>LUCM01006526.1:98847-264158 GCA_008360955.1 Fasciolopsis buskii
AAAGTTGTGGTATGTTAGGTTCTACCCTCATTTTTTTTGTCTTCTCGCCTAAACGATTTTTCTGTGTTAGTTGTGACAATCGGTGTTCGGAACCAGGTTTATATATGCTGTCGTAAACTGTGCTGTTCTACGCGGTATATTCAGGCCTCGTCCTCTGACAATTTCTCCGCGATCAATATCGCCTGATTTTTGGCGATCATTTGGTCTCTCTAACTCCGGACAGTGCATTTTAATGGCCTATTTAGCCCCATCCAATCACCAATGAATGCCTTATACCCTGTTGGAAGCGGAAAACACCCATGTTTTGGCATTTTAAGCCCCTTCTGGAACAATGCAGTAACATTTTTGCGTACCGTAGGATATGGTTTACGCCATATCAGGCAGTTGGACCATAAATTCAGCGTTCTTCATCTCAACTGGGGTTGGCCTTGTTGCTGCAACTTCCGATGCTAAAGTTAGGTTCCTCCAAACCACTCCTTTCTGCGCCCTCCTCAATCGTGCATTGAAACTTAGACATGCCAACCTAAGAATGCTCTCACACACCTATAATTTGCGTCTCTTCTGGCCTTGGGTTCCTCTATTACGGATTCCCTGCTGTTTAGTTCCGGCAGGTTGTGACATCTGGCGATAATTTCGCCCATGTATGAGCTAACTCTGGGAAATCTCTTGCCATATTTTCTAATGTACGCTCCAATGCCTTCAGTTTTGTGTACCATGAGTTTCTTGTCTCCCGGTGTGCTAAACTTTTCCCCTGATTCGCTCACTGCTTTGGTTCCTGCGGTTGTCTCCCTCAGTGTTGACGATTCAGGGCCAACGTGCTTGTTCTTGTGGATCTCCGTGGTGCTTTCAATCTTGGACTCCAAAAGCGCCCCTTGGCCACCTCCTTATAGGAAGGCTTACCTTTAGGCTTCCTGATTACAGTAACAAACTGTCCTGTTTCAGCACAGCCCTTCCAGATTTACTGGTTAAGTCACCTTGGTTTTTATTGTTCGGAACCTTTCCGCTGCCGCTTTCTTGCTCCGTCTACTCATCCGTCTTAATCGGACATTCTGCACGTACACTTGGTACCGTTTATTTCTCAAACCGGAGCATTTTTCTTATGCCCATCATTCAAATGCTTTTGTAACTCGCTTCAATCACAGTAAGTCACCCACGATGTGGTTTCTTAAAAAGGTATGAAAAACAGGTAGTGAAAAAGCACACCCCATGCTCGCAAAAAACATTCCAAAAACAGTAGGTTCATCAAAACTGGTTCACTTGTGACAAAGCTAAAAACACAAAAAATACGTGACAGCAATGTTCCAATCAAGTATTGGTTCCTGCTTTAGACATTATCAATAGTATCACTGGATCGTTCTTCAAAGTTTTCTGATACTGTTTGCTGCAGGAATGGGTACAATTGTTGACTGCTGGGGTTTATCAACGACAGCCGCGAGGATCAAACACAATTCCCACATTCGGGCAGCCTGAACCAAGGTAGCATCAGGATACCTTAAAATTTCGTTACCAGTGTTTTCAGTACCACCAGAGGTAGGGGGATATTAACGAGTTTTTCAGATTCTTCAAGACTTTTGGCACTTGGAGGCCCTTCTATAGTGAAAGCAAAAATGAGCGGTTACGTGGTGTTGTGACTATTTTTCTCTAATCACGGGTCTAAATGCGTGTCTAGTACTGTAATTGGCTTATGCTGTTATCTGCATAAATAAGGTGACCAGTGATTAGGCAATTATTAGGCCAAAAATGAACTTTTCCTGCAAACTGGTAACCAAAACCAACTCTTTCACATAAACGTAAACACAGGCCGTAGTATACTATGTACATACCTGGCAACACGTTAAGCACACCAATTATTTTATTACGTTGACAATTACTAGAGATTACTAGACATTACCAAGTGCCTTTTGTTTTTGCATGTATTTTTAGCAGTCCCTGGTGTCTCAGTTACATTTTTCCCGTTTCAGTTTTGTGTTTAAAGATGGCCGAGTTTATGAAGTGTCGAAGTGGAAAATTTAAGAAGGCAGTGGAATACAGAAGCTTAGGCATTATATTTTGCAAATTCACGGAGGTTTGTGCCCACCAAACAAGAAGGAAATATCTGCTTTTCAAGGTTCTTAGGCCGGGTTCAGCTCATTATGTTATTTTGATCTCTTTAGCTGCTCTATTGTGGGTCCTCTCTTTCATCAAATTTTATGGTTTGTGGGTAAGTGTTCATTTACTTTGAATAATTTATTAAACAAAACCGCACAGAGCCTTGCCTCAGTCATCAACGCCCAACCATTGACACCTCTCTGGTTAGCACTGATTCCGATATGTTACTTCACTGTGGATCTGAAGCATTTGACGGGAGAATCAGCAACCAAAATAAAAATGCGCACTGCACAACTACTTGTGCAGTGAATAAAACTTTTACCATTGCTTTGCAGATTGTCTTGTCGCCTAGGTTCTCCGAAAGATCGTAACAGTCATACATAACTAGGTACATCTTCAAAATTGCTGTATACAGGATTCATGTTATTTATGATTAGATATGTGCTCCATAGACTCGAAGTTGGATGTCTATCAACCACATAATCGCTAGTGCACTCACACGTTATGCAAAGGCAAGATGTTTACAGTTAAAGTCCTTTTACGACCAATTTTATTTCCTGGCTGACAGTTCTTGGTTTATTGAGAAAAAGCACAAGACAGGTTACACCTGAGAACAATTTGCTTTAGCTATGGATTTCATTTTAGTTTTTACAGCTGCCAACGTTACTTCAAAAGGCTCTGATTTTGATGGCTATTTGCAGCAACGAAAATTAGTGTAAGAAATATGGTCTGAAAACAAGACTTTCTCTGATTGCAGTTTTTGATCTCAAAGTCTATATTCACAGATAAAACTGGAAAATCCCGTGGGTTTCAATCTAGTATTATAATGTGATATAATTTATCCGGTCCGTCCATTGGGGTTTCATCCAGTCCCACCACCCGGAAGTTTACTTGCAAATACTCATCTAACTAGAAGCTGCAGGTGCTGCAAAACAAATTAACTAAAAGTGGGCAAAAGGATATGCAGATGCTTTGTCAGAACCCAACGGGAAAAATTTCAAGCACTCTTGGCAAGTTTTTGACCAAGTGGCCCTTTAAAATGCCCTCAGAGCCTATAAATTAGTCGGATCTTCCAAGTAACAGCCCTAGGGCGATTATGGAAGAGACTTTGAGCCCGTTAACTACATAAAATTGACAAAAGATTCGCAATTGTGTCAAAACTGATTTGGGTGGTAAGGTCCAGGTGACTTGTTTTACCCTCACTAATTGCACTCTTACGTGTTCCGACCAAGGGCAGTTCGAGTAATGATAAAACTTGTCTTTCTTCAAAAATCCAGCATTCCTGATATCTCTATTTAAAACTGGAAGGGAGAGGAGTAAACATCTTTAAAATATCTTATTTTTATTGTCACATGACAATGCACTAAAGGTTGTTTGGAATTTTGCTTTATCTTATCTCTGAAGGGTAATCTTACAAGACTGGTTACAACATTCAACAAAGTAACATGTACCCCTATTTATCACAGCCTTCCTAGGTTACAAAAATCGTTTTTATTTGCTCCATTTCGCAAAAACTTATGTTTCGTACACCTGATGCATTTTTCATAGTAAGTGTGCGTGTGTGCTGACATTGCAGAAAAAAGAGCTTAAGTGTACTTACGTCAGAATAATCAACCGGTAATTAACTTTCACTTGTATATGTAAATAAATAACTAAAATGCTTAATATATTTTGTACAATTTTGAATACTTATCATGAGGAAGGTTGAATACAAAGGTGGAAAAGGAGGGCGTGAAAGAACCAATGTGAAGAGTTCACAACAGATGACAGTTTTTTATTTCTCATGTCTGTCACTGGCTACCTGTCGGGATCCATGATTCCCGTACGAAGGTGGTACTACCAGACTGTCCAGATTGATATATGGGGGTGATTTAGGGTATCCTACCCCAAGTGGTCTAAGTCACAATAAGCACGACGATGTAGGGCTCATATAACCCTCTGGAGCCTAATGACTGTTTGCTCAGTTCATGTGCTCTTCAGATGGGGCTAGACGCCCTAAGTACCCAATGCGCTTCTTCTTCACAGATGCTGGATGAGCACAGCTTTATGAATTGTAAGACACTCGGAAGGCAGTATATAGAACTTCCTCAGCAGAGGCTATGGGATAAGTCGATCACTTGGGAGGATTTCGGGGTGCATTCAGAAAAAGTAGCCAACTGGTAGTCTTAGACAGCTAGTACATATATAATACCGGATTGAGAATAAGCATGGCCCCAACGCAAAACAGGGATCTTATAAAAATCGCGTCCCATAATAGCGAGGCATTTTGAATCAAAATAAGTAGAATTCTAAATATGTGTGAAACACTTACAAATACCCTCCTTAGTTGTGCACACGTTTTGTAGGCACTAATGTGTACAGGGATAAAGATTAAAATCTATATCTACAGATAAGTGGAAAACTACTGAAGCATCTTACGAGTAAACTCGCAGACAAGTGGTCTAAGCACGCATTTTGCATGTGGACGATTTCATTGCGCATAACAAAAACACCTAACGGCAAGTTAACTAGGTGGTCGCCAAAGCTTAAATCTTTCCTGGGAGTCGCAAGTTCCAAAATAACACAGTTTTACTTTTGGACCAATGAGTAAACTAAGAACAACAATAAGCATAACATATAATTGAGTCCACACTTGTAGTTTTTGTGATTCACTCTCACTCAAGCCTCTTGAATTTATTTTGCTGGCACTCTGCGATAGTATAATGGGACATGGACTCTAAAGAATGGCTTATCTTCGGCACCTATACACCAAATATCAATTACGCGCTGCAGCTTGGAACAGGGCTACTATATATGCTGCAAAATGATCTAAACAATCTGAGGTCCTAGGACGATGTAGTAAATAGCCTATCAACTTCCTCATGCACAAATAAAACGAGATTGTGTAAGAAAATGAAATAACGTTTTGCAATATTTCACTGTTTACTGAAGACCGGGGACTTTTGCAGTCACTCCTTAGCCTCAATGAAGATGTTGTTCTAAGCTAACAATCCACGCACAACTGTCAGAAGCGCACTGTGTGTTCAATTTTGATGTCCTACAGCCTGTCCAAAGGAACCTTCAGTAAGTTGTGCACTTTTCATGTTCATTTGAAGCTTGATTGCAGCAGTTCTGCGGTAGTTTTTTATATATCCAATAAGTGTGCAAACTTGTTTGCTGTATAATTTCATGGCAAACAGCCTTTTGGTGACAGACACGACGTTAGCAATGATGGAGAATTACACGTGGTTTAGTTATATCCCGTACGCGAACTTAAACTTTGCATTAGTTTAACCTCTATCTGAAAGATCTTTCCGATTAATCTGTGATGAGGGCCTTAAGTAGAGCTAATGCTCCCGGTGAGATTTCAACTTTGCCTGGTTTGACGGTTCTCAAGCCTCCATAATCCAACGGCTTGCAACGAGTGTCTTTTCTCCAGCCGAACATTCAGCCCTGCCTGGAAGGTCAATGGATAGAGGACTGAGGAGGTCCTAAAACTTTGAACTGACGTTAGATGATAACTCAATCAGAAGCTAGGATGGAAAAGCAGTTAGTCCAGACGAATTGGCTTTCACTGAGCCACCTCTGCTGCCTTGTGAAGAGGTCATTAGTTGAGAACTTTAATCGTTCTCTGGCTTAGCAACTAAAACCCTCTGTAGTATCTGTTTACTATTTCAAATTAATTGCTAACAAGAATTCCGTGGTACACCAGTTGTCCCGCAGGACAGTCAGGACCGTGATACTCGTTGCTTTGAGCGGAATAAGTAGTGATAACCATAAGCCTGGTCCGAATTCTCGGGCTGCGTTAACACCCCACTGCCTTGTGGGTGAGACCCTTGAGACAAAAGCTCCAGTTTGGACTCCCGAAGTAAAACCCACTTCCGCGGTGTGGACAGCCGCAAATTGTCAATTGCCAGAATAACTCGGGCATCTTTTCTACAGGGATCTTTTCGAATTTCTGCTCTTCTCTCATAAGGATCATGCGATATGGCAACGGAAAATACGCCTCGATAGATCCATGTCGTGGCTGCGTTAGTAGAAGGGCACGAGATAAATTGGACACATTTTTAGGCTTAATGACCAATTCACTTAGCTGCCTTCAACGTCAGCAGATTTAACCTGAAACTGTGAAAAGCTGCACTGACCAGAGCAGTAGAACTTTCAAAGTAGATGTATCGTGCATATGCAGAGCCCGCATACGAGGCACTTACATGGCCACCATTCGCACCCCACATATAACCTGATCCTATTGCTTCAGTCCTTAAATGTCATTCCATCTGGTTAAAAACACTTGTGCTCCTGCTGGGATTGGGATCGCCCTGTGAGGTCACTGTTGCTCTACAGCTCCGAAACATGGCCGCTGAGGACAGATATATGAAGACTGAGTGTTTACTCTCCATTGTCTTCGTGATATTGATGCCATGTAGGAGGGGGAACTTTCTCAACAACCTAGAGGTTAGGCAACAAGCACTTGGTCTTGTTATTCAGCTTTTGGAAAAAGCACTGAATTGGAATATGTTTGCGTGCCGACAGAACGACTGCCTCGTTATATGCTGCTCCGCGAGGCAGCGGTTGGAAGATGAGTCGAGGTGGCTAGGCGATGACATGGAGAAAAGTATCGATAATCTAACTAATGGACTGGCCCGTGTAGATTTAGTTAGACCACCCGATCGGGATCCACGAGATCTGCCTCCACTCAATGGTTGGAGACAGTGGGTCATGTGGTATAATAACGCAGTCATTTACGCTCTTACACTCGAAACACTTCAAGTTTTATTTAGTTGTTCAAGCTGTTATTTTGCAACTGACTATTCCTCGTTCTTTATCTGTGAGTCGTTGGTGCTATGCGGTAGAAAAAAACCAAAACACTTTGGTGCAACGTCAGTGGTTTTGCAAACCGAACTGAATTGAAGGATTATATTGGGGAGGGGGTTGTCACCGGAAAAATACTGCATTGTTTTGTGATTACCATCCGTTCCAATTCTTGCGGATGCCCTGTCACCACTGTCGAGAAGCAAATGATATCTTTTGCACTACGGAGAGAAATGAATATGTCAATTCAGTGAAGGCCATCCAAAAATAGATGTGTGCTAGTTGGAAAAGTATAGCCACTTATATTTTTTGCGCTTGCATGACGAAGCGTCTAGATGGTTTAACCCAAAGCGGAGTTTTGAGAAAGGCAACGGAACTAGCTTACGCAAACTTCCACAGTTTGTACTTAAACATTGAAGAAGAAACCGCATAAGATGTTCAACGCTATTCTGTCACCTAATAGAGTCCCAGATAAATTTATCCACTGCAATAAAATTATGGACGGGTCACAAAGAGTACCAGGGATGGCTAAACAAGCTTTCCATTAATCACCTATTCAAAGGCGACGTCGTAGAGAAGAGTTCATCTGTATTGTTGTCTTTATGTTCTGTAATGAAAGCAATAAATAAGGGAGCTACAGACAGATGCCAGTTGCAAGTTAACTTATCATTAGATGTGAGTGCAAGAATAACTTGTCTTTGTTGACCTTCTCAGTGATCTCCTGTCAATTCAAGTTCACCGGTGGTGTCACTTACGTTCATCGAGCGGCGAACGCTTTGTCTATATGCACCAAGGGTCATCAGTTACTTTTGCTTCGGCGCAGAAATAATGTTTCTGTTTCCAAATCACTTTGGATTCATTTACTCTAATAAGGGCATGCAGTATAATAGATGAGGGATTTCGTGTTTTGTGAAATCCTGCGTCACAAATAGGAAGGTACGCCACAGATCGCTGAATCTGTCAATATACATATTCTCAAGTTCAAGCTATGCGCACAATAGAAGCTAATGTATGGCTTAGAGCTACCTTGACCAAAGACTGATACCGTCATTGGAGACCGCTTCATTGATCCAGACTAATGGCTATCGCGCAATAATGTCTACCGTATTTCTTCCCATTCTCGGTACTAACCGGTCGAATGGTCGACCAATTGATAGAGTCACGAACCGACTGACTGCATAGTAAGTGGTCCCCTAAATCTCGTTTTTATTTCGGATAAATATGGATGCAACTGCCTGAGAGCAAGTCATCCAGAACATGTTCACCCTCAATGTGTTGGCTGTAGTTAATTAGCAATGATAGCTGGCAGACATCCAGTACAAATATGACAGAACGTAAAAGAATAGAAAAATACTTTCCGTGCACACGAATTAGAAATCATTCCACTTCTAAGGTCCCTGGATGGTTCAAGTATGTCTACTAGAAATCCGCTTTCCTGGTCGTACTCAGCAGCCCCTGGTAACTCAAGACGTCCGTACCCATCCAATGTGACGAGTTGGTCACGAGGTGGATCGCTGTACGCCAACCACGAATGTACGAGTGGGCGATTATACCATCGAGTCGCGCAGTCCATCGCCGAGCGCCCGGTGCAAGACTTACCAATGCTCAACAAAGCCAACGGCCCAACGGGACTGACATTCGGTGTGAAGCTGCTCGAGGCTAGAGTGAATTAATTTTCGAATGCAGTGAATAAAATGTGCATACTCTTGGCAATAATAATGCACAAAACATGCACCGAGACGACTGAAGTTTTTATAGGAAGGCCTTTTACGAGAAGCAAAATACTTTTCAAGAGATCATTATCGTTGAGCTTGGCACTTAGATGGCAAAGGCTTCATGACCGATCGAGGTAACGGACGATGTTGCCTCGACTGGTGATAGAAAATTTACAATCTACAGACCAGGCTCGGTGATCAGGACTTCACAAAAGCCAACAGCCTGAGCTACGGTCAGCGATTTCCATAGTTATTGAGCGAAATGCTTGTGACCTACGAAAATGTTTGCAATGAAGCGCCGGCATTCAGTACCATCCCGACACATCCCAGTAAAGCAGTAAAATCTTTTATTTTTGGATCGGAAAAACTGACAGGAGAACAGCGGCGAATGAGAATCATCACAGCAGACTGTACGAATTGTTTCAGAAAATGATGGGGAATATGCGATGATCTCAAGCCTGAAGAATGAGAAGATAAACGCCGTAATTTTGGAAATGTGCTGTGACTTTGTGCGGATCAGTTGAGATCTTATGGTAGGCTTATCCTAAGGTATGCACGTATGACATCCTATCTCAGTTTGATGGGTCTTGGTAACGTTAAAAGTTAGAATAGCAGTGGGATGTCGTTTAAGTCCTACATCAGCAGACGTTTAAATGCCGAGTTGGAGAATGGCACCCTCTCCGAGTAAATCAACAAACTGACTTTTTACGAGTGCTCTGTGGGAGATATGATATCTATATCCGATGCCATCATAAATCTTTGTGATGTTCTAAAGAACATCAACTGAGCTCATACATGTATGCAAATTACTTTGGAGTTGTGGTCCTCAGGGAGCCTGACGTTCTTAGATTTGCCCTTGCCACGTCATCAGGATGAACCACACCAACGATTTGTACCTCACGAGAAAGTAGGGACAAGTTAATACATGTATTTCCAAAGTTTTTCCGCAGATCCAGAAAGAAACTTCATCTAGTACCTGGCTACAAAGCTGTCATGATATACACCGCAGATCCAAGTGGAAATAAACTTGAAGCTGAGATATACTAGTTTATGGAACAGATACTTGCAGGTTTGATCGAAAAAGTATGGTACTTAACAGAGGTAAACCCACACTTCAAAACAATTAGGAAGAAATCCGTATACGCATTGGCTTCGTCTGGAGAATTTAAAAATAATAAGTAGAAGGCTTCAAATGACAATCAGGAATACATATTTTGCTGTTGAGATACGTATTTTGCTTACATCTCGAGTCGAGACAGACGCGTTGTGGAAACTGACTCTCACAGTGTGTGATAACTAATTCGCAACTGCAGGGAACTTTACGTGGGATTACTCAGAAGGCTATAGAAAAGCATAAAATAGCACCACTCGGGGTGGTCGATAAAAGGGTCTATATAGAACAGACAAACAGCATTCACCATGCCCTTGAAAGAAACGAACAATCTGATCAACGCAAGTGAAGCTTTCCATACATCTACATCGTTAGAACAAGACGGACAAGGTTTGCTGAAGGCTGGAGCTATTTACGGCCGAAGCGATCACAGTTCGCCCAAATTGCTCCCTCTATGATCCCAACGGCGGGACTTAAAAAGTTTCAATCCGCCATGGCCATTAACAAAACAATTCGGTGACGTCGTCTTTGGTTCAGTCGAACCGACGTGACACTTATAGCCAGAAGTTATTCTTCGCGACACTGGTTGCACAGTATCTACATACGTCCACCATTACTTTACTATCATCATCTTTGATCACCTTGCCATGATTTTCATAAATTCGTTCCGTATTTAGTAAACTCTGCAGTCTAGAAAAGAAGCTCGACATTGTAGGTGGTTAGCAAGGATTTACAGTTGCTGAAAACATGTTTGTTTCCATGCACTCGCATACATCAAAATAACATTTTTCCGTTAGGCACCTTGATCAAAAATCACTCGCTGTCATTTTAAATTGACTTGCTCGTCGAAGTTCATCCCACTCCTTCGATTCCGCTTAGACAAGACGTACCCTATTTATCCATTCCTAAGGCGATTTATAAACATCGGCGAGTGAACGGTTGGAAACATTTGTCCATATTCGAACCCATTTGTATGAAAATCCAGAATGATCAGTCCCATTTGCATAAGATTAGATGGCACTGCGGTGAAACTGGTTGACGAAACCAACTCACCTCCCTCCCCACTAGAGTTCATGAAAATGCCACTCAATGTGTTAAAATATGCCATCTTTGTGACATTTTAGATGGCTAGTGAGAACAAGTTCTGTGACAACGAAGCGATCTCCATTGATGAAGAATTTCCGGAGAACGATCCCGGTAGTTTTTCCAATAATTACTTGGAAGGACATGAACAAAGCCCTTTTGAACAGACTAATGAGCAGGAAGAGTTTGCCCAGCTGAAGTAGGTTGGAATTTTCTTCACTTGGAAAATAGAACTGAATCGAAAATTTCTGATGAAACACTAGGCCAACTCAAGAAAGAAAAACATGAAGTGAAAAATGAAATGATAAGAGCACTAGCCGAAGGCAACATGGCTTCGTTCTATCGACTTGAGAAGAAATTAGCCAGGTTGACGAAAGAATTGAAGCACGAAATAATAGTTAACCAGTATATTCAGGATGCCCTTCAAAATGCAAGGTATGATCCATACCATCCTTCAGTCCAAAAGTGTTTTACCGAAAGTTTTATGATCACAAAGGAGAAGCTGAAACAATCCAATTTGGCCCGAGCGAACAACGATGATGCTAAAGAACAACAACTACGCATGCTATCCGATAAGGAAAGAATGGAACGTGAGTTGAGGCTGACAAACAGTGTGAATACTGTAATTCAGAAACTCAATAGGTAAGTGCTGTCGGCAGATAACAGTTTGGTTTTTCCACATCTAGTCACTCACTAAACGAACAGATAAAAGGTGAGGTTTACCCAAGAAACCATTGTGAACAAGTAAATGTTTGCATGGGAAAGCAGAAATTGTTCCTGAAGAAAACAGTCCAAAAGTAGGAATAAATACGTCTAAGCCTATTGCAACAGGACTCGAAATGCCCAGAAGGAAGCTCAGGAGAATAAAGAGTTGAGCTTTCAAGCGGCGTTTCAGTCGATCGCGAGGCTCAAAGATTCCATTGAAAATTCGCGGGTAAGTCGTGTTTTTAAAAAACAGGGACATTTATAACTACATTTTCGAAACAAGAGTCATCTTAAAGCTAATGGTGATATTCAGATATATTTTCTTGAATTGCCTCTTAACTTTCTGGAAGAAGTCAGCGAGTTAGTGCATGAAAATCCCTTATGGATTCTGTTTACAACTTATCAAAGGTGAGTTCGCATACCCCTTATGCCTAATAGATTTAGAAATATAGATTATATGTCTATATGTATATATATGTGTGTGTATGCTAACATATACAATATATTTCATCAAATTAAATACAAGCAAAGTGCCAATTCCATAAAATTTATAAAGAATTATGCATAAATTAATTTCAAGAGGGGAAAATGATAAACTGCACGACAAGAGATTTTACTTTTTTATATTTTAACCACCTCGAAGCCCTCGCAAGATATCGTATAGGGTTTCACGTTTTAGTTCAAGGAGGACCGCAGTGAAGTGAGAAATATATCTATATATACATATATATAGGCTCATCTCAGTAGTGGCCGTTAAGCCTGAAGAATCCTTACATAGACTTTGTACACACCATTCGTTTACCCTTCGAACAACTCAAGTTAAAATGTATTGCCTGAGCCTATTTGAGATACGGATGTTTTCTCACATCCAAATTAGGGGCTAAATAATTTACCCACTAGTAATAATTTAGCAAGAAGACGTATAAACGTAATGTTCACTGAGATTTGCTACGTGCCCACCGGTCGCTTACTTATTTGCTGGTATTTTACTTTCTGCAAATAATGAGGTCGTCTTTGTAGACATCTCACTGGAACTAACGTCAAAGAAGCCTGACCAACGTCGCCAGCCCCTTGATCTCTGGTTGTTGCAGAATTCACATCAAGCTGAAACAACCACATCCAAGTTCCATATGATTCCTCCATCAGCTGTCACTCAATAGGTTAGTAGTGTTGATCAGTCATTGTTGAGGTTAGTTTCCTGGTTAGGTTTGCGATACGCGAGCTAAATTAGTTTTAATACTCCCTTGTGAATCTAAACTTGTATTTTTCGAGCTTTAGTTTATAACTCCTTACTTCAAGATGAGACTTTGTCGACTTATTCTTGAAATAGTTACAATATCATTTACTCTGACGCTTACTCATTGACTTAGTCGCAAACTCGATCATTCAGTCACTAAATCAGCCTATCAGTCAGTCAATCACTCGGTTGTTCCAATGTACATGAACAGACGGAAAGCACGTGCGGACTTTTTATCGGATCCTGAAGTCGACCAACATATGAACAAGGTTCAATATATTTCGCCAGTTATCGTAAATCTGTTTATCAACCACTGCACTTCTGGTGCTTTCTATAATATACGGCAAAGTTGTCTATTCGTCAGTGACATGGTTAAATGTATAACCCAAAGTAAGTTAGGTACATACTAAAAAACCTTCTACTGGTTCGCTGAATTCGACCTGTATTCTCTGGTTTGTGCTTGTGAAGGAGATCACTATTGTGCACTATATGAAAGTATCAGTATTTCCGGCGACAAAACCAAGAGAGAAAAGAACATCCGTTGAAAATTTTGACTTATGGTACATCCCAGACTTAGCTTTATCGTAATAAGAAACGATCCGTACATGTATACTTCTGCAAAAAGTGTGCTTGTCGAACAGATTTTGGTTACATTTCACTTATTTTATTTTCGTCTCTCTCTTATCAAACTTTGGTGATTTTAGCCAAGTCAAATTTATGGTAACCACACGCATATGCGTAACTAAATTGTCATAAGTAGTATAGTCACATCACATAACTACAATGTGATGGCATTCGTTATCAGTGGATAAAACAATAAAAGCTATTTACAAACATCTAAATACACGTATTAGAATTTCTTGTCTCATTAGAATCCAAACTCAGGCTAGAGCGATGGGATTACTTTTATTGAAACAGCACAATCAGAGAAGAACTAGAGCTTTTGCAAGAAAACTTACTACTCAGAAATAAAGGTTTCTGGACCAAATAAAGTGTGAAATTATTCAATTAAAATTCAGTTTACGTCCCATTATTGCCGTGTGGCATATGACCGCATATCGACCCAGTTCTTAATTGCAATGAATATCAGAATCGTTTTAGCTGTTGCATTTTGCAGAAGCCGGCGAAGGCCAGACAGATAAGGTCGTGGCGTTTGGACGTGAAGGCCGCGGGTTCGAATTCTCCCACCGCCGGTTAACTTCCCCACTTGGCAGCCCTCTGCTGCCGCGGCCCTCTTCCCGAAAATTCATGTTGTTTCATTAATAAAGGAAGTAAAAGGTAAACGATGCAAGATAAAAGATTAGACAAAAGGAGAATTCTGGTCCACTTAAAAATGTCCGTTTCAGTGTATCATGTGTCGCAATTTTTCCGCGGCGGATCTTCCAGACTCTTAGAGTTTGTGATTACACAATTGCACTCGTTACGCTGGTAAATCCAGGAAATATTTGGTTATCGATCGAGACTGTAGAATTTGCCCGAGGCAATAATTTGATTTGATCTTATATATAAAGAAGTTTTGAACGATATACACATATAACAAACATTTTAACTGCAGTTCAATTTCGCCGAAATATTTTTGGTTAGTTTTTTTCAGCCCCCCAATTGTAAAGGTAATTGTTGCGAACGTTGGAATTTTTCTTGTTCTCTTTAGATATCTGACACTTCTGCAAAAATTTTTCTCTTGATTCTACTGATACTTCTAAATTATAGGATAACATTTCTGTACAACGTGCCAGACAAAGAGCCGAATCACTGACCATGAAGAGTGAAGAGGAAGCTCTACGAATCAGGGCCGAACAAGCATTTGAGGAAACCGAATTGGCAGTTGCGTTACACAAAAGGATGGCTCAGATAGAAGCTCATCGGCAGTAAGCGATTTAAAGCACATCTTTAACGTGTCCACTGTAAAATTGCTGAACAGCCAAGGGGCTTGGTTAACTGCTTTTATCTCCATACCTACTAGCTTGCACAAAGAGGTTTGCAATAGTGTTCGGAATGCATCAACATGCAGTGGCAAATGATTAACTAAGGATAATCTGAAATTAAATAGAGAGAAGCGTAAGTTTTCCCAAAATCCGTTGCAAGTATGGGCTGAGTGGTAGTGATCTACTGATTATCACCACCGTAGTTCCGAAATGAATTGGTCCGCATGGAAGAAACAATTTATTAATTGCTATCCAAATGAAAGTATTCATATACGTGGTGCAAATGTTGTTAGTCTTGAAGTATACGAGAACTGTAAGTGTTTCGACTTAATATTAACGCATTCAACAAAACAGTATCTAACAAGTTTGCTTGAAATAAGTTTTGTGAATTGAATTCGTCTAATCTCAAAATCCATCTTATGAAGATTAATTTCTTGGCCAGTTTGTTTTGTTTGCCTTATTCCACTGGTCTGTATACCCTTTTTAGTGGCTACTCGTGTTGAATAAAAAAGCAATCTGATGCTGATCTTCCTAATAATAATACTAGTTTGATTGTAACTACTTCGTGATTTTTGTTAGAGCTTCTCAAGAAGTGCAAGAAAGGCGAAAACTGGAAATCGTAAACAAGTTGCTTACTGAAGAAGAAAACGAAAGAAAAAAACAACAATCAATGTCAAAATTATACCCAAAGGTAAAGACTTCTGACACAATGGTAGTTGGTTTTTGGTGGTCCAGTCAATGATCCCATTTGTTTAGGAACTCGAAAAACCGGAAAAATGTTCCAACCTTGAAAAGTTTCTGAT
Source organism: Fasciolopsis buskii (assembly GCA_008360955.1). Taxonomy (NCBI): domain Eukaryota; kingdom Metazoa; phylum Platyhelminthes; class Trematoda; order Plagiorchiida; family Fasciolidae; genus Fasciolopsis; species Fasciolopsis buskii. The sequence continues at coordinate 114,306 of LUCM01006526.1, forward strand.
TAGCGAGATGTTGAGGGTCAGAAATAACGAAGCTGTAAAGGTAAGGAAAAGATATCTGCTCTGGGGATTTTGTTATTGCGTGTACCAGATTTTTCTCTAGGACTTATGTGCAAATCATCAGTTTTTATTTAAATATATAGATCAAATGGTTTTACTGCTTTCTAATTCGACGAAAACTCTGAAGAATATTCTGACGTAAATCCTATTTCAAAGTGCCGAACAGAAATGAAAAGACCACATGTGGGCCCACGTAAATACTGCTTGTCAGATACGTCTATTCTACTTCAGGCTACTTGTCAAGTATTTTTTAATTTCTGAAAGTCCTTTAGTAAGACTTGAAGTCCCGACAGGAGCAAATAAAGGAATATACACCGATGGTCACATCAAATGCCGGATATATAGATGTGCAGCACTGCAACAGCTTTACCAGTGATTTTAGAATTAACACCACACGACAACCTATATCTCGCCGTTCTTATTCAACTTCACAATAAGCGATGTCTTGCTGAACACTTTTCTTGGCCTCAGTGGCTGCGTGGGGCTCCTTCTTGATGATAATGTTGCGCATCTGAGTTACACTGATGGTAGTCTTATGTATTGGCGATCTAAACGGTCCTGAACCCCTGGCATTGGAGCAACCGTAACTTGAAATGTGATTTGCTCCTTCCAAGTTCAAAGTTGTGCTCTCGTACTGATAGGGCACTGAGCCGGGATTCATTGTGGCTGATGGTAAATTGGAACCTGTGAACAGTTCATTTAATCCGAGGGTTACATCAATACCGTCGGTGTTATCAAAAAGGAGATTTGACGTATGTGTGCAATTGCTCAAAGGTCAATAACACACGGTTTTCGTAGGACGTGCAATTGGCCAACGTTTCGGTTTCGGGTAGGTTTTATCAAGGAAATTATACCCCAAGTAGCAAAAGCCCAGATAACTTTCTACAACATGAGATACTCCTGGGCTCGTCGTGATGTAATTATGCATTACCACGTTGTAGCTCACATAGTCGTGTTGTATGGATGTGAATTTCAGCTCCTTCGTGAGGATGAAATTCAGTGGTTACCACTCTGAGAAGCAATGCATACACAGGAATGCACATGTGCGATGGCAGCGTCACTTTAGTAATGCTTAGGTTAGACGTATTGCATTGGGAACGACGAGCCTCTACCTGGTGGTTTCGGTTCGCAGAGTCTGTCCAGTCGGCACTGCTTCGTGCTCCAGATGGAGATCGAACACCCACTCTCTCGTCCATTACTCACGCGCATTGTGGTCCAGAAGAGAAAATTCTGCAGTGAGACGTGGGAAGGAGGTCCAAAACTCCTGGCAGCATTTCAGGATAAAATCGACGGTTTACGTCTCCCTTAAAAACGGAGATTTGACTGAGCTTACCATTGTGAATGAAAAATGCTTTTTTTAGTTTTCCTATTTATTATTTGTAAATACTTTAAAGCCTACTGTAAGGCATGTCTCGATTTGATAAAAAACTAGGGTAGTAAAATTTGTGCTTGTTTTTGCTAGGCTACCTGGGCGTACCCCTCTAAAAGTACTTACTTTACTATCTACATGACAAAAAAAAACAAAATTTTGTAATCCAGGCGACTTCAGAAAAACCGAATTGGCTGAGATCGTCTCTGTCAGATGACCTCGAAATAGCAGCACGCAACAGCCCTCAAACGACGGCAGTTTTGAGCAAGCAACAAAACCGATCGAAGTCCGTCACCTCCAATGTGGTCGTCTTTGACGATGCTGACGGTGTGCTCAGTGATTTCAGTACGTGCGTTCCCTTTGTCTTAATGAATATTTATCGGTAAATAGGGTATACTTAGTCGTGTACTGCATTTTGTTTGATCCATGTCTTAGATCGTAACAAGCCCTCAGAAGAGGTTCACTGGGGCGCACTCGAGTTGCTGTACAATTGTCTTACTAGTTACCCAAGAAGCTGAGCATGCGGAAAAGGTCCGTTGAAGCCGTTATCAGTGGTCCTCTTTGATGTGTAAATCGGCAAGTGAGATAATACAGAGCAGCAGGTGGTACGCAACGAGTAAACATGGAATTGCATAATTCTACTGTGCAATCAATTCATTTTCGTTTACTTGTCATGTAACTTAAATAAGTCAAGTTTCACATGGTTTGCGCGTGACCTCTTCGTTTGTACATCATAGTGTAGGGTTTCTGCTGACTTTTTCCTCTGCAAGCCACGGCTTCTTTCCTAAAAAATGATATACATTGTTATTTCATTAATATAGGAAGTAAAAGATAAAAGATAAGAAGAAAGTTAAGTGACACCACAGAGTTTATAGGTCGACCAGCCTGCTGTAAAGGTAAATCGTCAGAAGGGCTACCACCGGATCGATAGCATTATTTGACCGCATCAGAGCTAAGTTGAGCTCTTCAAGCAGACTATTTATTGCGATCCTTAGGCGGCTCTTTTGAACAATTAACACTGATTTGTGATGCACTAAATGGGAAAAGTGGTCACGTGAATTAGTCCAGCTCAGGCAAGCTCAAAACTACCAAACTGAAAACATTTCGATACAAACTATGCCTACTCATGAGTACCCCGTTGAAGACACCTCAAAAGACCTGCATGAACCATCAGAAATGCTGCCAGCAGGGCTTGCATGTGAAAAAGACTGAACGGGTAAAAGTACGGTCTTAACTAAATTATTTTATATTATGCTGGAACTTTGCAGTTGTCGGCGTTTCAGCCAAATAGGATGCGTTCGCCACTTCATCAGTCTACTGATTGGTCCGGCATTCACTGCCGAACAATCGGATGGGCATTTGAGGTGCGTCATACAGACCACTTTCAGGCACCTCATTCTCGACCGCAAATATTTGACTGAGATACTCCTCTTAACAGCATTAGTGACCGTTTTAATGAGGGAAGAAACGCGTGGCAAAAGATGCACTGGGACTTGCGCATTTCGACTATAGGTGCAAACACGTGTGGTATTAGCATGAGTCGAAGCCATACCATCTCCCACATCATTTCCGCGGTATGCCAAAAATATGTGGAAATGTCATCCATTTGGTTTATTAACATTTCGTTCTCATAGATATGAAACGGGATCCACCGTACATAGGCAGAATGCTCGCACATACTACACGGTGAAGTGATTGTTGGTACATTGATTTGCACTTTTCCAGCGGGTGTGTTCTTGGGAGGTCAAATGAAAGATAAAGATGTCCATATTGAATTCCGAATATTTGTGACAAGAACCCGAATACTTCTGGCATAATTTTGAGTTAATGCGGAAGCTGTAAAAATGTAATTTGTGCCGTAATTTTCACAAAGCTAAAGGGCAATCAAACAAGAGTCTACCTGATTTGGGTTATGGTTCCATTAGACCATATCATGGTTCTAAATACGAATCACTCAATCGTTACAAGCGAGAAAGCTTATATTACTCTAATAGGGGCAGTCAACTAATTTTTAAGAATAAACCATAAAAATTTCTCCCTCATTTGATCCTAGTTTCACGCAAATCCGATGGGTACCTCAAACGAAGGACAAGAAGTCGAGAGACTCAGTCACAAAAAACGCTGCGCTCAACAGAACAAGATTTCAGCCAAGAAAGCGACGACGAATCGGAAACTGATGAAAAAAATCGAGTAAAAATCAACGAATTCTCCAAGTATCTACCATCCAAATTGGAAAGAGTGAGCTGATGCATGTTCTGACAGTAGGACAACTGCAGTGTCATTGACGGTGAAATGATGATGTTCTTGACAAAATGAAGCTTATGTAGGATGATGCATGACACACCAGCTACATTCATTTGACCACGAATATCACGGAAACACTATTTAGCCTGGTTCGGGCGTGATGGTTTCGCCCTGTGGATATTTTTAACAAGGTCGAAATAGCCATAAGGATACGTTTTGATTTTCAACAACTGTTTAAGTGTAGAAAGTTGTATGACAATATTGAAGTGGCAAACCAAAACCTACTAATCGAAAAAATGATCACCTGATATAATTACGAAATTTTATGGGTTTCATTTAAAACATTTAGCTCTTTTCCTGTGGACACCGACCTAGTGAAACAATAACGTCTTGCTCACTGAAGTGCAGAATTTTGTTGTCACTCAAGCTCCTGGTTCACAAAAGTGGAAGTTTGCTACAAATGTGCAGTAGAAGACCCGAGAAATAACGGTGTATGCAATGGTCCCGGGGAAAACCTGGAGAATTATCCCATACGGTCTGTTTGTCGTTAATGCTTTAACCAGTGAACTCGTACGACAACAAGAAAAATGATCTGGTGATCAATCTTAAGAAATATGCTGTCGGACGTTGTGGATAGATAAAGTATACATAAAAGAGTTGTGGTGACTAAAACAATCTCTGAAGCTGAAAAATTTTTGAAATCCCGACAATTCAGCATTTGGTTATTATATTTAGCTTTTGAATCAGCATTTTCCAAACAAAATGACGATATCACTCCGACTGGTGATGGGGCATTTGCATTTAAATGCCAAGATCAGTAATTAGAACTTCATGAAAACAAAAATTCTGAGACAAGATCAAGACTTTTTCCAATCCATTAAGTCCAAATGAAAAATTTGGGACTTTAAGCTTCCCTTAGAGTTTCGGGAAATGTGCTTGATCATTTTGCAGATGCGTAGCTAAAAGAAGTGAAAACTGAAAATGATCGAATGTTCGGAGTAACTCAATTCACAGTTGGCATCTTCTCTTGTAATCTCGTGCCTGTTATGCTCACATAATTTTGAATAAGTCGTTGAGTCATTTATATCAAGAAAAACCGCTCGCAAAACAGTTCCTTCATCTTATTTGTAGCGAAGGAATCGTCCTAGTAGCACCACAAGTATTACTGGCCCGTCGACAAGACGATTAGCTTTTCGGAATGGCTCATGCTAAATGGTGATGATAATCTTACTGGTTCGACTATCCTTTCATTTATCGTGCAAATTGTACAATCATTTACAAAGGTAGAAACAGCCAGTAGTTGGTGGGGAACGCAGCAACCGATTTAAGTATGACGTGAATCCAAGGCTGTTAATCTCCATTCTAAACAATGTTGGCACCTTAACTACCGGGGGTTACGAACTGATTAGTAGGTATTAAATATATCTTCGAACACCGTCTTAGTTTACGAAATAAATTCATTCTCAAGCACCAGTATTTTGCTTTGCTTACCTAATGTCGTATGTTCGTTTTGCAGGAACTGCTTTATGAGACACTTAAACGTACTCAGGAAAATATTGTCCAGCCACAAATAGTCGGAAGTCGAGAATTTCATGGCGAACCGTTCATGTGTACCCCAAAAGAGATCTGGTTCAAGGTAATTTTACCAATACGCAATTATATGTTGTGCCATTGAACGACGATATTAGTTACCTGATTACAGTGAATGTACGTGCTTTCACCTAATGTCTTGCGCAGTCCTCAAACAACGAGGTAAAATTGCTTGTTCTCATAGCATCTGTATCTTCGAAATGATTCTTCAAAGGTGGTGGAACATAACTTTGATAAAATAATAAAACAATATGCATTACAAGACAGTTAATTGTCTGCATTTGTGAATACTGTCATCATAACACAAAGCGCACCAAATAGACGTAGTAAAAATAGTAAATTATTCGCTCAGTTGGTTGCGTTAGTTCAGCTCAGTTTAAACGGCTAGTGATTTCGCATCAACGTACCCTGGTTATAAATGTTACCTTGGAGCACCGAGTAATGAAAGAATAAACTTAAGATCACAAATCAGAAGAATTAAAGATAATCAGAAAAAGTTTGAATGCAACAGCCTCCCTGACTGCTGGAGTGAGGCATGTGGCCTGAGCTTTCCAGTCATCGTATTGAGGGATACCGCGGTTCCAAACACGACCTCCTTGAAGATGTCCTTAGGTTAGGGTTTTCACATATTTTCACCATGTCTTTGGCTGAATAACCTGAACACTCATCAGTTTCTTGCTCCGGGAATCGGTGCATGCAGAGGGAGTGGATCGGCAAGCGTATGTATCACATGACCCAACTACTTTAACCAGCTTGAATTTCGGTACCTGGTCGGTTGACGGAGCTTTATGATCCAAAATCATCCATGTCGTCTACTACTTGGTACCAGATTTCTCCCATCATATTTGAAATGTATCTGTTGAAATGCCATAGCTCATCTTCTATCCACAACTCCTCTGCTAAAAACACATGATTCGGCCTCCAGCCAATCCAGTCTTAACATTGACTTTCGCACTTTGAAGACAAAAAACGCTTCCAAAACATATCAGTAATTTTGTTCAAAAGGTTTAGAAAAAGTATCAGTGCTGCTGAATCTTCACTCAGAAGTGCAACCTTATTGGTTTATTCTAACCCAGGCAGCTTGCTACTTCAGCATTATTACAGTGGAGTGCAAAACACTGGTAGTAATTGAGTTACTCTTCTAACTTAAACATCATAATTGGCCATTGTAAACCCAAACAAATTTGCCAAAACCGAGGATGGTGTCGCTCAACTGGAAATCCAAGAAATAGTCTATAATACCCCTGAAAAATTTCATTTGACCGTTGTTCTACGAATTGCACTGGCTCAATGACTTTGAGTTCTAACAAAGCCGAAATTGGTGTAATCCTTGACGTTTACATTAGCCTTGTTGATGGTTGAGAACAGACTTCTGTAGTGCAAAAGAAGCACTCGAGCCATTAATTCAAGTTAATCCCATCTCTGAATTCTTCATTGTGACCAAACTCACTCTCACCTTCTTCGCATTTAAAGTTCTTTGGGGAGATGTGCTGCAGTTTTGTGTTTATTGTATGACAAATCTAGTTCGGCGGAGGGATACGAATGTGTCGACCACTACTATACATTTTACCCCCAAGATATAAGTAAATTATCATTATGAAAACTCTGAATGGTAAGAACAAAAGTTTGAGCTGCTGTTAGCTACATATATCAAGTTTGGAATGTGATCACATGTGAGAACATTTATCTCTTTCATTTGACCTTCCGAGACCAAACCTACTCGCAGAATGCGAATCAATTTACCGACAATCAGTTCACCGTGCAGTGCTTGCGTACATGTCTGTCCATGCACGGTAGATCCCCTTTCAGGTCTGTACAGAGGGCATCTTAATCAGTCAATTCGATGACATTTCCAAATAGTTCTGGCATAATTACGCATATTTCTGATATAATTCCTGTTTTACGGTTGCGAGAAATTGAGTACGCGTGTGGGCAATGTTCATCGGTTGGAGGTTTTCGACAACCGATCTCTACGTAATATGCCTAGGATTGGATGGAGTGACCGGGTGAGTAATATTAAGGTTAGGAATCTTGTACTGGGTGCCACTTCTGAGAATAGCTTGTTTTAGCGTATGAAACTTAGTAGACTACGCTGGTTGGGTCACGTGTTGCGTATGACGAACACGCGTCTACCATATCGTGCCCTATTTTGTGCTCCTCACAATAAATGCAAGAAGCCATGTGGAGGCCAACAGATGACGTGGCACCGTGGGATGAGAAAATGTACAGCGAACTTAGGTAAAGTAGGTGTCTCACGCCTTCGTGGTTGGGGTCCGAAAGACTCGTTGACTTGCTGGCTGGAGACACCGAAAGATATGGCAGTGAACCGTGAACAGTGGCGATCGTGTTGTCATTTTCTATCGAATCAGAATGATTGAAAACACGTGCGTTTGTACAGTTAGACTGTGTTCCATGTGTTGGCTGCAGCAGCGTCTTATCTTTTGCCGCCTTTGTAGGTCCACTCCTTGTTCCCCTTTGATATTCACTCTTTTTATATGAACGCGCAACTCTGGGGAAAGGCAGCGGTCAGTGAGGCTTGCCTTGGTGTTTAACGCTGAACGGTGATGATGATGATGATGATGATGATGATGATGATGATGATGATGATATGGGAAATGGTATAAAATTGCTTTTGATCGCAGCAGAAATATCGGATGTGCTTGCTCGCAGCAAGCACACTTGCCGAACTATTGCGGATACTTTTTTCGGATAATAGTAGCAAAAATACTATTATTTCTACATTAACTGTCTATGTTATTGAATTGTAACAGAATTATCGTCCGTCCCGGTAAGTTTGATCCAGCTGCATTGGGAAAAACATCCAGTGATTGTCATGGTAGTGAAATCATGCTAACGACCATCCCTTTGCATGCGGTGATAGCATCCTGAAGGCGATATCCGAAGCCCGATAAGAGGCTTGAGTGAACTGAGTTCTCGTGTCAACCACTGTGTTGCGCGTGACCCACCCACTAGCACTAAAACATCCTGCTAACAAATGACTTGAAATCAGTGCCTTGAATTCCAAATTGTAACCAATCCATGAGCAATTTGTTTTGAGGGAACGAATGAGTAACGTCGTTTTTAATTGAAGCTTAAGTGATTTTTGGTCAGGTACCTAGTTGGAACCGTTTAGATTATTGCAAATTTTAATGTGGGTTGCAGTGAATATTTGACCGTCGTCCCTATCATCATTCAGGGTTCAATAGCAGGGCAAACTCCAGTGACCGCTGTTTCTCTTCGACACCTACAGGTTGCTATAGAAAGAATGAACACTCGAGGTGGACAGGGAGTGCAACTATAATAGCGGAAAAAAGGATGTCGTAGTAGCCAGCGCAACGAACACAACCTAACTGTACAAACATAATTTTACTGTCATCTGAGTAGACAGAAAATGACAACAAAGTCGACACCGTTCTCGGTTCGTTGCCTTGTCCTTCAATGTCTCCAGTCAGCTAGCTGGCGGGTCTTCCGGACCCCAACCAAAAAGAGGAGAGACATCTACTTTACCTAAGTTCGCTGCACATTTTTTCATTTCACATTGCCACGTCAACTGTCGTCCTTCTTATGTTTTTTTCTGACTCTGTGTGAACAACGGAAATTAAAGCACGGTGTGATAGATGAGTGTTTGCCATACATAACACAACCCAACCAATGAAGTCTGCATAGCTTTATACCCTGAGATAAAGGATTCCCGCATTCTGTACCTAACACTAAACACATAACCGGCATATCAGACGGTTCCAAATAAGCCAAGTGCATGCTGATGTTTCCATGCACGGCTCCAAATTTGTTACTGTTATGTTTGGTGTTAAATGCTTCCGCAATTCATTTAGTCTTTGGAATGAGAACACTAGTGTATCATGTAACGCCATGTTGCTATTTGCTTACCGGTAACCTAAAGGTGGAATACAAATGCAAAATAAATTCAAACAGAAAAACAGAATTCGGTGTTATCGTCGTTTTTGAATGTATCGTTCAGCAAAAGTTTTCATCAGATTTGCTTTGTCCTCTCCTTATTCGTGTTTCCTTCTATCGAGTATTAGTAAACCAACTCATTCAGGAGTAAATGGCAATAAGTAGATGTCGCAACTATGAAAACCGGTAGTTTAACCTATACAGAACCAAAGTGGCAGAATCTTTCAAAATAAAGTCGACAACACATCGATGAGGTTATTCGATAAACCTTAATATTCTTAGCCAAAAGAGTGCAGAATTCAAGAATGCACACAGATTAGTTGTGCCTTATAAACTTCCCAACTAACGGGGCTCGCCACTTGAAGCAGTCGTTCAGTTGTTTACCCATTCGCCTTTCGACACATGATTTTACTGCCATTCGCATGAGTTCGCAATCGATAGTGGAAAATTTTTCACTTCACCCACTGTCTGGTTTGTTTGCTTTTGTAGGATTTCGATGTGAATGTTGAAATGCAAATGAAGCTGGTTTTGACAAACGCCTCGTACAAAGCTATCTCTTGTCGTTATGTGGACATGACAGAAACATTATTGGATTTTGTCAAAATACGGTCAGTGCTACACACCCTGTCAACACTTGTAACTTCCATTTAGCCTTGGTCGTTGATAAACGAAGTGCGAATTTATTTTTGGAGTGCTATTGGTCAAAAATGTCTGTTGTAGACGATAGTGAAATGTTTTCCCGGTTAAAACATCTGACAGCGCGACACCTATTAGCTTTAATGGGAATGAAGCATGTTGTACAATTAGTCCGTGATAAGTAGCCACCAAAGTATAAGGTTGTATCGCAAGCGGTTACCCCATCCGTTGTACGTGCTAGATACATAAAAACCTGTTTTGATCTGAAACTCCACTGGGTATGCATGAATTCGAACAGCAAACGGCCCTCCTTAGAGTAACTTACAAGCACAGGGTTCCCGCTGACTTTCAGTGTTGTTTTAGAATTTCGTCCAGTATATTCGAATTTCAGGGGAAATTATTTACTATTAGTCGAAAACTTGTCTGTCGCTGGTTGTGGCGAAATGCACGAAAAAACTGTATATCATGGACCATTTAAACACTAAAGAGCTCGTTTGATGATGGATCACTTTCCAGACCTGCGTGAATGAGATCCCAAGAAACTAATGGAATGACAGTTCTGATTAAGTTTGGCGTAACTTCGAAATAATACGGAGTATGGCACAAAGGGGCACCCAGAAGTCATAAACCTTGCCCTAATTAATCCACTGTGCGATTTCGCACCCACTAGTACAAAATGTGGCGAAATAAAGGGCCGGTAATTTTTGTTTTGATCGTAAAATCGTTAGAAAACGAAAGGTGATTTAGATACTTGTTGGTAATTAGTTTGTCCCATTTACTTTATAGATGACACCAGAATCATGAAATATGTATAACGACCAGAGAACCCGGAATGTTTTGAAAATTTTCGCACTTCTATGTACTATTAAAGTTTGCATCTGGTACTTCAGATCCATTTTCCGAGGAAAATAGCATGTTTCTAAATTTTCCTCTTTATTTGCCAGAGGTTACTAATATATTTGGATTGAAACATTCCACTCCGAGTACATGATTTAAAGTTTGTGCTGTTTTTTATTATTCCTAAGAAGAACCATTGACGTGTGCGCTAGGGGAAGGATTGTTAACTGAAAAAATGTGACTGACACCATGGCTTTCTTCTACAACTTCATCGTTTGGCTAATCCAGCATCCTCTCAATCTCCCTTTAAATATATATATGTACGAAAATGTATATATATATATATATATATATATATAAACCTCGTGACAGTTGTGACGGAAGTAGCCCCGTTTTGCCCACATTACTTGCGGAACATAAGTACATTTACAGACTAGAATATACCAGTCAAAAAATAGAAACCATCGAGAAATTCGTTAAAACGTCTATATAATGTTGCAACGGGGAAAGTATATCCAGCAGCATTTCTTGGGCACCGAAAGAGATCATATTTGCAATCCCACTTGAAGAGGAACTGAACACATAATGCTCCCCTTTTTGTTGATATTTCTTCCAATTCTTATGGAATATTTTTAAGAATAAAATGTTCTAGGTAGTCGTTGTTCAGTGGCGTTTTCCCCCTTATGGTATAACTTTTTATTCACTATTCCCTTCCCATGGGCTTCTCCTTTGGGAATGCCAGTGGCCGGCCTAGAGATGATTATGATTTTAGGGGGCTTAGGTAACGAATTAGGTACACCGGCCAGCTCCAGTTAGCTGTCAACATACGGAATTGATGTACTTTCTCAGCATCCAGAGAAAGATTTGATTTTTTTGAGTTCGTTTTGGCTGATAAGCTAGGCGCCCTTTAAGACTGGTCGTATGTTTAGCCAGTGTTTCTGTGTGTGCATATTCGTCTTTTTAAGTGAAAATTTGGTCTTTTTCAGCAATAAATGGGTTAATTCATTGGGTTATTGAGTGCGCCATGTTTCAGCTTGGCGACCGGTTCGCGGGCTATTGGTAGACGGAAAGTCGTTTGCCTTATCCCCTTTACACGCACGCCCTATTGACACCATACGCCATTCCAAGGCACTCATCAATTTCATTGTTATGGTCCATTTTCCTCAATACACTGTCCAAAACCTGAGGTGCGATGCGCTCACTGCGCTCGTGTATGAAATATATAATCATAGCACCTTGTTTTAAAATTGGGTGAACAATGAAATTATCCACCATTGCTCAAATCATCATTAAAAGCCATGGAAGCACAGCACAGCTTCATCATTTCTTTCTATCTAGAAGTGTCGGTCCTGATCGATATCATATTTCCGAATTAAATTGAACTTCGTGAGACCATTTACCATGGGCTTACCAAGGCTACAGCACACCCACGATAAACGGTAATATGCATTCATTGCGGCCTCTAATAAAGTATTATTGCCCAATAAATATTTATCTCGTTGACTTACCAGGTACTTGATTCGTTGACCATCAGCCAACTGGTTCGTATATATGTTGAAGTCATCCAGATAGTTTTGAAAATAAAGAATAAGGGCCGTCATATGCGCTATTGAATATTTGTAAACTATTACTAACCACCACTTTTAGCCTTGGGGGGGGATGATATTCAAGCCGAAGTCAGTTGGTTCAGATTCACTTCCCAATGCGGGTGCGACAAATATACACTGCTGTTAACCTCGTACAAGGATAATCAGTTGTAAATTGCTTTCATGATTCTGCCTATTTACTTGAAAGTCGATACCACCCGATGGTTCATTTTATTTATGCAAGTATCAACTCACAATAGGTGCTTAGAGACAAATACTGTTATACAGTGTGTGGTTTCACCACGGTCAACGATGCAGAGTTCAGAGAATGAAGAGGACCGTGGTCATTAAACCTTTGAAATATATTGACCAAATAAATCAATCCGTGATAAGTTGATCATAACTTCTGACCGCAACTTTCCTTGCAGGTTTGCTCCTCCTGGCGCGTTATCACCTGGAATGTGCTGCACCTTGGATATATCATTCCTGCCCAAATTGGACCGTGACTTGTTTGGACAAGTGAACTTCTTATGTCCTACGGGTCCTTTTAGCATTCCGTTCAGGGCGACGACCAAGAAGTGTGTCGTGAGTTCAAGTTGCATAAAATATCTATGAAAAAATGAAGTGATTCTGCTCTGCGCTTGGCCACTTAGAGTTGCATATCTCGTCTTGCACATGTGTCTTGTATATCCTCGTGCGCATTTTTTCTAGTGGACAAATCGTTTCTCTTCCGTGTATTAATCAGCACTATTTGCATACGCTTAAAGTAAAATCGCTTTCGAAATTACTCCACAGTGATCGCCTTAAAGCACACGTTATGGAATCAAATTTTACTAATCCAATCCGGTATATTCAAAACGATAATGATTCACTGTAAGATGTTATGCTTTATTCAAACCGTGTGGGCCGACGGCACTTTCGTCCCTGTTTGTTTTTAAATCAAACACGTCTATCTAGTGATGCACCACAGATACCTATTCACCCCTTATTTGTGCACGGAACTACTTGAATCTAAATATTTCCCCCCGGTCCTGCGTCAAATTTCCACTGTCATCCGGAATGAAAGGGTTATACGAATTAAGAATCATAGCCTCATAACTTTTTTATTTATATTTTATCAGCCTGGCTTTAGTCACATTATGTTTCTAGTTTGTTGGGGGCAAACAGTCTACCATGCAATATTTCACGTTCTTTTCTGATAGGTAAGAGTCGCACGATCGAGCTCTTCGAATCACTCAAACAATGTACAAGTTTGTGACTGGTTAAGCACAATCGACACAATCGACATTATTCACAAAATTGTGAAGACCATGCACATTGAAGATAATTAAAACGAATTACAAAATGCATCGTAATGAAGCCGCAGATAGTGATAAAGCGTCTACTTGTTAAAAGAAACACCAATTTCTATTGTGTTTATGAATGGGCCTCATAGGATCTGTTTGTAAACGATGCAAGGCTATTTTAAACTTTCCTGTTGTCAAGATTGTGTTGAATTCTGGAGGGAGCCTACCGAGAACAGAACTTGTGTTCAGAAGTGTGATTCCTCATATCCCATAGAAGCCTTTTTCTAGCCATCCAAAAGTTTGGATTCAGCACATGCAGGTGATAAACTGAGATCAGAAATATTTGACAAGGCCAAGGAGGACTGCCTGCACCTGGGCTAATTAATGTGAACACTACAAAGAAGGAACTGAACATATGGAATCAAGTTGAGTGCCATTCGCTTTCGGTTTAGCAATTATTCGAAATTTAGAAATGCTCAGTTCACCCTTCATCTTTCACCAACATCCTGTTCTTGTCGAGTCCACTCCATTCTCGAAATCACTAGTGATCCAGGTGAATAAAATTCACCATAGTTTAGTTCCTGTCAATTTACAACTGAGGTCATTATGGTTACACGACCAAACTGTAAATAACTTTGATTTTCCAGAATGAAGTGAGGCTGGATTTATTTTCCCATGGTGACTTAACTGTTACTAGGCTATGAGTTTGACTTCCAGATCGAAGCATTTAACGTCAATTTTCTAAGCGATCAGAACGGCTATTAGATAAAAAGTGCGGAATTCGAACATCAACCGGTGAATTTGCACATTGTCATATACACGCCTGTGTACAAACTTATATATTTACGTATAAATGATTATATATGTTCACTTTTTGAACTCACACATAACTAACCCGTATGCCAAGAATGGGCCGAAACTAATGAATCACTTGTTAAAAAGAGAACAAATTTATGCTATTTCATATTTCAATCCATTTTTCAAGCAAATTTCCGCATCTGATAATAAATACACGGCCTCCTCCAACGAAACTTCCCCCACAACTACGACACTTACATTAGGATTAACGTTTATCCTCGGTCATACGAATTAATCCCATTTGCATCCATTTATTGAAAATTCGAGTAAAATATTATTGCTGTCTTTAACTGCTTTACTTAGGCAACTGAACAAAGTATATCAGGTGTATATAGTTCGCAATATTTGGTCAATTTCTCTTCTGTATCGTGTTATTGTTCAGTTATCCTACCGGAAGCGTGCAATTATGCTAGCACAAATAGGTTTGTCTCCATAACATGCTAGACAGACTAATCAAAATGAATAGGTTGGCAATAACGTGACAATTACAAATGCGAATGGGCAAATTTTACCATGGAATCTAATGATTTCAGCAGATTGGCCATCAGCTAATCAAGCCGGGTGGTTTGCTCGTGCAAATCTGTAATCACTCGGGCACTGGGAGAAGCACTTTTGTTTTCCGATTTATCATGAAAATTTAGTTCATTTCAAATCGGAAAACGGACATTTTTGCTGTTATTGTTGTAGTCTTGGCTACTATCATGAACTCCAATTAACCGAAATACGCAGGGAGAATAAAACTATTCACGGTTTAGATAGCAATGAAAATCGGGTAGGGATGATTGTATATGAGCATACAAATTCTGCCAGTCATTGTATTACCCTAAATTCTTCTGTGCTTTTAATCACGAACCCGTTGTACCACCTGCGTTCCATTCCGGGGATCCCATTTATGCTGTTCTAGTGACTGTTCCGAAATATTCGCCTGTTTTCAATGGCCAAATATCCCAACTCATTGTTCCCCTTATTACTTCCAAAACGGATCACTGTCTGAATTGGCTACATGATCATCCTCATCACACTAATCAACCATAGATATGATGAGCACTGTCATTATGATCACTTTTCACAACCGATTATCATAGCTGTATGAGCAATAGGGAATCAAATCGCGAAGGAAAAGAGAAAAAAATGATCCTGGCTTAGATGGATTTGCTTGCCTCTGAGTTCACGGAGTAGTTGTAATCACAATTTCCATGGCTACCGTGTTCCAGCTGCTCAGAGATTTGAATATGCTCATCAGACCGTAAAAATTTATATATATATATACTTGTGGATGTATATATAGTACTAGGGGTTTGTGACATTCTGAAATTTTCGTTGGCACCATCCCTAGAGTCTTGGCATCTACAAGCTAGGTCGAAGTATTGACCAGCATCACGGATTTATTTAAAAATTTTCTTATTATATCCCTTTCTATCCTGTTATATAAACTTAAGTAACATTGGTTGCCTAAACAGGAAAAATGAAAACGCACTGAAATATGGAAATGGATGTTTCCTAACATTTCCCCCATTTTGTGTTCATAAGCGCTAATTGATTTGATTTTCTGGAAGGCAATAATTTAATCGCATGTTCTACCTACGACTATGCTTACAAATAAAACTGAAATTATTTCTTTAATAATTGAGATATTTTGCGTCAATTATTGGTCATAAGCTCGAGTTTCGGTTAAGGGAACGTTCATCTGATCCTGACTTCAAGGTTACTCATCGGTCGTTACTTTGACGGAGAATTAGTAAGATATATACAATATATGAAGCTTCTTTACATTTCAATGATAAGAAATTCCTGCTCAGTTTAAATTCATACGTTCATATATGTAATATCGAATGAACAAATTTTGACAAGTACACGTTACTAATCTAGGAAATCGGTTATATCTAAGCGCCAATCTGGACTTACTTATTCTTGTGGAAATTTTACGATATAATCGTTTTCATTTTTATGGTGCATTTCGTAAGCTTTTGTTACGATAGGTGAATAAAATTTAAATGCTTCAAGTGTCACTGGATGCGAAGTCCCATTTCATCGCACAATTAGGCAGCGAGTGTGGTTACCATCCGTGGTAACTGAAAATGTTGAATGCATTAATTCGGCAACCTGTTGCTTTTCTCGGTAGATGCTTAACAAATGGCGACTCAAGAAACACTTGCAAAAAGGGCATTTCTAATGGGAAACTGTTAGAATTAGTTGCCTCGTTTTCTTATATCTGTTTGAATACTTCAGTTGGACACGGATAAAATGAAAGATTTCCCAACGGATCAAAGTAGAAGTTTGGGGAAAAATTTGTTGGTGTGCTCTCCGAGATATTCCGAAATTTCAGGAACATGGACGTCATAGGAAAACGCTAGTTATTATCAAAAGGACAATATTTAGTAAACATGTTACACTGAGTGAATTGGTCCCCTTCAAACCTAGGGTAATTGGCGCGAGGGCTTGCTTAGCCCTAGGTTGCGTTTCACTTAACATGCCACAAGGAGAACCTCAAAGTTATTCAGGAAGAGTTCGATTTCGGGATGTGACTGTCCAATGAGCTACCTACCAGGTGGATATTATTGTAAAAATTCTTTAATTTCTTGGCACATACGCCAAAACTCACTTCATTCTCGGGCTGTTAGATGTCATATCAGAATGGCGAAAGCGCTGAACCCATCGATCGCCAGGGCTTATTGATGCTACATTTCTGGCAAAATGCGCCCACTTTGTTCTCTCCAGCTAGTTATTAAAGTGTTACGGTTGAGATAAACAAACGATTTGTTAAGATGGGATACCAGCTATATTTCTGATGTATACGCTGACCAGAAAATGAGATGGTATACGGCTTAGTTTTACTGAGCTCCGCCACTTGCAGCTAAAATGCGAAATATACAAACTGAAGTAATTATTTCTGTGCTGTTGCAAAATGGATTAAAGACTGACTACCCTGTTCTGATTGCTTAAATTTCAGCAAGTTTCGTATATACAGGTAGCCGAAACGTTGCCGCATTACATCTACAAACAACGCTGTTTTTAATGTCATATCATTTAAAATTATGTCCCAAGGTCATTTAAGTGGGATGCATTAACAGATCGCGTCGTTGCTGTGACCGTGAAGCAATGGGTAAGAAGCAATTGAATCTTTCGCTACCACAAGGTAGAAGATAACGAACTGATCAAAAAACCCGGATACATTTGTAACCCTGTCATTAAGCATTTCCACCATTTTAAAATAAACAAGGGTACTGTTTACATCGTGTAACAAGTATAAATCATCCCAGGACCGTCTTTCATGGCGAAAATTCATCACACTCGAAAACGACTACAAAGTTACTTATATTTATTTTAAAATTTTAAGCCAACACTTCTTTTCTGTAGTTGTGACGCAGACTGTTACCAAAATTTCATGCAGTATTATCCAAATAAAATTCAATGACATTTAAATGTGCCCAATATGAGCCGATATAGAATACGAATTAATCGCGCAATAAGGCAGGGTACATAATTATCCTGCGTAATAGTAGAAAATGCTGAGGTCCTAAATCTAGGAACCCGTTTGCACGGCATGGGGTGATCTGCAAAGTGCTTGGATAAATAGACATTCCTAGAGACAGCTTCTTCGAAAAAGTAATCAAGATGCAATTCCAAAATATCCAAAATATTTACTCTTGCACGAATAAAACGAGAAAAGCCTTACAAGTTGGTCAACAGGAAATCCATTGCGCACATATTTCCGTCGTTCTATGAGGGTCGACCGTATAAATGAACGGCAGGATCACCGGAAAAAGCTACGTGATTCGCTCTACCAAAATTATCATGAGTAGAGTGAATTTCTTTTGCTTTGATTTAAACATACCGAAAGCACACTTGGTTCTAGTGTATGCTTCAGATAAGAGCATATAACCGTCCGCATTTCGATCCTATCCGAAGTGTGTTTTGAGTCATGACAAAAATTTAATGAGCTACCTGGTCTATGGATATTAAATTAGGAATTTTAAAAGTCCTTGAAGTATGAAGTAAAAACAGTTTCATACTAAGGTTAACTAAGAATATTTCAAAATGATCAGAAAATACTGTCGTATGGTTGCGGGGCCATCGAGTGTCATTATTTATTGAGGCTAAATTTTGAGTGATGGGTACCTCAAGTGGTTGTGAATACAACCCACTTTGATCTCACTATCAGCCTCGTACTACAAGGAAACTTATTTATGGTGATTAAAATGGGATATCGGCTAAATTTCTAGCCAGTTTTCACCCCAGACAATTCTAGATCTTACGGTTTATTATCGAAAAAAATCACTAATTCCTATGGAATAAAAGGTAATTAAACCTAAATATTTGTTAACTTATGGAGGAAGCATTCATGTGATGCATATTGCGTATAAATATGCATACATATAAGCATATATATATATAGGCGGCAGGGTGACATGTGCGCATTCAGGACTCAGCAAGATATACAGGATGGCTTTTCTCAATCTGAAGATTCAGTCATGCCTGGAATACTTTTGGGTGGAGGCCTTACTAAGTAATCTCTCGGCCTACCAGATTGGGATCAAATTGAGCTACCATCTCATTCGGGATATTGAGTGGAAGAATAATTGATCCAAGCAAACGAACTTCCACTTGGCGGAACTTCGCTGCCTTAAGGACAGGTTTGTTTTAGAACCAGTGTTTGATTGACGACCTTAATGGTTCTCCCGGACTTTCCTGCAGCACTTGTCCAAAAACGTCGATGAAAAATACAAACGCAACAAATTTCATACTATATCGGTTTTCTCCCAGGTTCATCAGGACCGCGCTACCCATTGATTCCAGAAAAGCGGGTAGGACCACTGCGCTTCTGCTTCGAGTCTCCTGGTTGGGTTACCGCCCACTACCAAGTGGGTGACACTTTTATATTTGTTTCTGCTTAGTTCTTCTGGCTTATGGCCTAACGATTTTCCTTTCACTTTTGTTCGGCAGCTGGGGGCGTCAGCCACGACCAGACCAAGTTATTGGAAGGTTGCTGGTTATACTAACTCCGTTGAACTGAAATGATTGTTCCCAAAGTGTCATTGATGGTGCGTACTACCACGAAAATATTTTCCAAAAGCTGAACTAATTGGAATATTTTTGTTGCCTGGTTCTTGTTACATTCATTATTCCATTGTTTTGCATCCACTGTGAAACTGAAAAGCAACTGATATTCTCGTAATTGGCTGGACTGAAGTAAGCCGTCCAAAAAGTGACTAGTGAACGTCATACTGTTTTTATCGACGGATAATTTTGTATATTCCAAAGAAACTTAACAAATTTGACGAATAAATTGTATTGTACATCAGTTATGCAACAGAACAGACACATGGCTTGTAAGCCAAACAGGAACACTGACGGAATGTTCTATTATTGTACCTTTTGAATGTCAGGTATCAGTTGATCAGAATGTTGTGGATTTTGGTTCTGTCGTGATTGGTGAAACTGCACAGCACGTCATTCAGTTGCGCAACGCTGGTGCCAAGGGTGTCGCATACAACGTCTGTCGTGCACTGGACCTCATTCTTGAAGATGCCCATCAGTCAGATGAAATAACGGAGGTGAAACAAATAGGCGAAGTAATGCTCACCAACCAATCAAATGAGACCCCGGCGGATGATACTTCCTTCCTGACTACGGTAGTTCGTTGTATAGACACCATTTATGGGCAGTGGGAATGGCCGTTAGTTTTACAATTGAATAGGCTAATGAGAAGGAAGGGAAACTTATCTGAGTGTTTGTAGGCAAAAACGTAAAGGTCTGTAACGTCTATCACAGGTGTATGTTTCATTTGTCGTGATCAATTTAAGAGCAGTTTAAACAAAATGTCATTTAACGCATTGTTATTCCGATACGGTCGGAAGTGCCCTTAATTCCGATATACCAACGCCTAATTCGTGACTTTATGAAGTGAATCGTTTGGTGTCACTCAGTGACGTCATTAGTGCGTCACCTCGGTTGGTAATGAAGCGTCTAAGATCTAAACGCCAATCTCGGGGCTCGCAAAAATCTGGAGACTCACAAAGTGAGCTCTAAAACAAACCAATGTTCAAAATCGTTGAAAAACAAATTCCTTTGTTCTTTTATTATCTCTGTGGCAACTTTTCCTTTTCTAAAATAAATAACGGCTGTCTTAAAAGGTGTACTGCAGCAAACCGCAAACCCATCGGAAAAAAAAATGCTAACTAGTGAAAAACGATGAACTAACAGGTTGACCTCGTCCACCACCAATATCAATTTATCTATTACCACATTAGACTGAACGCGGCTTCTGATAGTGATCTTTAGCTTTATCGATCATAAGTCTCGTTCGTTAAGTGGAAGTTCACTTATTTCAATTGTCAAACCGGTTAGCTACCTTGTCAAATTATTTTACACCCGATGAAAATGGTCCAAGCATCATTGGAACTCAAAGAATGCACCATACATTGATTCCATCAAAGACTAATAACCAGTATGCAAACGATTAAATTTAAATCGTTGGCAAACAAAATGTCTATGATGATTCTAGCATTATAATTTGATTCGTGTTCATAGTTATGCGCCCCCGAACAGTAACTTGTTGGATGAAGATGACGATGATGATCGTAATTCCTATGATTCATACTGTTTTATTTGCATTTATTTCACATGATTGTAGCCGGTGAGCCAACCTGCATGTATAAAGACCAAAGATAGCTCCGGAACTATCACGGAATCGGGTAAGATTGCTTAAGAATTAATTCCACATCGTCCAGCCTAAAGAATCGTTTGTTCAAAAAGGATACTTAATGAAAGAAAAATTACTTCACTAAACTTTGTACGTGATATTTTGTAATTTCAAGTCACATCTATTTCTTTAATTAGTCCGCTATTTAAAAATAGAATTTAATTTTGAAATAATGGAACGTGGCTGGTGACGGCTACTTTGAAACTCCGTCGAGCATGCCATTTTATTCAGTTAGTTAGTGGTGACGTCTGTCAGGCAAGCATCAACCAAGAATCTTTTTCCATACCCTCTTTCCGGTGCTTTAAACCATCTGAATATCCCTAACTAAGAGAAAATCACATACGGGTACAGAGTTAGCATACTTATTCACCTCGATTGAAAAATGGCTCTTCTGTCTCTGGTATCTGATCGACTTGCGCTTTCTATGAGTTGTCGGGAAACGTGTGAAAAATCTGCACGCCCTGCAGTAGGGATGCCTAAATATGACATACTAAAGCAAATCAAGTTTCAGACCTATTAAAATGGGATTCACATCTACGAACTCGGTGACGGCCGGTGGTCGAGTGGATTAGATCGTGGCGTTCAAAAGTGAAGGTTACGGGTTCGAATCTTCTCACCGCCGGTCAGCTTCCCCACCTGGCAGCCCTCTGTTGGCCGCGGCCTACTTCCTGAAAAATGATGTATGTCGTTATTTCATCAATAAGCGGAGTAAAAGAAAAAAGATAGAAGTAATAGGTTCGTCTTTGTCCCGTTAACTTTTAATCCCTACCCTTAAACATCGCGCAGTTCAAAGCGCTAGCAAATAAAACTTTGATACTGAACGATTTGTTAAAAGTGCTATCAAAATGATAGATA
Source organism: Fasciolopsis buskii (assembly GCA_008360955.1). Lineage (NCBI taxonomy): Eukaryota > Metazoa > Platyhelminthes > Trematoda > Plagiorchiida > Fasciolidae > Fasciolopsis > Fasciolopsis buskii. Next base: position 136,242 of record LUCM01006526.1, read on the forward strand.
TAAAACGTGTAACTTCGATGGTGGAACACATGTTTCTAGACATTCAGTGATTGCATCTTTCTGTGCGCAAGCCAGAAATTTGCCATATTCTGCCCCCATGAGCGCAGAGGGGCTGGACGACGAGGTAGTTGATTTGTATTCACATGTTTTAGTGACTCAACGGATCCTATGTGATTGAGGAGCTGAAAATCGTTAAGCTCTACTGAGACACACCTGTTGAAACGTTTACTTAACCATGGAAGCATAGTTTTCATCTATCTTGTATGCCTAAATTGCTTGCACGTTTCAGAAAACTGTCATCAGCGAATAATACTACCGAATGAAGAGCTCCTCAATGCATGTTTTGGGATCAGTAATCGTTTCCTGAGTTGCGTCCCTTCTCTCGAAATTGACGATGGCATTGATTTTTATAAAACATTTAATTCAGACTTTTTTCTGTATGCGTTCTTCCAATAATCTTCAACACATTACAGATATGATGCTTTCTGCGGATGTAATTGCAAACATGTTGAATGACAATAAAGCGGATACAACACCGGAATTTAATATCTTCGGTTCTACCGAGGGATTTTTGCATCCCTTTTCCACTGTGACTATGAAAATTATGTGGAATCCGAAAGCTTGTGTTCTATTGTCGGATAAGCCTGCGCATTTGCCGGGACAGGGCATGGAGATATTTGTCATAAGATTTGATGACCCATTGGTAGATGATATTCAAATTGAGGCTCGCGGTCAGCCAAAGGAATTGCCCACATATCTTTCGGTCGAAACTTTGGAAATGGGTATCTGCTGGTATGATCGCCTTTATCAAGACTGCTTCGCAGTTCATAATCGTACGAACACTGCACTAAAGGTGAACTTTCATGTCAGCCATCAGGTACAGAATCACCTGGAGGTGCTACCCAAGACCGGGTTTGTTCAGGTGCGTGCCATGTCCCATTTCACTGTTTGGTTTGCACTCCTGGGTAATCTTACTCTATCATTTAACGACTTTAAATTTGACGAAAAATGATATATGGGAGAAGGGCCAAATCATTTCGCTACCTGCGCTGTAATGATCATCGTTCCTTTCGATATAGCGAGAGAATTCCCAAAGAACTTACTTTGTTGATTAGTTTACATTCGTAATTTGGAGAAAACCGCTGGTAATAAACCATTTGCTGGACAGTTGTGTTAGTGATTGAACGAAATTTTTCACCATAACAGTCTGAATGACTGAAGTTTCATCACCTTGTTACCGCGATAGCCAGTATACGGTTAGTCAACAGTTTCGATTGGTTCACTCTTTGTCAGAGTTTCAGACTTATTTATTATTGTAGACAGATACGGCAGAAGACAAACGACCGTTGCTGACTGCCCTTTCATGAAATAATTCACCATGTGATATGATCGCTCAACTGACGATTAAGAAACCATGGAAGCACTGTACAGCTGTTTCATCCTTGTTAGGAATCATCAGCAGTGCAGGTTGAGAGAAGTCAAATCCGTTAGTAAGATAAAAAAAGGGACCATGTTGGTTTATGTAATACTGGGTCAACGGGATACATGGGAAACATGAACAAACGTTCAGTTTTGTAGAAATAACAATGCACTACAGGTGGTCTGCGCTCGTAAAGAAAAGTTGAATGTGTCCATCGGACATAGATGGTGGTTAATGTAAGTTGATGAGCTGGGTCGGTGAGGTTGTTATCGCTTCTTTGGGACGTGTAGACATGATTTGTCCGTTATCAGTATAGGCTGGTTGTATGTTAGTCATAGACTGCTCACATGCTTCAAACAACCAATGAGATTGTGATAAAAGCGAACCTAAATAGTTCCTATTTGGATGACAGTAATCAACTGGTTAAAGCCATGGTGCCGGGATATGAACTCCTTGGGCACCCGTCCTTCCCAACAGTTTGCAATTCAAAATTGGCTACTGTATTCATCTTGATAGAAAATGTCATCACAGCTCAAAAAATCCCTCTCTCCTAAAGTGCATGATTCCTGTGCACATTAGGCTTTGAGGTCCCAGCCATAAGAAAACCGAGTAACGATGTACAGTTTGAAAAAAACTGGGATCCAAACCGGTACCGCTTACCTTGCCAGATGGCCATTAAAGCAAACCCCTACCATTAGTAGGTTGTTACCCATCAGTCCACCAATGACCATTATCGTTATTTAGTCGTAAATCTCGTCGGTATATTTTACAAACTAAATTCTGAAAAATTTCACATTTGGACTTTTCGTTCAAAATAGTCATGCACATTTTTAAACTGGGTGAAAATTCCGAGTTCTAGGCCGCTATGGAAGAGAGTTTATTCTACTATCGATTATGCAATTACTTTGCTCGATAGCACATATGATGTCACCGTGCAGACGTACTCCTGACACTTCTGATAACCAATGTTTTCCCGTCAGAACTTTTTCCATCGTCATCCACTCTCGGATTTCCTCCGTCGACCTTCGGTATTTCGGCGGCAAACAGCATCGATACTTTCATTTCCACGCTTCATTAACCTGCTGTATCTTACTTTCCTCTGGACTGATCATTCCTGAACGGCGACGATATCCTTAATGGTACTGATTCAAATCGTCCTTCGAACTGCAGCCGACGTACAAAAAGCTGAATGCCAGTGCTACCGCATTCGCAGCGCACGTTGTGTGCATGCCAAAGCTAAATTGTGGCAGGTGTGAACTGTTTGCTGAAGGGGTACAATCGATCATGCCGGTTGAGCTGACTCATCTGCGTGCAACAGTTAGGGCACCTTTCCCAGGTCACTTGGGGAGGAACACGGTGACTGTCGCCGAGTCAATGATGCAAGGCTCACAGGAATCCGGCACTTTAGTGGGGTGACTTTTTCTGGTGCAATGGTTATGCGAGTATTATCAACCAAAGGAAATGAAAAATAATTACCAGTGTTCCCACTAGTTTATTTTTACCTGTAACTCCTCTGACTGTGTAACAACGTCAGTCTAAAGCAGACCAAACATATTAGAACAAATCATGTCACAAACGGACAAATCACATGTGACTTGCATGACTCGATAACGTGACTGGATACGGTTATGCAAATTTCATTTTTAATTTTAAAGTCGGAAGAGTAATATTCATTTCATTCCAGGTCATGTTTGTTAAACACAACTGTAGCTTGTTGAACGAGAGAAATCCGGTGGTAGAAATTTGGAAAATATTTGTTTTAATCATTGAAAGCCTAATAATGTTTTTTTCGCATTTTCAGATTTCCTGTTTTGGTCGATGAAATACGATTTATTAGAAAATCTGGATTTCCTACAGTATTTTTAAGAGTGCAGTTTTCGTCCTTGTTTAATGAAATTGTTATGTAATCATTCTCGGTGAAAATCCAAAATGCCTTTGATGTTCAGCATCTGAACAACACATTCGCCACTTGTTTGATGCTATTCTGTTCAGTGACCATTAAACTCAATTTAATGAGGTAATTTTTAATTTTTCATAGTGTTCCGTCTTAGCTGCTAGTTCATTCTTCTTTTTCTTCGTTGTTGTCCGTTCCATCCTAATGGCCCACACACGTTCACATGTAAGGCTCAAAGTCGCCTGCTTGCTCAGGTCAAATTTCTCCCTCGAACCAGCCTGGGCGAGGACATCAAACCCTCCGCAAATGAATTGGAGTTGGAAAACGTGGGTACTGATGAGGACATTCAACCGGATTTTGATTCAAACACCGGAGTTTTACACGTTCCAATAGTGGCTTCTGTGGCTGGTCAGACATACGTCTTGCGCCTCGTAATGGCTGCGATTGTCACCACCTCGGATATTGAACTATCGCCTGAAAGAATTGACTTTGGGATAGCCAATATAACTGAAACCGTTTCATCCAGGCTAATCGTAATCAATCATAGCCTCTTACTGCAAACCTTCGGTATTGTTGACGCTCCCGAGGTAAGAGTACAGAACAAATTTCTGCTTGGATGTGTTTGCTTCACCAGACGTCAATTTAATTTGTATCCAAGGGACTGAAAAACTGCCCAGTTCACAATTAATCTATGAGAGACCGAAGCTTTTGTTGTCAGTCACAAAGTGAATCTTGATATGGAATTCGTAATCTGGTCAACGACTTTTGAAAAAATGAGCTAATAAATTAAAATGCTTGACCATATCAGCCCCATATTGATCGAAAGAACTACTATCTGCAGAATTTAGTAGATGCTGTCTGTTATGCTCCCAGGACGCAAAAGATTAGTCTCATCTTACGTGCTTATTGATAAAATAGACGAACAATCGCGCTATTGTAATATCAGAGACTGAATGACGGTTGCTGATTGGGATTAGAACGAAAGCGCTCAGCTGTCCGACTTTGTGCAGAGTTCATCGATATATTTCTGACTGATTTATCCTTGATATTCAGTCCGCAGTATGATCACACTTTGAATTCTTTCATTTGACCGATTCGCTTGCGTGTAAAATCGCTTTGAACATGACCGTTTCGTGCATTAGTAATTTTAAATTAGCAAGTAATATATATATATATATATATATATATATGAGCAGCTTATGAGATGGAACTTGACTATTCTGTTGCCAGCTTCTTCAATATTTTCTGTCCTTCATTGGGATATTTTTTATCAAGCGCACTAGACGTACTAATAAACCGGAAATTTACTATCATCTTATGCTCGTTTTTGGTTTTTTATGTACAAGTATGTGGATATTCAACCAAATGACGGTTTTGGAACGCTTCTTCCGAAAGAATCGCTCATATTGGAACTTTTGTTCTCACCATCGAAGGCAAAAGATTACGAGTTCCGTCTGACGTGTAAAACGGGAATCGGAAGGTGAGTGAAACTTGATGATGTTTTTACTCACAAGGCTATTGAAATGCATCGAAATACATATTTCCGTTAGACATTGTTAGATATAGAAAGTTGGCAAGAACAAATACTGGAGGAATTCTATCATTTTTGTGATAAAAATAAATTCAGATGTTTTCCAAAATGTTCTTAATAAGCAACTATTGACAAAAATATCCCAGGGAATGTTGTGTGTAAATCCCGCTTCCGATGGCAGTGGTTTATGATTGGTGTTATTAAGTGTCACCAACCTTGTTCCTCCGTTCTACACGATGAGTTCGAATGTGGAGTTCGGGGACAAAAATTGGTTCGGATCGGCAGAATCAATGCACCAAGCTTCCTATTTCGTGTAAAATTTGTATGGTTGTGACATGAAGTTATCGGTTGAGAATATAATTTGCAGACATTTCTCTAAGTTGGGTTACTTCTTCTTAGGGTCCATTTTACACTCAATGGAATTTGTGTTTTGAGACATCAGATGTTTCGGTGTGTGGTGTTTGTCACTGCTTTTGTTTGCGCGTGCCCGTGTGTGTGCCACGCCTTTGCCGATTGTTTTACCGCGTGCTCGGGGAAATTCCGTCTCGGTCACGATTATATTGGCCATTGGTGTCTCTTAAAGCAGGGTAATTTGACGTCAAAATTTCAGTGTGATATCCAGGGTATCTGATTGGACATACGGAAATGCCTGTAAAGATTTTTTCGATTGAAAAATCCGGAGAGGGCGTCAGTTGAAACAGCATCCGTAACCACCCAAACAAGCTGCGTTCCCTGCCCTTCAAAGATGATACCAAAAACTGTTGAACCACAGACTGGTTGAAAATGAGCGTACCATCGCAAGTGCACATCCGTAAAGCAGACTTATTTGTTAATATTGCGTCACAACATGATTGTCGTGGGTATCGATACTTTCGTACGTCCGCGCATCCATGTACACGCAAGGAGGCACCTGCGCAAACGAGTGAAATTTGTGAAACATCAACGGGACGTTAATATCAGAAGTGATCTTTACTAGTTCATCGATTGGTAGTACAGTCCGTAAGATCTCTGGACGGACTAAAACTTAAAAACCCGTAGATTCTGAGGCAAAACTGCTGAGGAAATCTTTCTAACTTAAACTTAAAGCTTAATAAGACGCCTGTTAATTGAGTTATCACTTTTGCTCATGTCTTGACTGAAACTGACAAAAATCATCGTGTGTAGCTGCTTACGCGCGTGCACACCGATAAGTAAATGTGCGAATATACGAAACTTTCATGACCAACGACAATCGCATTTTAACACACCACTTCAAGAAAATCCACCGTAGTTATGAAAGACCAAAAAGTGACCGTCAGACCTGATCGTGATACTTGTTCTTACACCGGTTTCGTGAAAAACGCAAGGTACCGGATGAAGAAATTTCATTAAGTCATTTTTCGAATCATATGGGATGTGAAGAGTGAACGTTAATATTTGAAGTCCACAGTGATGATGATCTATTGATAGCAGCCATTCGTCAAAATCATTCATAAGGTGGGATGCACATCAACATTAAGTTATCTAAGTGTACGAAGTTTATGTTGAGAATTTTCCTCAAGAACTGAGCACCATTCCACTCACTTAGCTTAAATGTGTTAGGATTTTAAAAGTCACGTTGAGTCCTTTAACACTGAATTATGGACACCTGTGCTTGAATACAATACAATACAGTACGAACTATGTCAAACAAACGCTTATTTTGCTTTTGTCATTTATTAAAAAACTGTCTTCAAAGTAGTTGCGAGTTGTTATCAGGTCAGTCTTTGCTAGGCTACTCCGTCATAATGCTATCAGTTATGGCCGCAACCCATAAAACTGAAAGCCGTAAACGAACGTTGTGAGAAGGGATATCGTATTTTTACTTTCGGCCAGCATAAAGAACTGTAATTGACTAACTCATTTTTTGATTCTTCTAAGGGATTCATTATTCAGTGTCCACATCGCACATCCAATTTTCGATGCCCTTCTGGCATTTCCATACTAACATAGAAAGTAATGAGCGTTAAGCAGTGTCGCTGAAGTTCTCCGGGGAATAATTTGCCATAAGAGATCAATTAAGTGAACAAATATTAATTCTACAAATCCATGTCATTTCTGTTCAGATCTTTTTCTGTCGTTTGCACTGGGACGGGAGTTTATTCACCTTTACGTCTGTCCACGTACAAAATTCAATTCCCATGCACTCCGTTGGACGAATCAACAAGTGTCACATTCACGGTTGAGAATATTCACGTCTCCTCGAATCCTTATACACATATACAACCACGTATCGGTTCCAATGGACCAGTTGCTTCAGTCGGACCGACAGCCTACGAGTTCATTCCTATCAATTCGGTGTGTTCGGATCCCCAGTCATTGTGGGGTAGTCATACAGAACTTAATCAACAAGAACAGCGCTCATTCTTGTCAATACTTCCCTGTTCAGAAACACTGAATCCCGGAGAGGTGTGTGAAAACGTTTTTCATCTGGGTCGTTTCCATTTTGCAATCATTAGTCATGTACAAAGGTGATCCAGGTCTGACGATTATCTAGCAGCACAAATATGATTGGTCTTTTATTTCTTTTGCCATCTTTATTATCAATGTAAAGTTTGTAAATCCGAAATCTGAATCTACTAAGTTCTTCGGTTACCAGCAAGTAAGGGGTAAAATTCCAACAAAACAGCACTTGCTAAGTTGAGGAAAAACACGTAAACGAGGTCAGCAAATTTAGCAGTTAGCAGCAAACAGCAATAAAATGTAATTTCTCTCGCGCAAAAACGCTTACACCGTATTGATAATGACAAGCATTACAATGCTTGATTGCATTTTATTACAACCAGGCTACTTTGTGTTACTCAAATGCAATCTCTTCCATAAGCAGGATGAGTTCTATATGCGTAAAGGCAAAGCAATTTATTTTTCTTCCGCTGGGCTTAATCACATCTTGCCTCTAATCAACTACTATTGTTCTTATCCGTCTCCATGTCCGTTCAAGATTTTCAGTTGAATATTTGTCCAATTTTCTAACTAATCGTTTGAATGGCCGTGGTTTTACCAAGGTTAGAAGTTCCGAACGATATTCGTTACACACTCAGATAATTAAAAATGTTGTGTACCGGTCAGTTTTAAGTAGGTCAATAAATTGGGTTAATTGTGAAACTAGCACGAAATTCATAGTGTATTCTTCTAGTTCATTGCAGAGACATTTTGCAGTGTTGAAATGCAGCGAACTTATTCACATTCGTTCAGACCTACCAGAAATTTTTGATTTTTTCGGGAAAATCAAGAGAGATAGACAAACTAAGAATAGACTTTCCCAAGATTTTGAAAGAACTAACACATTAGTCATTGACCATTTCACGCGAGATTAAATAATATGATACCTGGAATTCAATCAAGTAATTCTCCCTATTCACTAATTAGTTGATAGCTTAAAAAATGAGTAGTCTTTATGTTTCCCTAGACATTGCTCTTAGAAGATTGTTGAGAATTATAAAAACAGGTTTTTATCTCTACCGGATGAGATTACCTGATGGAAATCCGGACTCCAGGGAAGAATGAAACCTTAGATAAGATGAATTATTGATCAGATCAAAGTAATCAAAATATCCGAAGTAATTCTAGTCAGCTGTTACACTTCCCCATTTGCATTTGAGCAGAAACGTCGAGTGACAATCTGCTTTCATCCATCGCTTTGCAAACAAATGATACGAGAAGAAGCTGCCGGGATTGTCAATAGAAAGCGTCTGCGTGTGATCAGTGAAACAGCGGCAGCCACTTCACTACTCGAGACTTCTGAGTCAAAACCTGTGAAAGGGTCAAAAGTAAGTAATTTTCCTAAATTATTTATTTGTCCCCATCCCACTGACATTTCTCACTCGCTAATTTGTAAGTCATAGCTAGTTTTGATGCGATAATAAAAACAAAGCCACCGAGGAGTACTAAACAAAAGAACGTAAGAATACATGTCGGTTATTATATTGAGCAATAAGCAATAAATGAGCCTATGCAAATCAGTACACTCTTTATATAGTCGCGTGCCACGGATTTCATCCGTTGTTAATGAAGTTTCAAGTGCCGGTGAAAATCGGGTTCGCCAATCACCTAGCTGTCGTCAGTGATAGCTGATTGATTAGGAAGATCCTTACAAATCAATTTACTTTTCTATGTAACACGTCCATAACGCATTCCAGTTAATATTTTAGCATTTTAAAAGATTATATCCTAACTTATTATTTGTGCATTTTTGTTTATCATTGAACGCATCGAATGTGGTCTAGTTAACTGAGTGCGGTTAATAGTGGCCCGTGGTACGAAGTCTCACGGAACAAAGCTGTCCAAGGGGCCGCGCTAGACAGACGACACTGCGGTTGAATTCAAGTTGACTCGGTCTGTATGTGTCCTGTTTGCAAGCATACTCTGGTCAGCCATGTTCTTGCGTCATTGACCAATCAGCAATCTCTGACACGTTAGTCATTGCATGCACCTGGCCAGAAAGACAGAGCTAGTGATACCGTTTGGGTTGCCATGGTAAAGGCGATACTAATCACGAACTGTTTAAGGAGAACTCCAATCTTGTCTTCCTGAAAATTCAGATGAATAAACGAATGGGTTAGACTGAAGCTCATACATTGCAGATTAACTCTGATTGGACAGTGATTTTAGTTCCCTCGTTTGCACCCACACTCCTCCAACGGAATCCAGTTAAGGTACTTTTCGTCATAATCCAAAATTACTGTAGTGGATGGGCATTGTAAACTGCCTTTAACACAGTCGAGGAAAGAATTTATTTGAAACAATAACCATTTTACTCAAAATTTGATCATTTTGGTGCTGAAACCAAGCAAATTATTTGCAAACTTGAATAATGAAGCGATTTACAAGTTGGCGATTATTCAAAGAATCCTGAGGACGACGTTTTGAAAGAAATTTCGTGAAGTTTCCACCTCTGCAGAAAATTCATTTGCATTATTTTCGTATTCTTTCTAGAAAGATAAAATGTTTGCGGAACAAAGAACCGTTGGTGGTTTAAATAAGAAGGGTACAAAGACCGGGGAGCCACAATCATCGAGAGAGGGGAAAGATCAACCATTTATTCCGATTGATGCGGAAAGTATCACAGATGACTCCGTGGAATATGGTGATGCTTTGGCCAGACTGTCGCGAGCATTCCCAAAAAGACCTGTCGGAGAGTCGGACATATCCAAGGAGGCAACTGAGACTGAACTACAACAAAGAGGAACTTGGCCGGGATGTCAGATAGTCTACCGTGTGGCCTGTTTCATCGCGGACGGACCAGGTTCAGAATATCCAAGTGAACCAGCACCAACATACAAGTAAACCGTATCAATTTTATACATTAACGAAACAGGTGTTAGCTACTTATGCAACGTCGTTGTGTTTATATTTATATTCAAACACTGACGGGTAAAACAAAGTTTGGATTTTAGTAAAAAATAACTGTGAAATTATTGAACTCAATAAGACTAAAGATTAAGCTAAAAAATGGACGACGAAAATTGCACCTAACGGGTTCTATCGAACAAGTTACACAATAGTTGATTTTCTTGAATATCGAACCATAGAAGAGACTTGCAGAGAAATCAGGACATATATTCACAGGTGTGAATCATACATGACTATATCGTCATACAGATGATAGCTTCTGTTAGTGAGAATATCGCTTCCAAGCGTTTCTTTTGTCTCGATATGACGTTTATGCGTTAGATCGATGAGGGATCCATTTACTCAACATCAAAACATTGATCACGACAAGTGTAACCGCGGTCTAGCATTTGTAAGCCTATCTTGGTTAGACAAGGAGTCAAAAAGCCACTAACTTGACCCGAGTGCTTGAATCCTGAGGTAACCCCGATCGTACCCATTCATTTGATAATTACGGGAATCCAAGTGAAAAACACGATAAACAATATTTTACGAGAAAATCGACGATGTACAAATCACCGATGTTGGAGGAATCAAAGGCCCCGACTATTCTCGGGACGTATCCTTTCAGTCGGTCTACAAAGGTTATTATTATTTCACCCCAAACTTTCGTCAGACCATTTCAAACTCTGTTCATCTAGTATTTTCCTATCACGGAAGGACTCTTGATCGGTCAGCGTGGTGTTCGCGATTCGCACTCGATTTGATTTGATGATTCTTACGAGGATCTAATCTTCACTTTATGGATGTTTTCTTTGGTCAATCACGGAGTCAGCCAGGCCTCATAGTCCGCCGACTGATTAAACGTGACCTGGTTTTGCGACAGTCTCAGAAGCGCGCGGTGATGACACTTGATAGACAATGAATCCGTTAGACGGAATGCAATCGGCTAGAGAACTCTATCTTATGGAGGACTTTAGGAACTATACGATCACGAGAGTATGATGATTGTTTTCAATAGCTTCGCCAATGGAAAATTGCAAAAACGATTCTTTGATTTTCAGCTTGCCAAATACTCCAGTAGTTCTCACAAAACCACTCCAGAAAATTCTTCACTCCTAGCATCCGCATTTAGAGACATTAGAGGAACTAATACAAAGAGGCTTCCGTCTGAGCGTTCGCTTTGTCCCACTCAACAGGTAGAAATGCAAGATCCGCACTGTTCCATTTCATGTTCGTTCCATCGTTTTGTGCATTTTGTGTAACGTATGAGTGTTGGTTTGAACTAGTTCAAATGAGTGGTAGCACAATCCGTTCAGTGCAAAGTAAAGTTACACAGATGCAACATCACATGAGACGGTCCTCATAATAAAATATTTATTAAATAAACTTACAAGCGGTTGAAGTTTGACTAAGCCGTCTGCGTTTGATTGCAGCCAATTAGTAGAAGTCCCACTGCGAGATGAAACAAAGTTGCCGAGACGGCTCAAATAACTAATTTGTTTTTTCTTATTATCATTAAGAAACGGAGATGAACAAAGAGAACGTCGTTAAATACAGCTTTCCGCATGTCTACCCAGTGAAGTAGTTTTACGGAAGCAGATTTGGAAACAGATGCAACCGAACTAAAGATTGAATCCAAAAAAACAGGAGTTTGCAGATTTGGAAGGTTCAGTGGTGCAGGCTGTATTATCCGCATTTTCACTAAAATAGGTCACGCGGATGTTAAAGTTAAAACGTGCCACCGGGGCGCGATTTTGGTGGCCTTAGCAACGTAGAGACATTGAACTTTTGTCAAACCTGAGAGCAGTAGGTCAGCTTCAGAAGCACAGGCATAACTCGATGCACCATTGACAACCAATGATTACGGGATTCCCTAATGAACCAGTTGGAGTGAAGGTTGTTGGCCTACTTCCCAAAACTCCACAAGATAATGAATATTTACTCGTCCCTGTTCAGTATTTATGCAGTTGGTGCTTTGTTGTTCCCTTATCCCAGTGGATTCAAGAACTATGGCGGACACCATCCTAAACCGTTGGGGCTGTGAGTGGGACATATCATTGCAAAGCGACTAATTTTGAGAGTGCCCTCATGCATGATCTGTGAAGGCTACTGGGTACTAACAAAACACGCTGACTGATTCATAAGGAATTTCTGCACCGGCAAAATAAACAGCCGAAATTTCACTGCGGTTTATGTCATGTGCCTGCGCAAAATTGTTAGGTGAAATGCTCGAAATCCATTCGATGTGGCCTTATTGCTCAATTGTTACAACACATGCGGTAGAAATGCTTGGGTTGAATCTATTCTTTGCACACAAACCCATGAATTGTAGATAAAACTCAAACTTTTTTCCCATTAGCTGTGCTCGTCTCGTAGTTTCCGTTTCGGCAAATTGGGTTGGAACCCACCCGGTGCTTACTGGCAATTTGTATTCGGTCGTTACTGCGACTGACCGAATTCCGTATACCGATTTCAAGTACAAGCATAAGATTCCATCGGGAGGTAACGAGACTGAGTCTAGTTCAAATATCTAGGAGAAATATTTCGGAATAGGAGCCCCCGACGAAGACGGTGCAACCTACGGCTTGTTTAGATTTTTCTGATGAATGTGAGGAACTTCCAATACACAGAAAGTGTAAACTCTTTAGGGAAAAGCACGATTGTCGTTATTTCCACTCACCGTTGTCCCGTTTTTTACTAATCAATATTTTATTGGTCCTGTATTAACGTTATGCCCGGTTTCTATGCAATATAGATACTTGTGAATGCCAAACATTAGGAATTTCTTCACAATTTTTCATACCCACTGTATTGTACAAATTGCAGAACTGAAAATACCATGTTTTTGGAAGTCACGTGCCCTGTCGCAAGACCTGCGTTGCTGGTCCTGTCAAACCAAGGCCATGCGAAAATAGACTTTGGTGCATTATGTTCTGGCCAACAAAAGGTTTCTTGTCTATTAGTTGAAAACATATCTCTATATCGACTGAAAGTAAGTAAGAATGTGTGACTGGTGTTAAAAATTAGAATATTTTGTTTAATTATAAAGAAATTTCATTATTGTTATAAAAGGCTAGTCCTCTGGTGACGAAAACTGTGCATGGTTTTTGGCTTCCTCCCGTGGTCCATGTAGGTTTACTATCGTTGTTTTTGGCTGTAAATCGCATACCATAGCAGTACGAGTTTAGTATTACACTGATCAACAGAAGGTCCACCGTATTTAGGATATCAGTTAGATTATTTAAAGTTGTTATCCCACGAAACCTATACACTTCCTGCATCAACTCAAATCCAAATGGCATTGGAAAACGAATCCATATTCAAAACCTGAATGCGGGTGAATGTTTTCCAGCATTCGTTGATTGCTGACATTTAGACTTTTTTTTAACATCTATGGTTCAGATCTCGTCCAAGCCTTTAAATCCAGTTGGGCCATTTGAATTATTGCACGTACGTCACCTGTTGAATCCCAAGGAGAAGACGTTCATCAAAGTGAAATTTCAGCCCAACACCAAACACGAATGGTGCAGCGAAAGACTTACTCTGTTGGCAACTCCTATCGAAAAAGACGTGAATGAACAAACTTATTCGGAAATTCAAATTCCACTGACTGTTAAACTGATGGGGTTATGTGTAGTTCCGAGGTAAGTCGATACACAAAACACAACCGGCTGTTTTGTCCGTACATACTTGTGATGTGTCTGCTCCGTATTGTTCTTTTTCTCTGATTGGACTGATTTTTAAATGGTATCTTATGATTTTTGCTCCACGTCAACCTTTTTTGAATGGTTTTATTATTTGCCAACAGGGTAGAAATATCTGCTTCACGTGGACTGGCTGCCGTAATCGGAGAAAGCTACTCGATGTGTACACACACGCTTCAGTTCGGATGTGTTCTTGTCACAGATTTCACGGAGATTGAATTAATCATTGCCAATCCAACAGAGATTGTTGTGCAATTTCACTTGTTCTCAGATCTCCAGGCGCCAAAAGGAATGCAAAATATCAGCGGGTTGCCTGTTTTCTTGTGTGTACCTTCCAGTGGCATTATTGAACCAGGTATGTCTACAATTCGAGAGCATCTGAGAAATCCTTGGGTTGCCAACACCAAATGTTTAGTTCATTCAAGTCAAAGAAAACCCCAAATACTTCAGTAGCCTAATTTTCCCTAAATAAAACACTTGAAATAATAAACAATCACATTGGGTAGATTAAAAACAGACCTCAATTGCAACCGACCATTACAATGATACATTCACGGCCAACCAAATATAGGGTCTATGCGAAACTGCTTTAGTTTTAGCAAAGTAGTGTAGGTCAATCTTAAAGATAATCGAGCAACATTAGTAGGCTGATCAGCGATTAGGCGAAACGCCTGTTATGCACCAGTTTCTGGCAGGTCGACTAAATCACACAGCCCTTCGGAGTTACAAAGAACAGGCTGAAGGCTGTCGCGCAACAATCGAATGATAGTGTGCGCTGACTCTGAAGGCCAGCGCTCAGTGTATGCTTACCAATACCGATAAATGGTCCAGTGGTTTAGCATCATTATTCAGAGGTAGTCAATGCTCAAACAAAGGCACAGGTCATGGCAATAAAATGAATGCACGAAAAAAGACATAATGACGTTAGGCTTCATGAAAGCAGTCCACATTCAAGTCCACTGTGCTCTGCGTTAGGAATGAGTTTTCAAACCGAGCTTTTAAATATTTGTTGTAAAGCTGTGCTTCTTAATTGGTCGGCCTATATAACCGACTTCCGATTGCATAGCCATCGCACGAAGAACTCAACATATACATCGAACACCAAGCCTTGTCAAGAACGGCCATAACCTAATTGTAAAGCAGTCAGAACTATCCAGTACAGGTTCATCCGGTGTTTCCACGATGATGCAGTGTGGCTTTGGGCTGTTTAGGTTGCCGATCTTTTTTCGATAAATTCCCCAGTTGTTGACGCATATGGACAGTGGTGTCACACACTGCTTGCCACCCCCAGAAATCGGATCTTTTTCTTCAGAAAAAATAGTCTAATTTTTTCGATCAACCGAAACTACGTTCACAGTTGATTCAGAATGCCTGGTTTCCACCTTTCTTAATTTAAAAAACTCTGAAAGCGCTCTTGGAAATTTATGTTTCTTATGTTTTCCTAGCCTCGAAAAATTTGCAGCGTTTGCTACCGCCACCGAAAACAACCTCAGATTATCATCCAAGCATTTTTGTCTCATTGCCATTACATCAAGTGAGAAATATATTCATAGTCACAAAAGTTCAGTCACAAGTGCGTAAATTTTCCACAATAAAATAATTTTTACAATACGATATTCATCATGCAATATTAAAGCCAAACTCACCATCTGGGACCAATGGAAATATTCAGTATGCATTTGCGTCGTCCCTGTTACGAGCTTTGACAGTGTGTATCTGTCGCGTCCGACCTGGCATCCGAACCAAACTCGAAATATTGTCAGTTGAAAGTCGCGGCTGCATGACTGTCCTAGCTGCCTTAAAAGAGGTTTGGCGAATTTCAACAACGCGCTCTATAACTCCTATCTATCATTTGCTCTATAGGATCACAGACCGTTGATTACACTGGTTGACTCTTATGGTGTTTTTTGCCACTAATGAATGTATTTCTAAGGAAAGAAAGAATCCAACGAAAGGATAATGATTCAACATAACATAGCTGTTAATCTTTATTTATTCTGCTTCATTGAAAATTATGGTTTTGAACGCTGTCGGAAACATCTGCATCATCTGTAATCTGCTATGCCTTTTGATTTTCTAGGGGGTGCGAAATCAATCGGTGTTACTTTTGCCCCAGATCATCCTAGCGATTTGTTCTACGAAACATTTGTGCTCACCTTAAATAAACAGGTGAGTATGGTGTTTCATGGAGTATTTGGCGATAACAAATATATCACTTTGTTATTTTCGGTCACTTCCGAAAACGGTCTTATGCACTCAAAATGGTCTCATCTGCAGTGCGCATAATTATTTTGACGCGTTTAGCTTCTCGTTCACTTTGGCATTTGGATTCTGGACTTTGTCACATCCCTACCACTATAGAGACTGAGTCACCGGGCTTGTCCAATGGCAAATCTTAGGTTATGTGCATGTGAGCATTGATTTAACACAGTCTGGAAATACAGGCCTTTTACATCCAGAGCCTACAGCTGAGGGACTGGGAATTAAGAAATCTTTGCACATTAAGTAGCCGACTCTCCTAACAAACGATCAACATGGCGATTGGAAATGTTCGAATTTTGACTACATCTCAGTTTCAGTCTCGTGAGCGCATGCTGCTAAACATTTTGCGGTTGATGAAAGGGACTTAAATAACGGGGACAAAAAACGCGCTGCTGTGGTCTGTTGCAAAATAAATTCATTTGTTCAGAGTGATGCACTCTGTTGCAAATCGACCCTGATAAAAGTTATCAGCAGACCGTAACATTAGATCATTGTCACTTGCAACAATACAAGCATAATTTTTAACGCCTTGCTTGATGACTTGATCAGATCTAATACTGTGAACAATGCATCAGTCATGAACGAGCTAGACAACAGAAACGATCGAAACCCGCTGAGTAGCTAATAAAAATACCGTCTCATTTAAGGGCAACAGAAGTGGACTAATCTCCGCAGAAAATGTATATTGCTTGTTCTTTTGGCCTCTAGTTCTACAACCAGTTTCCACTAGAGTTAACAGTGATGCCAGGGTAAACGACACTTGTGTTCAGTTCGATTGTGAAACGTCTCACAACTCACACCTAAGCAGGAGCTTATTTTTGTACTGTAGTGTGGATATCAACGCAAGGGAGATCAACTTACATATTCTGATGTGAAGGCTTTATGGAATTCAGAGAATATATGGATAGTGAAGTAAACCGTCAGTAGCGCTAGATTTATAGTGAGGTTGTCAGAAATTTTATAGTGATTTTGGCCAAAAGGCCTACCAAGGTTTTCGGGAGAAATCACTATTATCTTGATTCATTTACTTAGAAAGGTGGGGAGGTACGCTACCTCTTTTGCAGTTTTCTTCCTCACTTTGCCGTCATAATTTCGCTTAAGTACCAGGCAATCAATTAATTTCTGCATCTAGGAGTTTTAATTAATGCCAATATAGTGTTCAAAAATATTATGTATATATATCTTTACTTGAGCGAAGTCAATATTTAGGCGTTGTTTAATCAAAAAGAAAGTGAGCAAGATCCACATTGCTTAATTCAGCACAAGTGTTTGCCACCAGTACACCTAATCCACCCGGCGGGGAGCCAAAGAGAGCTCGGTGTTTTGTCAAAATGCTTTCAGGCACACTAAAAAAGTAGACAGGAATCTTTTATCATTAGCTTTTTGAACACAGTGCAAAGTTTTATCTTTTCTTTGACCTTTTGCTCGACAAAGTACATTGTTTTCAGGAA
The DNA here is from genome assembly GCA_008360955.1 of Fasciolopsis buskii. Taxonomy (NCBI): domain Eukaryota; kingdom Metazoa; phylum Platyhelminthes; class Trematoda; order Plagiorchiida; family Fasciolidae; genus Fasciolopsis; species Fasciolopsis buskii. The sequence continues at coordinate 153,856 of LUCM01006526.1, forward strand.
AGCGAGTCGCCATTACTGAAGGATGCAAAATGAGGTAGGTGATTTGGAATTAGCCCTTTCACGTTAAAAGTGCACGTTGTGGGACATCTTGACCACTGTCAATCTAATGCTTACTACCAGCTGCAAACAGCATCGATTTATCACAGTCATTTACTCTTAACGAAAAAGACGTGAACTCAGAGCTCATGACTACTTTAGAACCAATGCACTGTTGAACTGCAACCACCATAGGGCTGATTCTCACAAAAATGTGCGAATTAACGCTTGGTCGCATGAATCACTGGGTTCCGAAAATTTAGAGGAATATAGTATTGCTGTTTTACCTTCCCGGGTGTCAACCAACACAGATTCCACAGATTCTTTGATGTCTCATAACGAGTGCCAGTTGTCCGATCACTGAGCAATAACAAATAACTCATGTGTCACTGAGAGCAACTAGCCCAAATCACATCGTGTGAAGGGCAAAACTGAGCCGGAATTCATGTGATAAGACGAATACTGTTCTGTAACCTTGTTGGTAAATGTTTTATGGTACTATGCTTGCATGCGCCAACCCCTAGAGCCCATTAAAAGCTAGTGCGAGACTCGCATAATGGATTATTCTAATCCACATATTTCTGTTGTCACGATAACTGGAGGCTCTAGAGACTACCATTCCTATGGCCAGTGCAAATGTGGAAGCGTGAATTTTCCGGGCCTCCTTGTTAATCACTTCGTGAGAAAGGACATTTCTTGTGGTTTGGTGGCAGAAGATTACCATGGGTACCTTGGCCGCCTTCAGTTTTTCAACGGTTAGTCTGTAATTGACGGCTTCATCTCCCGCCCTATCCGAATTAACATGGACAATGATACGGACGCACTTTCGTCGCGACTAAGGCTTCATAGGATCATTCAACTCTTGACATGTGACCGTTTGTGCACTTTATTTGAGTTTCGCGTTCTGGGTTGTGTAAATTTACCGGTAGGAAAACAATATGTGCCTAAAAATATAAATAAAGTGTTAAACGAGAGGGGCTACGCTCTAGACCACCGTGTTCGTTTCGATAGAAAACGACGTATGCCATTGAGGATGTGTGAAGCGTATCCTTGAGCCAGCCAACTGGGTTTGCGTTTTATTCTTAATAACTGTTAGCGCATGGAAATAATTATGTACAATCGACGCCCTCTATGCCCTATTCATTTCAATTTCTGCTGCTTGTTTTTCTAGTCAACCAATGCGCATAAAATCTTCATGTTTGGAATGGGAAAAGCCAATTCAGTTTACATACATACCGGTGAAATGCTGAGATTGCCACGGATGCAGAGTAACTCTGTTCAAGACAATGACTTGGGATTACAAATTAATTCTCTTACCGGAGTATCACACGAAAGCTCGAGTAAGCCTGTGAAACAAACAATGTCCTTGAATTTCGAAGAAACACAAAACGTAGTTTAAATTACACTTAGTGCACAATAGACTCGATAGATAAATATCATTCTCCCCACTGGATGCTTTCCTCTCAGTGGCGGCAGTTGCCATGCAAGATTAAACTGTGTTTTACTTTTCGTGAGTTCTGTAAATTTCCCCGATCTTAAGGATGTCTGTCGCTGAATATATGAACTACAACTTGGTCAGCAATTTAAATGTCTTCTCAGTATCATTTTCTGCCTGTACTTCACATAATCGTTTGCATTCCAATTGATACTCTCGTTTGTCTGAAATAGCAAAGTGGAACTACGAATTCGTAGTAAACGGATTTGCATATCTGGATGGTCTTTCAAGGCTTTTACGCTAGTTAACTGGTCACGGTTGAGGACTAAACGGGGTAACTACCACTATTATTATTACTATCATTGTCATAAAAATTATTAGTGGTAAAATTGGTTGGGTCCTTCTACCTCAGTGCACTGTCACCATAATTTTCAATACAATTAAGAACAAACAACAATATATAACCCAGTGGACAGGGGTTAAGTTTCACAAACATGGTGCCAAGATATGACCTATTCTTAATCAGCCGGTACTTGTGAACTAAGCACAACGTATTAACCTCTTTCAAATAAGTAACACCTGGCTCAGCAAATACAGTATTTGTTTGACCAATTAGTGTTCGTTGCGAACGCATGCATACGTCTGCCCACCTGAAGTTTTTCTTTTAATTTTGAGCTTCACTCCTCTTTCAAGTCTTGGTGCGAAAACTGAACGCAGCTGAAACGGACTGACTCAATTCCATGAATTAAAACATCCTTTCACGTGATTAGAGGTAATCTCTTCTGTCTTCGGACTGTCATTTTCCTTCTTCTTTGTCAGCCTGAATGCACTAAATTCATCGATGGATGGTTGGTCTTGGTAGTTCCAACGTAATTCGGAGATGTCACACTTTGAATGGTCATCGGCTTCCATTTCCTGAGCCAGTCATACAAACCCTCCAAAATCGGGCATTTTCAAAACTGACCAAATGTTTTGATCAAATGGTTCGCTTGCCATAGCGTTGGTCTAAATCTGCAACAACTCATGAGATTGATACCAAACTTATGTTAAACAGTTATCTCTCAAAAAGGCTTTGGCATGTGATGCGCAAATTATTCGAATGAGCCCCAAAGCTGGCTTTTCATTTCAACTCATCACCATAACTCAACCGCATGCTTTATTTGTCCTCGTAGAGTATGCATTCCATATGGATATCAGCACGTTTCATATCCACCATGTTTATTAGTTTTGCGGTTTTCGTATACCCTTATGTCCAACTCGTTTGTGGCCTCAAAAATACTAGCGTGGTTTCATTATCCGCATGCAGAGAATAATAAACAAGAGGAGGAAAGACAATGACTGTTTGTAAAATCTTTTTTTGTTGTGCGCTGGGTTTTCCAATTAGTCTGTCCCTTACTAATTGTTGTCTGGTCTTACTCATGAAAATTTTTGTTTTTATTTTGTTATTTAGACAAGCCATGGCTAAAATCATTGTTACCCGAGGCAGTTGAAAAGTAATGACCTTCAATGAGGACTTATATCACCTAGTGCAACTCATCATCCCATACTTTATCCTGACGCCTCTACAGGGGACGAAAACTGCCATCGTTAATTTTTTTTACCACTTCAGCCTAATCCTAATGTTGTTGTTGGTCAAGTCGTCATTATTTTCATTTCTAACCGAGAAATGTGACAGGTTTGCATAATACTGATACTGAAAATAGTAATAAAATATTCCATCGACAGCAATGAAACAATGGTTCTGGATGCCAATGAATAGCTGAATGACTCCGACTCAAAATAGTCAACTGTAGACAACAACAATGTCATTGAGATGAGGAGACACATTCTGAAGTACTTACAAATCACATGTGTATACATAAATTGCGACCTATTCTCACTAGTGAAATATCTTCGGGTAGATAACAAGTGGAGTATGTTTGAACTTATTACTTATGTATCACCACGATTATGATTGGGTGGTTGTGTACGCGGGCTACACCAAAGATGTACCGGCCTTAAATCGCGTAATTTACTCGGAGATTCATCCCAGCCGATAGGGCATTTTTGTTTCACTTATATGGAACATGGCTTCCTCTAAAGAATATTAATAGGAAATGGTTCGCTCGTCAATTTATTCAGTAGTGTGATTGAAATTCAAGAGCCAGGGGAAATATGTATTTGCCAGCAAGCTAAACTTATCGGTTGATCCGACTGATAGGTTTAGCTCACGTTACGAAATTTCCACGTGAATTTGCGAATGATTCATGATAATTCACGACGCACACAAGTGAATGTGAATTGAAACAGTGCGTTGTTTCATGTTGGGGTACCACGTCGTCGACAGTTGACATGCAGTGGCACTCGTCATATGCAGACATGTAAGATGTAGAAATAAATCAACAAGTTAGGATGATGGAATGATATCCTGTCAGTGACACAAAAAACGTTTTCAAGAAATTTTCTGTTTTCAACGATCAGCACACATAATGAGTATATGATGGATGGTGTTTACAATTTGCACGGATTTAAATATTCGAATATAATGTGCTTCAAAACGATAATCTAATAAAGATAATTAATCATGGATGACAGTGCAATTTGGTTGAAATCAAAATTACTAATCAGATCCCGATAGTTTGCAAGACAAAATATTTTCAATCAGTGGTGAGCGTGTCCTTTGTTGTAACTTTGAGGAACTCTTTTGGGGTAATTTGCGTCTTCTTTCTGCTTTAAACGGCAAGGAAAACCCTGTGGATCGCTGCCTTTCTTTCAGAGTTTCACGTTGCTACAGAACAGGACTTAAAACCACGAGGACGGGGAAGGGGATAAGTGTTGTTATAGCCAACACAGGGGGTAAAGCCCAGCTCTACCATTGCACATTTTGTTCACTCATCCCAGTTCGAAACAACATGGCAACTCTATCACTACCCTTCGTAGCTCGCTGCCATATACTTCATTTTCTCTTTCTAATTTTACAAGTCCCCACGTTATTTCATAATTATGCCAAGACTTTTCAAACTTATCATCCTACCGGTTTTTCGAGATATCGTTCATATAGGTCTGAAAAGTGACCCATCTTACATGGACGGACTTGTGGGTGTGTTGTAAGGTGAACGGGTTGCCGGTGCATTGCTTTGTTTCCCCCAAGCAAGTATGGTCTTGCAAGATCTGAATATTTTTGCCACAAATCCGAATAACCATGACATAGTTCTTAATTGATGCCGGAAGTGTTATGCTTGACGGACTACACAAATCAGATCAGAATACTATATATCCTATCAGATAAAGATTTATTAGATTGAAGGGTATGAAGAGATTCGGATTGGTTGCTAAATAATTGCACAATAATCTGACTTTGTTTTCGGACGTCTCCATCAGAATGCTCTTCTATGCGTACAGATTGTCAGGATCTGCACACTACTTTGTGCCGTGCATTAGCGAAAAGCGTGCCGGTCCAAATCTGACATTTTTTCGCCTTTGCTAATTGGTGGCGTTCGAAATTCAGAACTTCCGGTAGAGTTTTACGCAATTCGTGTTCTTTAACATTTGCAGGTACTTCCGCGCTGTACTCGCATTTGATTATCCACGCATCCCGTCCAAATGAAGCAAAATCCGAGCATCAAGAACCAGAGGTGTCTAATCTCCAAGAGTCGGATACTCAGAAGTTAATCCGAATAGGGTGTTTGGCGAGTAGTTCTGCCAAAAAGGTAAGTAAAAATCTCAAAAATGAAAGAGGGTCAAGATTGGTAACGCACAATGTTTTCATGAAAACGTACAATTTGTTAACTTCGTAACCTTCAGCCTGCAAAATCATATTCACCATCCCAGATGAGGATGATAACACCTAGGGAGTAGATCGATGGCAAACTGAGTTAGGATTTTTAATTGTGAATAATGTAGTGTTAATAACACAGCGTTGCTGGTAAATGTAATGCGCTAACGTTTCGGCAAGTTATTTTTGATTGTAAAACTTGCCTTGAGAAAGACTAACCACGGTAGTCGAAACGTTGGCGCACTGCATCTGCCAACAACGCTGTGTTATTAACATTATATTATTCACAAGTGAAAACCAATACACGGCGCATCGATTTTTCAATATACTTCTTACATCATTTGGTCCTGAGTTAGGATTAGCTTGTCGGTCTCCGCAAATGCACCAAAGCCCTTTGGCTGACAGACCTTGCAATCTGTGGTAGATCTTAATGGATTTGCACAAGAATGTTATATATATATATACATATATGTATATATACTTTTCGAAATTCCTGCAGTAAGCACCATGTGAATACTTTCCGTTTCAGTAGGGAACAACATGACTAAATACTTGAAACTGAATTCCTTCTTTGCAGCGAAAACTGGAAAGTCTTTTCAGTCATAAACCTTAAATTTTGATATTCCGTTGTAGCTACCATATGTGTGTCTCAACCATGACGCATTAGGAACCCGCTAGAGAGAACAGTGAGATCTACGCACAACAATTTGAATCACGTATTGTCAGAAACCCGACATCAGTAAACAACCGCAATCAGTAGGCCTGTTACAACCATTCAGGAACTCTATTAGGAAATGAAAGTTCTCTACTCACGGTAACAAATTTATTAATTTTATGTAGATCGAAACAAAGCTTCTTTCGGAGACACTGTCGTTCTTATTAGTGTTCTGCAGGTCACCATATTCCTTGCATCCAACAACGAAATAAATGCCTCGTCAGATTGCAATGTTCAGCGTTCTGTACCACTACACAGGACAACTATATTCCCCTGTTCTACTGCGCGATTAATCCATGCTCTTTATCCGCCTGCACTCGGAGCGTCTAAATGTTGTTAAACTACATTTGGACTATGGTGCATGAAATAGCGGTAATAATCTAACACAAGCAATAGAGCAATGAAATCCTAGCAAGGAATTTTAGCATGACCATAAGTAACTGTGGTTACTACTCTTACGTAGTTTAGCACTTTCCTTTGCAATTCAAGTTCTTTCACATACTCCACAGAAGTCTAACAACGGAATGACTCGTGCTTGTAGAATTTGATTGTAAGATCGTCCGGCAACATTTTCCTCTGTTGAGCGACATGAATGTGAAAGAGAAATGGTTCCTCAGTTTTCTAGTCGTACGGTAATTTCGATCTAGCTTGTCGTCGGGGCTTAGTGTCAGTCCAGAGACCGTGTGGTCTACTCGATCCATGTACGCTCAAAATCGCGCCATCACTAAGTGGAGTTCAAATAATGTCTTTCGGTTAGAAATCAGGGCCAAATGATAATCTCGCGATGACATCGATGCACGTCAATTCCCTAGCTTTAATTTCGAGAAATTGTCTGAGGTAAATACGGTTCACACTGCAATCTTCGGTTAGCTTTCGTATGAGTCATTGAGGATGTTGATCGGCTTTTCAGCGATTTCGACCGCACAGATTCCGCTGGTTGCATTTCGGTCTTCAGCACTGCGGTGTTTGTCTCGTACACTACCGCTATTCGTCTCGATGCGATCCTTTTGGTGATATACATCACATCGGAATGTTCACTCCAATTTTCATAGCTTCAGTTATCGTTAGCGTTCGCGGAATAGATATCGTTGTTTCGTGAGCAGCCCTGTAAGATGGTAATAATTATTTCATATTTCTGGTACTTAAATATTTATGATGTTATTAACGTTCACAAAATTATTGTGAAAATTGCCGTACAGATTATTTTTCCTAACCGAAAACCCTCTGTATTCTCTTTGCAGAATGCGGAATATTTTATTGAAAATATGACTGAGCTCACATCACAAGGTTTCTCAATTGTTCCATCAAAGGTAAGTAAAATATCGATCAAAAACTCAATGGACGATTTGGCCTTTTCTAACTTGTTTTAATAAGACTAGGGCTGTGTCAGAAGGATTAATCCACTGTTGGCTGACGAAGGTTGCCACTCGTAGCCGGAATGTCAGCCTAAGTTTTTCTTTTCCTGGGGATTCGATAACGATTTTACCGTTCCGCATTACACACATCTGAAGGCGTATCCTTGATTGTTTTCCTGACCATTGTTACTGAGGACTAATTGGATTTTGCGCATAGAACTATTCTCCTCAGTCAAATTTATTGTGTCAGTCTGTCAGGATTCAAAATGAAGACTAATGTGAAGTGTGCCTATTTTCAATATGCGTCCGGATAATCACCGAACATGTGTTTCAATCATGTACAAATGTGTGATTACCTTCGTAGATGAAACCGAACCCATATCACCCAGTTATCGGTAATATTCGTCACTGATTAAAATGGCTGAATCGGCGGAACTTCTGTTCGAGTGATAATAGCCATTGCTTGATTCTTATACGCACGCCAAGCTTGATGCGATGTGAATCACACCATGCCACTGGGAGCAGTTGCCCAAAAAAATGTATAAATATCTTGCATGAAAACTTTTCAGGAGTTTTTCAAGAAGCGAAACTGCACTATTCATTGTGCCTTGCGGCAAAATCTTTTAATATTCCTACTCTATTTTTTCACGGAGCTTTATAAAGTGAAGGCTACTGTTTTCTTTTTCAGGGCTCAGTAGAACCAGGAGGTGAACAAGTCGTACTTTGCACGTGGACACCAACGCCAGACATCCCGGTGAGATTGAAAACTATCACAAAGAAAAATCAGAATAAACGTTGGAAGAAAAACATACGTTTCCTACGGGACTTTCTTGAGCGAGCACTGATCGTTTAAGGGCTAGTCGATGATTAAAAGTGAATAAGTTTTGATACAAGACGGGAGGACTGTGCAAGATGTGTGAAGATAAAGGAATTGGTATGCGACGTGCAGGATGATAAAGTCTGGAAATTTCTCCCTATCTCTCGCTACATGAATATGCAAAAACGGTGGCTTTGCTTGCGGATAACACAACCAACGCGGTCATGGTTACGTCGTCAGGTGTAGACTGACTACGGGTCAGCTGACTCAGCGAAACCGTAGTGGTTTGCAGATTGGTAGGGTCTCTCATGGTAGCTTCAGTTTTAACCCGAACAGATGAACGAGTTAGACCAAGCTGCGTTCGCTTAGGCCAATGACCATCAAGTCCATAGACTCGACCCTAACGAGGTGCTACAAGACGACATGAGAAGAGTTGGTCGCTTCCATATCTCACTTGTCTGTGAAAGCCAGGAGGAAAGGGGATGCAACCTATGTTTATATGCTCCAGGCTTGATGAATAAGCTGGAGCATTGAGGCTTGTCTTGTGAAGTCCTCCATCATACCATAGGTTTTGCCCCCAGATCTCAGCGATTCATTATTTAACATTAAATTCGAATGAAACCCAAATTGCAGCTATTAGTAGTACAAAAATTGTTCTCTCGGTGAACATGCATCTTGAATTCAAGTTAGAGTAAATCACAAAGATCAAGCCAGCAACAGAGTGATCAATTAACAGAAACATAACTCGTTGGTGAACAGATGGAAAACTAATTTGCATGGCATCAGACTACCACTGACCATGACTGTGAAGGGGTGATGGACTTAATGTCCCTTAGTAGGTGATCCACCATTGATTACTATGAGTTTTGTGCAGTCAAAGGACTCGTTGGTTGGGCAACTAGTAATCGGCTATATATATATATATATATATATATATATATATATATATATAGCCCTCGTTCCTAAGGTTGGCTCAGCCCAACTGACAAAGAATTATCAACGAATTACAGTTGTGATTCTTCTGTGGACTCTTCGACGAACAGCTTCCATGCACACTCCTGTTGCTACAGATTCGATTCTGGTGAGAAATATCAATCAATTCGGAGTGTACAAGTATGTGGATGTTTGGACAAGAGAGCATCGGGTACGCATACCTGACGAGCGACAATAACCGCGAAACCGGTCGTGTGCTTCCGGGCAAAGTTTGTTTACGCATCCAGATACTACTTCCTGCTTATATATATATATATATATGCCCGATATCCCAGGTGCCAAGTACATCTGTATCCACGGATGACGGCGAACATGCAGCCATATGCCTCATACTCCAACCGTAGCTTGTTTGGAACCACGGTTCAGAAATCTACCCTAAACCGACTACAAAAATGGGTTAATTCTCCTCGGGGAATGTCGAAAGTGGATAAATTTCGGGAATTTGGCTTATTTGATGGTAACTGCCCTTCGAGTCGGTGTAGAAAACTGTGTAAATTACTTTACAACAAAGTCGGCAAAAGCCTAATTCTGGTGTTTGTTCCGTCCTTCCATATTTGGCCGTTGCTCTTTGCTTGATAAAAATCGGATTCAAACAAGCAGGTATAAAAAAGTAAATTCTGCAACGGTAATTCAGATCTCTAGGTTCAAAGTACCAGAACTTGTTATTGATGGGCATATTTTTAATGTTTAAGCAATTATATTTTTACTTTCTGTAGTATATAATTTCACATCAGCACCGAATCTAACATGGGAAGAATGAATTTTTGACGTTTCGCAGTTTGAAGCCTCCTCTTTTCAGTTTGCTCGCCTTTATTAAAGGAAGTCCCCAACCTGATTTCGTAACGTCCAGTGGTGGCCAAGCACATAAGGTCTCGACGTTTGGGCATGAAGGTCGCAGGTTTGAATCCTCCCACCGCCGGTCAACTCTCGCACTTGACAGCCCTCTGTTAGCCGCGGCCCTTTTCCTGAAAATGGTTTGCATTGTTATTTCCTTTATAAATGAAGTAAAACGTTAAAACATACCAAGATAAAAGACAAAAATGTCAGTCCAAAATATTTTTTGTTGCAATGGGATATTTGCTCACTTTGCGAAACTAAAGCAAACGGCTCTGTACGAATATCGATTAGTTTTATTTTCCTCCGCTGTCAGATGCACTTCCAGCTTCGCCAAATCGAAAAGAAAGCAGATGACTGCCAATGCTGATTTGGGGCCTGGCGATAATCTTTGACATACAGGCAGCAGGACTATGTCGGAACCTCTCTTTCCTCAAACACTGAATCAGTGAACACGTAAACTATTTCCCAGTTTATCCGTTCGAACTTGCGGTAACTGTTGTGCACTCACTTATGGATCGATTGATCATTAGGAACCTCACTTTTTAACCCGGCTGATCAACAGGAACGACTGCAAGCATTGCTCACGCATACGTTGCATCTTGCGACTGCTCAGCTCGCCGATCGATTGAATTTTCTTGTCGTAAGCTCACATTTCTGTCCGTTTCACTTTACGGCCTCCCGTCGCTGTTTTCATCATCAAGGCGATCATCGAAGCCAAACGATAGATAACCGGTCCCGTGGTCATATCAAACGATATCATTGTGCTATCCCCACGAAAGCTATCCGATCAGTACAAAGTGCTGTGTGGTTTTAGATACATCTACACAGTTCAGTACTGCATACAAGTGACCGCGATTCATTTTCCTAATACAAAACAGTAGATGAGGGAATTAATCTTATGACTTTCATAAGAAATTCAGGTATGCAGTATCCATGCTAAACTCACCAGCGAAGTCCATGAAAGTTCATTACATATCAGTGTCCGAACAAGCTAGCGCCAACTGTCGGCCGGATTCCACCACTGAATTATTGTCAGAAGTTACCCATCTCTCGAGTCACCCGGACTAACTCTGGGCAGTTTGCTTTGCTTGCAGCGTAACCGAAAACGATAAAAGCACGTTGTAAAAATTGTTTTATTTGCCAACAGTCATCAGGAATCGGACTGCAATGACATAAACAAATATTCCGTCGTAAGTTTGAAATTTCGTGAATTGGAATATGGAGTTCAAAAACAACGCATAATCTATCCAGTAAGATGTATACACAGCACATACTACAGTTAAAATTCGTTGCTCTGATTGCGAGATATATCACCTTTGGATTTAGCAAGATGAAACAGGGTATATCGTCCCACTTGTGCCTACGGTGTCAGTGGCTGCACTTGAATTTTGTCATACACACTTTTGCGGAGATTGTCTGGGTTAGTCAGTTGTTTGTGTCCCGTTTTTCTGTTCTATCTTTGTAGGTAAATTAATCGATTTTTGTTGATGTTAATATGACTGCATAGAACGTAAAACAATTTCATCGGTTAGTAATCGATTGCAAATGACTATTTCAGATTGGAACCATTGTCCAGGCGGCAGCAAAAATCGTCACCAAGGGGGACTCGACTAATCAGCATGTGATCAACCTTCTGGGAATCGGATAACAAAGAAAAACAATTATTTTACCTCTTTAATTTGACCATTTCGGAAATTTTCTGTTTAACAAACTGTGTTATGCACTGGATCAAGCATTAAATGATAATCTGACTGTTGCGTGAACTTGCCTTACATTTTGAATTCTCATCCATTGATTTTGTCCATTTCAGTTTCCAGTGAGAAGAATAGACGGTGGTGTGGTATAATGGTCGTAGTAGATGAACACCATTATTAGTCCGTCTGCGACTACGTAGCTGAGTTTGGGAAATTGTAGATCCATGTATCCGCTGGACTTAACATCTACGGAAGATCATCACAATTTAGCGAGACTTCATTGTGAACCGGTCTGTTTTTACTCAAATTTGAGATTTTACACTTGATGGTACTTACTTACTATTAACTTGGTTATCCAATGCCGGGGAATAATTGTGATACAGGAAGATCACGGATTAACGATGACCTTTTGCCGTGATGGGGAACTTAGTTTGTGTAGATCGCCACGTAGTTTTGCTACTACTGAGGATGACCTCAGGTCAATCATAGACCTAAGCTCTACGAATTCACCTGCAGTGACCTCCAACGAGGAAACACCAAGTGGGAACGGGGATTTAAATGCACGTTGGCCGGGTGAGTTTCTTGACGGATCGGCGTATGGCGCGTCTAAACCGTGTGGAAATGGACGGTCATGTAATGTTCTAACACCAACTTCTTATTTCGTCATCAGGGATTCTGTTAAGTTAATCTATAAGTAAATACTTCCATTTTTCTGCTATCCTTTGATCAAATCGGACGTGTTCCGCATTCGCAATGTGGCATGGAGGAGGAGGCAATATGAAGAACTCGATTCTGCTTCCGGCATCAGATCCTATCAGTCACTCGAATTCCAAAAGTCGCTGTTAGAAAGTGCTACGTGCTCTGTTGATTCTCGTAACTTTGCCTTTTTGTCTGGCACCGTCGGCAATAGAAGTGATCTGAAGAATGGAACATTCTCGACCTGCTGGCCGTTGGTGAGCAGTTTCTAGGCAACCTACTCCGACAAGTTCGGAGAAACTTTTAATCTGAAGGTTCTATCTTCGGAGCCAATTTTTGTCACATAGGAAGGGTTTGGTTCGATTGGATCCGCATGAAATATTCTAACAAACTTTTACCCTAGTTAGGATTTCTTTACGATCTGAATGGACCGAGGGATTTACCAGCTAGTGATTTTTAGACGTTTTCATTATCAACTTAACTACAGGCAACCAATGCTCAAGTTCAATAGTTAATTTATTTAGAGCACAGTTTGTTGCTGATAAACCGAGAAATTTTGACACGGAACAGGAGGAACTAGGGAAAATAATTCAGATCCCATTTCAAAGTGTTTTACCTCATCGGCTAACCCACTCTCGGCTTGAATACAAAGATCAATGTGGAGATTGTCGGTTTATTTGGCCGTAGTACTAACCATGTTCATTCTACTGACGATTTAGTTCTTTGTTTTTTGTACATTGGTTAATTTTCACTTGTCCCATTCAGGTTCCAGTGGACCGATGATGAAGTATAGCCTGGATGTTGTACAAAATCAGGTCTTAGATATTTGCTGGTGCAATTTTCGTCCGGCTTAGCACAACGGTTCACTAAGAGAGATTAGGATAAATTGAAAATCAAATGTAATGCATCAGGTTTACACTCAAAATGATTTCAGATGAGTTTGTGATTGAAAATGTCTGTGGAAAAATTGAAAAAATAATACTTCAAAGAAGGGAAATCAAAATCTAATCAAGATCCGTATGGGATATGACAAGAGACTATGAACTCTCCACAAAATGTTTTCCGGCGTCTACCTGGGACGAGTTGGTTTGGATTGTTCCTAATGAAGTCCGCCTACTGGCGAGCATTAGAGTTCAGAATGAAGTAAATTGATTTTATTTCAGAAATTGTAGACAAAATGAGCAACACCTCAGGGGTTGATATGCCTAATTTTCCATTTCTTATAATGCTTAGTTTCGTTCGTGCCTAGTCACACCTCTTCTTGCTTGAAATGATGTTATCTAGTTAAAATGCAAAGAATCTGACGTTTAACAGCAATTTGTTGTTTCGATGAGAAGTCACTTTTCATGCGTCTATGCATGATGGAACAGAAGTATCCTATAAATCCCACATTACCTACTGCCCATTCATAGTACATAAGCAACGGACGCTTTCGCTTTCTTTCGAAGCTTCGGCTGCCGACAAAGTCTGCCTTGACCTAACTGTTTTGATAGGCTGTAGGTAATGAGAATTCCATTGGTTTGATCTTCTTCAAGTTGTATAAGGCTTATCTTATCTGAAATTTCTCGCATGGCCCATATGGATCAGTTAATTCTATTCAAGAAGTTTATTTTCACGCTATTGCTGTGGCGCATTACATTACCTGTGTACTCACTTGCATTATGTCGTTGGTCGCTGGAAGCAAACGAAACACACATTTCATCCTTTGTTTCCCATCGGATAAAATAGATTATTTAAACTTCCCAGCCTATTTGCTACCGTCAGTTGTAAGGTTCAGTTCAGGGAATCTCGTTGACTAGGTTAATAGGAATATCAATTTTAAATCTACAGTAAATCGATCTATTCCGACCAGGCTTATATGACCCGATGACAACTGCAGATCACGGTTCATGTATATTAATGTTCCGGATGTCTAACTTCATATTGTAAAACAAACCAAACACTCGACGTATGGATGCTATCTGTCAAACATAACGCGTGTTTCGCTTTTGCCCATGGATGGAATAATGATTGTAATAATAATTATAATAATTAATATTTTCAACAACGGTAGACTGGATGTGCGCTGCTCATTCGAATGTTTTGTTTAAAGCAATGTCATATTATTTTACATATCCCTGAGATGGATCATCTTCTCTGTTCAATACTAGAGAAAAATATTTTCTATGACAAAAGAGGTCGTTTGTCGTTTTCTATATTGGTAGTGTTTATTACTGGGAGTTTCCATTACCCGATCAAACGTACTACAAAATCAGTGAAGCATATAGTTCGTTATATGCCTTACTTTATCATACAAACAAAATTGATTATTAATGTAAAAACAGAAATGCCAGTGATACTAATAACTCTAGGCTGAAAAATTCAGTATAAGTCAATTCCGCTGATCCGAGTCCACCACTGAACTTCCTCGTACCAGATTTCTGACGAGCCAGTATTTAATTTTTCCTCATGATTCTGAAAGTCACAGCTCTGGGTTTTGATTTTCCTGACCTAATAATCTAGTCTACCGTTTAAGTAGCATGCTCTTCATCACCGGTCAGTGAAATCTCGGCAACAGATGGACGTAGCTAACTGCAGTCATTCATATCCGGTAGATTCTTCCCAATCAGTTGACAGTTAACATCACCGACTACCTTGGGCTCTTGACTGTTTTGAACATCTGTGCTCACTTTCCACTCGTTTGGACTTCCTCAAAAATTTCTATTGAGCAACGTGACTTTGCTCCCACTACTGGAACATATCGGTATTCATTAATTGATTATCATATTTGTACTGCTCTAATTTACGCTAGAAGTCTCTGAATCTCATCATTCCACAGGTGTGGTAGTGCCGTTCCTCACCAAAATTGTGGTCCTTCTGTAGTGGCTTCCTACAGAGCAGTATTTTTTCTCTTAGCCAAATCAAACCGTACGACAAGTTTTTTGAATAATACAGCAGTTGTGTATGTTTGAGACACCACAGAATGGGAATGAATTTTTTCCGAAATGAAGGTTAGTTTCTTCTAATTCAAGTGCACAACGAAAGGCCCACTTAAGGTAAGGAGAAAGCAAACTTCTTTTTCCACGCCAGGAACTGTGATATTTATTTTCCGTCAGTTTATGGCTAATATACTGAATGAAGTAGAAAGGACATGCAATTATCGGGGCTTGCACATACCTAAAGTAAGTCACGCTTCTTGAACTATGAAGTTATTACATTCTGATTGTGAGCTGTTGAGCATTCCTCATGGAACTGCCTGCTGAGGTTCCGTATACCACGCGGAAGATATGGCAATACGATCCTCCGTATTCGAAATGGGGTCAGTGTTTCTGGGGTGCTCAAATTGTCCAGTAGGTGAAGCGCATCGAGAAGGAGCTTTCTTCAGTACGCATTCGGATGTTGTGAATTCACAACAGTGGACCAAATTAGGTTCATTCCAATGCTTTTGGGCCTCTTCCAACAGCATTACCTTTTTCTTATTATGCAGAATAATACAGATCGCAGTGAGCAGACCCACACGAAGACAAACGAGAACAGCCATACTGATGAAAAATCCACGGTACCCATATCCGTCGATGATGGCTCCGGAAAATGCGGGTGCAATTAACATCCCGATACCTGCAACCATTTTTGTCATTGGAAAAGCAATGGATCCATGCACCAGCATAACCTCTTCGGCTGTTGCATACAAGAACGTATTTCCCACACCCACAGCACCCCCGGTGAATCCAGCGAGAACGTAGACAACATTAATGTCCGTGTAACTGGTTTGAACAATCAGTAGGAATAAGGCAGCAAATCCTGCTCCGATCAGGTATGTAAGAGGTAAATGTCCCCGAATTCGGTCTCCGACAAAAGCACCAATAGTGAATACCAGAGACTCACCGATTCCAAAATATAAGTTCACTTTAGCTCCACGAATGAGTTCGTTGTCTAACGCCTGACTGACATACGCAGTCAGATTCATAAGTAAGCCGTAAATCACAATATTGTGTAGAAATCGTTCCATTCCCCAGAGAAACACCTGTGGATTTGCACGCAAATGTGCCATAGAGCAAAAGGCCCAACCACGTCCGTCACTGGCCTTAGGTGCATTTCGAAGCAGTAGGGGAGTTTGTGTATTATTGTCCTGCTTTTTATCACCATTCTCGATTTCATTCATCACGGCCTGATGATATTCTACTGTGCGTCTGGGTAAAAATGTGACAGTTCCAAGCCAAGTGACAAACAGAAACAAAATTCCACTGTAAATGAAAGCATATTGCCAACCGTAATGCTGAATCCAGTGCGAGAACAATGGACCGAAAATGAGCACACCATATGGTCCACCGGAAACAAACGCTGTTGCGAGAACGTGAAATCTATGGGTCTTATCAAAGTAGTCTCCAGTTACCAGGCTAGTTCCACACAAGACGAGCGTTGAGCCAATA
The DNA here is from genome assembly GCA_008360955.1 of Fasciolopsis buskii. Lineage (NCBI taxonomy): Eukaryota > Metazoa > Platyhelminthes > Trematoda > Plagiorchiida > Fasciolidae > Fasciolopsis > Fasciolopsis buskii. The sequence goes on from LUCM01006526.1 coordinate 170,597, forward strand.
CCATGGAGAATAGTGTGTGTCAGGAACAAATATCCGGGATCGGGTACCGATGCTGAAGTCATGCAGCTAACAAAAATAGTCACACCAGCCAGGAACATGGTGAACCGATACGGTCGATTTGTTTGCACAATCACAGTGGTGGCAAACGGCATGAGGAAGAAACCCAGCGAAGCATAGCTGTCCCCAATCCAATTCAGTTCTGTCATACTGGTCTCATTGTAGGCCGTATGCAAGGCAGCGACAAAGATCCCAAATGCGCGTCGTTTTCCTCCTATGCAGATTACGTTCAAAGCGGATACAACAAGAATAACCCAAGACAGGTGGCGCCAACTGTAAAATCTCTCTCGCACGCGACGAAAGTTGCCGATAACACTTTGGTACATACTATGTTGAATCTGCGACTCGGCCTCCTCCTTCAACATCTCTAGTCTGACAATATTCTTGATTCTGGGAGCGGAAAACAGTGAGCGGTTTCTTTTATACTTGGCCGTCAGACTGTTGATCTTTTCGTTTGCATGCGAATAGCGAACGAAACAGATTGGGGCGACCTACCCCACATACAGAAACATGACTATGGAAGGTTAAGAGCAAACAGATTAGATTTAACACGACACACACATACACACACACACACACACGCCTACGTCCACGCACGATCACTTCCGATTGTCTCCTACGTTCAACTCAAACGGTACATTTGTTTGGCTCTGACATCCTTGTTCGCCCATGGTGGGGGGCGACGGCGGGAAATTTGCACTGACGCGCATGTCATTCACATTCCCGTTTGCGGTTGGACCGATTTTATCTCCATATTGTGCACCGATGATCTCACAGTGTGCAAACGCTCAAATATCAAAAGTCTTGCATCCGCAACCGGTGCCCGTTGGTGCGTACAGGCCGAACTGGCAGCAGTCACACTACCCTGCACCAGTAGTTTCCGTACGTCTTAGTTTGGGGGTTAAATGGATAGTGACGGTGGGAGTTGGTGATTGGAATAGTGTTTTCTACCAAGATGTCAATTCTGTTGTGTAATCTTGTCCCATTCGCCGCATAGAGATCAGCTAGCACAGTCGGTGGTTGGAACTTGTTCAATTGATGAGTAGCTGGTTTCTAACTTAGTCAGGAAAGCAACATAACTTTCAACCTGCGAAAAATTACTCTTGGAAATCTACTTCCGTCCTCTTCGTCAGGTGCTCGTCGTGGTGATAATTTGCGAGAAAGTTTACCACGGATAATTTTTGCTTCCCTCCAGTTTCCCATAAGAGAAAATGACTCATCTAGACAGAGAACTTAGGTTCACAATGTCGTTTATTTGTCACAGCGAGTTGCTTCCACTTCATGACAAAACAGGCCGAAGTGAGTAGATAGATAATAGCATGACCTCGCAAAGTACTCCTCTCGCTGCAAAATTGACCATTGCGAGTCAAGTCAAATCATAGGTTTGTTTGGTACATCTCACCCGTAGTTCATGAAATATCACCAAGACATGGAAAATAAATCAATGGCGATGCGAGTTTACATTTCGATAACTTCCTCCTCCGATTGATACGGCGAGATTTATGGAGAAACAGTTAGTGCATGATGTCAAAGTATGCAAAGAATCAGATTGGTTGTTCGATAGGTGTATAAAATTATGGTAAATGAGAAAAGCTACCAGAGATAGTAGGTTGGAAAAAGGATGTAGAGATTAGGAGAATCAACGGTAACTATTGGGAAGGATAGGGCACTTCGGGCTTTGGGTGAAGCAGCCACGAGGGATAATCGTGCTCCGTTTATGATCTAATGTCAGTTCAGTGCTATGCTAGGACGAGAGGCTGTATAAATCGACTAAGGGAAGACGGACCAGTTGAGTAATCTTATGGTCACGATTTCTTATTTCATTAGATCCCAAGAACGTAAATGTTTGGCAGGTTTTATGGTAATCTGTAGATCATTGAAAATGTTATTAGGTGTTCTGTTTACATACGAGCGGTCGTGAAAATAAATTTCAACGTTTTTCTGTTTTTAAAGTCGTCTGATTTTGAATTGTTTCACCTTCCACGGTAGAGGTCGTTTTGAGGCCAAAACGGGAATTCATACAAGTAAACAGCGTCAAATCTATGTTGTTGGGAAAGTAATTCGCCTAAATAAAACCGACATTATTCCATTCACGGTTCGCATGTCTTCCGTGACTCGAGTCGCAGCAAATTGTACCACACACATCCAATTAGCCGCTCAAGGTCAAACCTGAACAACAAGCGTGAAACTACATATCACGTAAAGCATAGTTATGAAATATTATTGTGAAAGCTCAGCTTACCGTATACAAAGAGCACCACCAGTTTTCGAAGCGTCTAATGGGGATAGAGTTTCAATAAATCTATTATTTGTGGTTACCACCTTTGTTGCGTGAACCAATCATTAGTTTAAATGGCATGTACTACCATAGGTCAGTCGAATCGCAGAGTCTTTGGCTATACTAGTAAATGTGCTTACATGGCTTAAATCTCTTTTATCACACTTATCATCCATAAATTGAAGCCAAATCTATTCAGAGTTTATGTGACAGTTTGCATCCAGTTTTTACCACTGTTAGCTATCATTCATGAGGGAATGGTAGGCTTTTCAATATCCTTTGATTTGACCCTATAATAAGCCATGGAATAATACCCTAATGACCACTGTATGATGGTTCATACTGGAGGTACAAACCTGAGATGTGTCAGGCCCTGTTTTCTGACTTTGAAATAACCTTCTTATTCTACGAATCTGAAACGTTCGACCGATTTTAATGACCTTTAAAAATCCAGTAAACCTGATCACAGTTCAAGAAATTTGGTAATGAAAATTCGTGAATGTAACACAGAAGTTGTCCATTTCTCATTACATGGTGAGATTCCCGTTGACAACCCGTCACTGATGTTAAAATAACCTTAAACTTTAATCTTCCAAAATACAAGCTTTATTTAGGACCATCCGCATTTAGCTTTTCATCTCAATGCTGTCGATGGGCATTACTAATCACTGCACAGTTGAGACGGAATTGACTGACCTTCCACGTACAAATCAACCGGTTGGATTTATAGATACACTATTGACAGATTCATTCTGCTGAGTTCATTTTCTTGTATGTCCGATGAACACTCAGCTTCTCCCGTTGTGCATCATTGACACCAAACGGGATGACAGCGAGCACTATATGTAGTTCATTTGATGGTCATCTATACCGCTGTGTTGATCGACTCGCTTTCACTCCATGCATGAATGCAACCTTTCGGCCTAAAATGCCTCATGGTTGGGCTGAGCGTGGTGGTGAGGCTATTCGTCAGGCCCATGGAGCTCAGGGCCCGCGGTGAATTGTAAGTTTGGTGTGCGCTGAACCAGGAGCCTTCGAAAGGAATGCCTAAAAAATTTCAAGTGCATAAAAACCGAAAAACTGCCCAGTAAACGTACCAAAAGCCAGCACCAGTTACACGACCAAACCAATATGGTGGCCTGCGTGTGCACACCGCAGTGGATAGCCCAGTGATCCCAAGGTCACAAATGCTGATTAGCCGTCTCACGCACTGCGGACGCACCTGCCTAATATTTTTTTCGGTGTTGGCACCACACATGTAAGCACAACAAACACGCATGCGTCCCTAACGCCGGACCACTAACACATGCGGCCGCCCGCATTAGAACGTTCAGCAGCGACTCTGTTTGGCCTGTGTTTTGCACACACATCCTCATAGGAGACTTCCGCTGAATTACCAACTGAACAATTATTTAGGACAATGTTATTACACTAAAAAATCCCAATGCATTACAACAAAACGGAACACGGTAACGAACAGGCTCGTTTTCTGTAACTTCATCCTCTGGCTGATACAGCTACAAAAATGTGATGGGGTACGTTTTTCTGAATTATGTTACAGTGTCCAGATAAGAGAGGTTAATAAAAATAATGTGTGGGATGCGATTTGGAAAGCAAAATGGACGGATTGCTGGTTGTTTGTAGTTGGGAAAAGTCCCCTGAACGAAGTATTCGAGATGGATTAACTGTTTCCAGTCACTTATGCAAGGTTACGGTCAAGGGCACTTGGGATATGACTAGTATTCTTGTATCCCAGCCTAGGATTTGACAAACTGCTTCTGTGATCATAGCAAAGGATTTAACAACCTGATTACTATTGATTCTACTGCTGCCATATGAATTTGACGGATAGCTTACGATGAGTTCCGCGGTAATCTGTAGACCATTTTGAAGGCCTCGTCATTCACCTGGCGTCCTGTGTCTATATTAGTCGGAGGACGAAGTTCCCGAAAACGTATTCCTTTCCGCTACAAAGCCATTAGAGGCTCCATTCCAACTTCACTGGTGATAGCTGTTCAACTGACTAAGGAACGTAAGATCAGACCGATTGCTTTTGATTTCAGCCAAAATCATGTGGCTGTTCACAGCTAAATGCATCGAAAGAAGGTGGATAGGGTGGAATTAAACACCAAACTGACACCGTAAGTTCGGAGCACCTCAATCCGGTTGAAAGCGGTTGTACCTTTGCATAATAAAGTTCACCGCTGAATGAACCAAGATCCTGTGGTTTGGTATGGAGGTCAGGGACAAACACAGTAACAATGGACGAAATTCTTCGAGAATCACCCGCTTATCACGTTTTTCTAAGCAGAAAGTTAAACTATTGAACAGTTTACGTGCAGTGCATGAACCAACCAGATGAACAAAACTTCGATAGGTTTCGAATTACCTAAAGCAACATCATGAAGGACTACACGGCACTTGCAAGGTAGTTTCAGATGAATTGCTTTAACAACAACCTTTCCGAAATTCAACAGTAGCTATTTGCAATTGGTGACGAAAGTCTTTTCCAATAGATCATCGAATATTCCAAACTCTGCGTGTAATTTTCTCCATCCCAGTGTTAACTGCATGGATAGCTTCAAAACTGTCAAGTGCAGTGGATTCAGGCGCACTAATCTTCGAGACCGTCCAGCAAACAGCACCGCCTTAGTGATGCACTGGACACAGGCAGCAGCATGCACTTTTGTTTTCATGCGAGTGATACACTGTTGATTATATCTTGATAAAGACATTTATAAGTTGCCAAGACAACCGTGATTGCGAATGAGAGCTTGTTGCTGTGTGCACGTATGCAGCAAGAACGTCCAACCGGATAATTCACTGAGATATTAACCACTCACGCGACTCCTTTTGTTTTTGTCTGCTCGGTCTAGAAAAATGCCCCATCGAGCGAATATGGGTCAGCAACCACTTTTCCAAAAATAATTAGCAACGGGATACGAGAGAATTTTAGTCGACCAACGGAGATTAGCAACAAAGCCTTATCAGATTGGGTGTTGGAAGGTGCTCGAATGGCCTGACAGTAAATGAGAATATTTTTTATCTCCGGAAGGTTGTGCAAGCTTAGCGTCCACAGAAGAATAGGCAAACTAATCAAGCATCACACTATTTATGAAAGAAGGATATAAAATAATGAATTGACGGAAAGGTAATGCAACTTGATTTAGGGGGTAAATAGTTTTTGCGGTGATTGCACGTGTAGTTGCCATTGTACGACAAAAGCAAACTACGGCAAAGGTTATCACATTCACAAAAACAAATCAACAAATCGGAATGTGACTGAATGTGCTTCTCACAGAGTAAGGATCAGTGGTCATATTTTCAAGAAATAATAATCTATATGGGTAAAACAAGCAGCTTGAGTTCATCCCAAACACGAGTTATTTCTTAAACTCGAAGAAATTCCGGTGAAAATTAATGTGCATGTCTTTTCAATTTAGATTACTACCACTGGAAAATTTGTTATTTAGATTGGGTGGTACTGTTCCAGAAGAGCATTGTCGGGGAATTTGATAGTTTTCCGACGCTTCGTTTGACGTGGGTAACTGCTATTTTGATCAATAAACATACCTCTACGTCTGTTTAGTTGGAGTTAGAATCACCTGACAGTTAACGAGACGATATCAGAGTGGATATCTCTTCTGATGTTTGCAACAAAGTTCAAGCGAAGAAATATTCATTCAAACATTTTGCACAGAATTCTGATTTCAGAGAGGCATTAGCTTCAGTCCTGATTCTGTAGCATGCAGTGACACTATTCTATAATGGGTGCTTCCCTTTGTTTTGTTGATTGTGTCGACTGCGACTACATTTTGGGCTTCAAATGCTCCCACAAATGGAAGTTTGGTGGGATGATGCACGGTGAGGATAGTGGTCATTCGAGCACACATCCACGGCCGATCCATTTGTCAAGAAATACCACACCTATGTATTTCCACACTATTCCTGCCTTACGTAGTTTAGCACTTTCCTTTGCAATTCAAGTTCTTTCACATACTCCACAGAAGTCTAACAACGGAATGACTCGTGCTTGTAGAATTTGATTGTAAGATCGTCCGGCAACATTTTCCTCTGTTGAGCGACATGAATGTGAAAGAGAAATGGTTCCTCAGTTTTCTAGTCGTACGGTAATTTCGATCTAGCTTGTCGTCGGGGCTTAGTGTCAGTCCAGAGACCGTGTGGTCTACTCGATCCATGTACGCTCAAAATCGCGCCATCACTAAGTGGAGTTCAAATAATGTCTTTCGGTTAGAAATCAGGGCCAAATGATAATCTCGCGATGACATCGATGCACGTCAATTCCCTAGCTTTAATTTCGAGAAATTGTCTGAGGTAAATGCGGTTCACACTGCAATCTTCGGTTAGCTTTCGTATGGGTTATTGAATGGTTTTTCAACAATTTCGTCCGCGTTGCTTACGTACGTGGCCTTTCGAGGTTTCCCGACGGACTTTTGTATGCGCACGCAAGCCCTTTTTTCGAACTTCTTGATTTGTACATCGACGGTTGATTATGCTGCCCGTTGCGAGTAATGGACTGCATGCAATTTCCCTCAAAACCCCAACCGTATTCTACGTACAAATAGAAGAGCTCAGTTTATTTTTCTAATATTTGGAATTTTTCGCGCATTGCATCGATTTAAGTTAGACACTGGCACAAGAGTTTCATCGTCTTTATACCATTAGTGAAGGTTGGAGTAGCTCAGTTGTCTCCCCAATGCGCTTTATATCTCTGACGCAAATACGGTTTGGCATTAACTTCGATGAATCACTGCGACACGCGGCGTCTCGTTTGAATGACAGCATTTTATTTTCGCAACACCACGGCACGAACGTGAGTGCAGGAACTTGACCGCTCACTGGGATCCATTGGGTCATGTCTTACAGCCGTCTTACCGTGGGACATTTGTGGTCTTCTCCATCAGGGAGAGTGGACAATTAAAGATTTTCCTGCCGAGGCAGCAACCGATGTGATCACGGGCATGTGACTTGGGCGCACAACCCTATACACATGTCTGGGTGATTTGAAGCTTGCGTTCCGGTCAGCGTTAGCATTAGGCTTGATTCAAGGCACTACGGCGCTTATTTCGCCACCTGAACTGTCAGAAATGCTTCCCTATCACGTAAAATGCATTTATCTCAGGCAGAGTGAATTGCTGTTGGAGTGAAAAATACCGTAATATGGGGCACTACTCGGAATCGGGTTGAATTTAAGACAGTTTACCTGTGGTGACTTCGAACGGGTAGCGATTGTCTGGATCACTCTGTTGTGTTCACGAGCTCGTGTGCGTGTGTGTGTGTGTGTGTGTGTGTGTGTGTGTGAAGTGTATGACTCTGCTTTAGATGAAAACATTTTGGAAGATAGGCGACCACGGTTTGCTCCTCACTGGTTAGGGATCTGACTATCAGGGCCCAGTGGTAGGGTCTACCGTGAGACAATTCTACTTGGCTCCGTTAAATTATTGTGCACCTGAAAGGCAACAAATTTAAACAATGACTGATAAGCGGCCAGCGGTGGCACCCGGGAAAGCCCGTCCAGGTTGCACATCGGAATCAAGCGCCAACCGAAGTCTAATATGTCGAAATTGTCATCCTGTTGTTGTTGCCAGTTATTTTTGTCTCTTTTAGCAAGCCAAATTTGAACGGAACAAGATTTAATTGAAAAATTGACTACTTAAATAAAATCGAACTTTATTCACATGTCCGATCTCACATGAGTCAATGTTTTATCGGTCGTTTAACTTTCGGTAATCAGAGTTATCGAATGGGAACACGTTTCGTCCCATGATCTGGACCGAGTAGAACAGACGATATGCGCAAGCCAAACAAATGAACTCAAGCACGTTGGACAGAAATCTCTGCTCGGTCAAGTTAATATCATTGTTCACAATGACTGGGGTGACATTTCATGGTTTTCCAGTCATTTGATTGGCCTGAACAAAGTACATTGTCCATTGGTTATGGTTTTATGCCCACTGCAAAGAGCACAATTTTCCTTACCGTTTAGTACGGGGATATCATTCATTTTATTTTACGGAACTTGATGCTTAAAATACCTTACATGCGACTCATCCACTCGAGAAAAATGTGAGCCTAGCTTGAGGCACCTTAAGATTTTCATGAAATAATTCACCATGTGATATCATCGCTCAACTCAAGATAAAGAAACCATGGAAGCACTGTACAGCTGTTTCATCCTTGTCGGGAATCATCAGCAGTGCATATCCACCGTGCAAATCAGTGACGGATAGGTGCAAGATAATCATGTGCTGAAGTCGAACAAACCGTTCACAGCCTTCCCGGTAGCGTAATGGCTAAGGCGTGCGACTCAGAATCGTTCGTCCTTGTTCGGGTTCGCGTCCCAGTTCGGGTGCTGTGGATATGCACTGCTGATGATTCCTAACAAGGATGAAACAGCTGTACAATGCTTCCATGATTTCTTTATGGTGAGCTGGGCGATGACATCACAAGGTGAATTATTTCATGAAAGCATTCAATCTCCCACTACTAAAGAATCTTATAATTTCTCAGGCAGATAAGAAGTGCACATAATAGTTTAACCCTTGTGATCAGTTGAATAACAGCCACTAGTCCTAGAGCAGTTTCAACAGCCTGAAGCACAACGAACACCTTTTTAACGTCTGCATGTCAAGTAAAACACCTTTCTTCCGAATTGTCAGCTACCTGGCGGCTTAGACAAATGATGTGATGTCTTTTCAATCAGGTAAAAACCTAATATGGGGGAACTGTTGTTTTAAATGAAGTCATCCCACATGAACATTTACACCACGTGACTACAGGAATGTGAAATTTCCCTGTTTGATACGAAGTCAGACATTTAAATAACAAGTATCCCGAGATCGGCTAACTTAAAATATCGAGTACAGAATATTCAGCAACTGAAAAACCTTCACCTGCAATGCAGAAGCACATTTTCGCGGTTTCCCACAAAAGCGCAGTCACTTAATAAGTAAAAAATGGCCTTCACAGTGGTCGGCTAACTCTGAAAGTGGAGAGATACTGTCAGCTGACTTCGGGCAGAAAAATCAGCCCACTGACTTCCAGACTGGAAGAAGAAATCAGGACCAGTTTACGACAGTTAAGACAGAGTTGGTCAAAATTAAGGAGTAAAAATATTCGGTCATATGCAACACTGTAGTCGTGAATGCAAAAGCGGAAAGATCTAGCACTTTTTTCAGACAAAAGTAGTTAAGGTTATCAAGGTATCCAGTGTTGGCCACAGGTTGCTTTTAGCGAACCGGTAAACAATACAATCGTAAAATGGAAGTTTCAAATAACAGGAAAAAATGTTGCGCACTTCGAGAAGTAAGTAGTTAATTATTTTGTCACGGAAGTAATTCGTTTTGATTTGTATGAGTCGGGCGTGTTAGATAGTCATGTCAACCACGAGCTTTGAGAACTCAATGGATGAAGCAAGCGTGGACGAACTAATAGTGGCAACCAAGTTTAGGATATTGATAGGGGATCATGTTTCAAGAGGAAACTGAGTTAATGTTGTATTTTAGAATATTGCACCAACTCTGAGTGAAATTTCTGACTGCTAGAAAATATCGCTATCACTATGGTTAGTGATTTGCGACTTTTGGAAGCAACTGATGATCGACGTGAATTACCATCAGCATTTGTAGCAAGATGGGGATTTCAGCAGAATTGCTGTCTGTTATCACAACCCGAATGATGGGATACTCATTGCTGTTGACATTATCACAACAAACTGCGAATCACTTAACAATGAGGAAGCCATTTGCGTAGTCGTCGATTGAACTATCCTGTAAGTGAGTCGCAAAAGCTTTAGCACAGTAATGCAAGGCTAATTGTTGTAAAAATTCGATTGATCTGAGCCACATAGGGATTCATAGTTTCAAATTACACTGTAAGGCATTATTCGAACAATACACTAGAACACTTTAGGTGCTGGCGCATAGGATGTAGCTCGGTGCTACTAGTGATCTGATCTAAAGTGAACTGGATTACTGGTGCTATACCAACGACCGTCACGTTAGACCCAACAGTTTAATTTTCACCTAGCTATGTTATCAGTCACTGTTCATCAACACGGTATGATTGAAACATTCACATCTTCAGCAAAAATTGTCTGTTACTGAGCTTCGTTGTTGTGTTGGAGCAGAGCGTCTATCCACTAGCAGCCATTGGGCTGAATGAAACTTCCGGAAATTCCAGCCCAAAGCAAATGAGCATAGAAATCATGTGACTCACAATTCTTTTCGTAAACTACTAGATTATGGAGTTTATGCTGATCGATAACAATTTCTTGGTTAAATAATTCGTCTGGCACGAGAGGTGTGGGTGTAAAATCGTACTCTAAGAAAATTGCAGGCTGTGACATCATGTTCAAAATTTTCCCATGTCGATCAATGTTTCTTGTTCGTTTATAAAATGAAGAGCATGTTTATTTTCCCTGGCCGGTACAATATGTAATTACCAATAACTCAGTCGTTAGTGGAACACAGGAGGTTTTTCTAGCATTCCCCACATTATTTCGTAACTGTCACAATTACTCAGAATTATGTCAAAATGTTCGTAAATACCACTGTTCTGATTTCCCGAGATCATGTTTGTAATGTGTGACACGCAGTCCATCTTACAATGGCCCATTTGGGAATACGCGCTTAATGGTGCACTGGGTACCTGTTCATTCCTCTGCAAGCTGATGCGCCTTCGGGATGTCTCATTAATAGAAGGATTTTCCCACCCGATTCAGAATATTTTTGACATAAGTCCGAAATAGCACGGAAAATGGAATATTTTGCAAATGCACAATTATGTCAGCTGTCCAGCGAGAGGTGGGTTCGCGTGAGGGTTTCCAGCTAACACTTATTTGCAGGATGTGTATTGTGACTACTATTGATTTAGCAGTAGCCAAAATAGAAAATGCGCGATCTCGCCTTTTTACCTTTAGGAGCATGTTCCCACTGTTGATGAAGCATCTTGATCTGGCTTACTGGGACCCTGGATACAATTCAGAAGCATCATAACTAGATTTAACTGCTCAGAGACAGTACTAAACATACTCCAGGATAATCAGTTCTAGGGCAGGTTGAAAGACGGGAGGTAAATGGAGGGAGCCAGGAAAATCTAGAAAGAGCTCCATGGGGACCTTCAATTTCGAACATGAGAGACGATTTAAGGGTCAGATAAACAGAACAGATACCCCCCCGGATCCTATCAGTATTTTCTAAGTCATCGAGGTAAATTCACATAAGGTGGCCGAGGTACATCCTGCACACAACGTACTCTCCATTTCGGTTGCTCATTTGTTCTTTTGAGGCTCAATAATTCTCGTAAAAATGACCTGTCTGGCTGAAGACTAAAAAACGTTGCTGAAACACTCAGATGGTTGCAGTTGGCAGAACACTTTTGATTAAGTTTTAAAGTTCTGAGCATTTCTATGGGATCACGTTAGTCCCACCAGTAAAATATTGCACTGCCATAGCGTAACCCTTTCCGAATTGCGAATGGAGATAAGAATAGTCCTTAATGGGCTTCACTCCCGTGTTAGTAGTAATAGCTCACCACTTGGTTATTTTAAAGCGGTTAATAGAAGGAAAGGTAAATAAAATATGCAAAGAGAATATTAACCAACATATAAATCAATACCTTGTTTTTCTTTCGCTGAAAAGTAGTTGTGGGTGATCAGTCATACTGATACTTCGTTCTAAACTTTGTTAGAACGTCTTAGAATTTTGAAGGCTTCGGGGATTCCCCGTTATCATGACACTTTCTTTCAGATGTATTCAGTTATTCATGCATGTGTAAACCGGGATCTAGTCGGGTAGGAATTTCAGCTAATTTCCGCTGGTGCTCCTGTAACAATCTGCGCTCGATGGCAGTTACGTTATTTTCTTGGCAGACTATACTTCGTATTGCCAACAAGGAATTTATCTTCGTCTTCTTTGTTATCCACTCCACAGACGAGCTAGGTAATTTCCATTGTGCCAATATTCTTTCGTTCATCTTACCAAACTTCACTCATCGATTTTCAACATTTCACTAAACGGAAGCATAAGCAATCCTGTTTTCACACTGTTTTAGCATTGTATACATTCTTATTCTTTTAACTGGATGCTTGCTAGCGATTAGCGTGTCACTATTGGTGCGGATTCAGACTGGATTTTTGTGGGTTACCCAGGCGAATGTGTGACAGGCCGAATGTGAGTGGTGCCACCTATGCAACGCATGTTGTCCTAACATCTGCGCAAAACTGTGGTTGATATTAACTATCAGATGATGGGTCCAAATCGATTCCGTCGATTAAACTAACTCATCCGCATGTGATGTTGAGTGTCTTGTCCAGATCACGGTAAAAGGAAGGTAAGTGTTTCGGTGCATGCGAAGCAATATTCACAAAAATCCGGTGAGTTGATGAAGGGGAAGTTGTATATAGTTACCAAAGCCATTTAAATAAAAAACGTATCCATTACCTTAGAATAACGGCAGTGTTTTCCTACCTGATACTATACCACTCGTAGAAATGCTTCCCCTTCATCCCGGAAATAAGTAGCTAGAGTACTTATGCGTCAACTGTGGTCCAGTCCAGATTCGAAAACAGACAGACAATGATAAAATACGCCTTTGTCATGGGCCTTGATGGCCTTTGTTTTCAGCTGTTCCCATTCCTAACCAGTATGATGACATGTAATTAGTTCGTGGTTGTAGAATTCTTCAATTTCCCAAAAATTCAGCTTCATAATACTGAATGAGTGTGCAACAATTTGTTTGTCGTGCTACATGTTTATCCGCCTTGTCATGCAATGTTTATTTGTTGGATGAACGCAAATCCCAAAGCGTCCAAACTGTCCTGAAAACCAAGAAACTATAAGAACTGCATTTGCTGTTGTGCGAGTGCTGCCGAAGAATGCGATCGATATTCATCGTGATGAAAATCCAATCAACAGATTTATTCAGCTCAATTCTAATTTGAGCGGTAGATGTCGTTGAAATTTCAAAGCACTCCACCGTTTTCCAATCTATTTTGAAGTTATGTAGAACGCAAATATCAGGACCAAAGGAGGCAAGGAGCGTATCGAAAAAACGATGCGCCATGTATTCATTTTAATAGAGAATGATTTGATTGCAAAACTTGCCTTGAGAAAGACTAACCACGGTAGTCGAAACGTTGGCGCACTGCATCTACCAACAACGCTGTGTTATTAACATTATATCATGCACTATGTAAAACGTATTTCATTCCTTCTCTCCTCTAGGTAGCAAATACCTATTCACACAATTTCCTACCTTATTTTGGGAGTTTAATGAATTAGCTGGAATGTTTCTGACATTTTCGGACAGCAGTTCAGATTAGTTTTGACATAATTCCAGAATCATATTGAACGGTTCCATATTGTATGGGAAAAGTACAGAAGACAGAATAAATGTTGTCTGGAAGCCGTACTAAGGCCGAAAGTTACAGATCGCGCCATTAGATACAACATATTTTACGTCCGGTCGTTAAACAAACGTTCAAAAATCAGGCGGTGAGATGATGATGCGATCGTGTCACATGCAACGGGCTAGAATGATGGTGACATTCTAGAGGCAGAACTGTGCAGTTGTAGAGGAATTACACCTGGGATTTCTAATAACCACTTTACGAATTTTTTCTTCATCAAATTTTGATGATCGTTTCCTATTTGGAGAGTGCCACAGGTGCATGAATCGATAATCTGCTGTGATACTAGTTACTCGAAGGCACATTTGGATTGCTTGCATTTGAATCCGTGGTCACGTTCAAGTGGTGGTTTCATTGGGCATCAACAGGGCATATCCATCATACCCGAAACTGAGATTTTTGAAGACTGATAGCAAGAATAAAATAGTAATACCTCTGTGCTTCCATAGTTTTTTAACGGCAAATTTGGCATTGGTGATATCTGATGAATCACCTGAAAATTCACATCACATTCTGTGCTGCTAACCACTGTCCAGTAGCTCTGATACAATTTAACGATAGACAAATTGCTTATTGATAAATTTATCAGGGCACATCAGATATTTCAGGCGAGTAGCAGTTTTATATCCATTAGATACTATCGAGCGACACTTTTAGAATCAAGTTCTAATAGTATCGCATAGCTTCACAAAATGATGCGGAAAACCGCATCCGTTTGATTTCACATAGTGAAGCCGCTGAACAATGAGGCTGGGACTGCATCCCATGAGGAAACTTCTGTAAACGGGCATCGGCTGTCATAGGATCGACAAACATTTGCAAACAGCTGTATGTCACCAAGCCTTGTAATCCATCTGAATGCTTACACCCTACATCTTAGTGAAGCATGGGGATAAATATTCCATATTAAAAATACAAGGTCAGCTGCAAAGGAAAAGATGACGAATATCGAAAACATGGTTCTAACTTATTCTCGTAACAAAATAACTCCTTGGGTAAATGATAACAATACGGTGCCACTCAAAGTTTTCCGTTCTAAGGTTCCTGCTGATCAAAGACCCTAGAAAAATCTTCCTGAAATTGAGAAGGCACATGTACTTTCATGCTCACGGTGAAGAACGGTAACTGATGGGGGTTTGTGTACCACCTTGTGCCGTAATAAAATCTACTGTAGCGAAGCAGAACTGGTAACGCAGAAAGAAAAATATCGCTCCACGGCGAAGCGGATTTCAAGAAGCTTCGTCGGAAGAACAACACGTGGAATGAATGACGAAATGTACTCGAAGGAGCTGTCAAGAAATCACTCCAGCAGAGTCAGAACTGCAGTAGAAATTTATGGCAGCCCTTGGAGCGACATTCTTAGATGCCGAATCACGATTCCAAGTAAGATTATGGAAAATCGAACAATATATATATATATGCGTTTGGAGTTGACAACAAAACAGATGTCGATTAAAACCCAGCCAGGGTATCCTACGTAGTTGTGCACAAATAAATGTTATCTGTTCGTGTAACAACGAGACCGGATGTACACAAGGGCAGCCGGTAAAGTAAAAACAGTGCTTAGTCTCGTAAAGAAATTACATAGTTTGATGTCCTGGAGCCCCATGGAAAAAGTATGTATAAGAAAGCATGGCCCTGAATAAAAGTGTATCTAAAAGCGAACACGACCGAGATTACATTTAAATTCCTTGTTTACTAACCAAATTCAACGGAACTGTAGTGAGATTGCTAAAATCGTGGACGGGACTGAATGTCTGTTGTAATGAATAACGCGACATTTCACTTGCCAATTTGAAGTCTTTTTCAGGTGTACCAATGATTCTGCCTCAAGAACTTCCGCGCTGAAGTCCAGTGGGAATGCGTATCCGGTGGAATGGAGCAGAGGTCGGCTTAGTCTCATTTGATTGATCTAGTATACATTCAGCAGCGTGGATTCTGGTCGATTGTATGACTACTTTGAATCAGGTGGCCCCGGAATGAAACTGTAAATAAGGTCATCGGGTGGACATTACCCGTAATATGCGAGCTGTAGATCGCTGGGTTCTGTTTGTGCCCTACTAAACTGTAACTGATGAACTTCAGTTGCTATTAAAATTACTTAGGATGGTCACTTATTCCATTGGTTAGTAAACTCCCTAGATTTCACATGGGAACTTGCTTAAGCCCACATACCAGAGCATGGAAATTCAATCAAGACTGATGCGGCCTTTGTCCGTTCCATGTTAAATCCAGTCTCGTTGGCGTACACGAACTACCAATGCAAACACGTAAACTAAACGGGTCAAGGATCGACAAATAAACCTACATTACCATAAAAGTATACAAAAGAGCAAAGGAAATTCTGTTTACTTTCCTTCACTAAATCAAGTCAGAAATTTCTCAGAACCGATCTGACCTGCTGGACAGGCCTCTGAGTAACTATAGCAGAGAAAATTATGCTCTAATAGATGGCCAACACTGATAGGGTATCATCAAATGGTCAAAAGAGGTATGTTGGGTTTAACCTGATCACTATTCTGAAGTCAGCCCTCTAATCAGCCAATCCTAGCTCAAATCGGTGTCGTCCGTCCCCATTAGCTCAAGAGAGAACAACAGAATTCAGCGGACACAAATCTGACCTAACTAAGTGAGATCACCACATATTTATAGGTTATCTAGCTTGCATATTTGTGCATCTGCGAATGCCATTATTCCATCAGTTGTCTGGGCCACACTTTGATTGGTCCATCTCGCGCGGTCCATTTTACCCGATTTAGTTCGTTTTCTTGCCAAATCCGGACCGCACATCCTGAATGGTTGGCCCAACTTACGACGTGGCTTACTCAGCTTGCGCATCTGCAACCTTGCTTTCTGATCATGCCACTATGTCGGCTGGGCACTGACAACCAATGTTATGACGCGGTCTCAATCAGGTTTTCCTTTCAGCACTTGCTCACTGTCTAGTAAGATTGGGTAACATCAACGTTTGCATATTGATCGCGATTTGTCTGAGGCGGTCCAACGTCGCGCATCCACCGATAACCAATAAAACAGCTCTATCGAATGATGCCGAATAAACTATCATCCCCTCGTTAGTTGAGTTTTGATGCATCGGTTTGCCTGACCGATAGTTGTGCACATTTTTGCTGAAGCACTTAAGAATACAGCAATGTACGAGCTCCGCTAACGAAAATAATTGCAATACTGATATTTTCCAAGATAGCTTTTACAGTTTGGGCAAGGTAATTTCCTCCTTACTGATAGTCACCGAAGAAAAAAATAAAAACATGATAAGTGAAAACAGTTAGCACGATAATACTTATATTCATTGTACTTATGGGTATTTTCGAATGAGATGTGAATTCAGCATGGAGAAAATATTCTGCAGATGTGAATTCTCTTATCTCGCTACAGTAATGTTCATCGTTTCTGTTCTAAATTCTCAAAATATCTTCTCGTTGTCGCGCTTTTGATGGTTTATAAATTACGAGGATAAAAATTGTTTCCGATGAGATTACAAAGCGTTTCCGCAATTGTACTAGTGGCTTTGGTATTTTGATGAATTCTTCCTTTCCAATTTTTTATTCAGGTCGAATTCAAGATAACAAACAGGTCCTTTTAAAGATGCGACCCGTAAAACTACTTTTGCTTTCTCATCGCATGTCGTTTTTGTGACATTTTGTGGTAGATCGTCTTGAAATGGCGAAAGTTGCATATTCTGAAGAGATCTACACTGTGAACTCAGATCTGATCTGTTGAAACTAGATTTAGTCAGACTGCTGGAAGAAACTGCAATGAACTGTCTACTTTGTCAAGCAAAGCCAATGTTGTGCGCACTTCCACATTCACATGCATGCATGTACTTAATTACATATGCATATATAAATTGTAAGTAGTATCTAAATGAGTGGATGAAACTTCCTGGGAACGGCGCGGTTATTGCTGCTCGTCGGCTACGCGTACTCAGGACTCCCGCATGTTTGTACACTGCAAATTAGTATGCCTCATCAGAATCTAATCCGCTGAAAATAGACACCCCTATCACAAAAATCAAAATTTTACTTTATAGCAAATAAAATGCATGATCTTAGGGCGAACATTTAATTAATCACGGATTCAAGGAAACTGTTTGCTTTATCCTGTTTTGCTGAGGAAACTATTGAGATAAAAGTCTTCGTTTTACATTATTTGAAATCACCAGTCTTTCTATGATGTCAATTTTTCTAGCACTAAATGGGATAAATGGTTAATAGATAATACAACACTTTTCAGTGAAATCGTTTGCCGTACCATGTTTTAACTTAACTTATTGTTCTGGCGAAAGATGACCTCTCATTTATAGAACATTAAAAAATGCGGTTTGTTAAGGTGCAACAGTATGTAGTTGCACAACTTGTCTTTCTTCTGGTGATGAATTGCGGCCTCGTGCCATCGTACAAAGCAGCGAAAGAACAAGCCAATTATTTGCGTTCCACCGCTTCCAAACTTGAAGGAGAAAATTTGTGTCAAACAGAATTCGGACAACGCTTAGTCGCCCAGTTGATGTCAGTGAATCATCAAACATGCAAAAAGCAATCCACAAACGGGAACGAAATCACCTTGTGGTCAAGCTTGGGAGACATGCCAAATTTTACCACATTCATTTTGGCATACTGGTCAACTGCCTTTCATTAGTTCATGCTCGGCGAAGTTCACACGCGTGGCCCAAATGAGAATGTCTTTTGATTTTATTATTCTAAACCTAAGCACTGTGCATCTTTCCGTCAGAAAGCTTATGGCTGAAAATACAAGAAAACTGGCTCTGGAGACGTGCAGTTTGCAAAACAGCAGATAAGCAGCTTAGTCTTCTCCACAGAAGACTGTATTTCGTCCAAAACACACGTTTCGAATGAGACATAGGTCGATCAATAGATCCACTTGTTTTCTGTTGAAAAATGCTTAGAACGTTTTGCTTTTAACATCTGCCGAATGCCCGGAGTGAAAACTTTGAAAAGCGTTCAGAAGAAGAATTTCCGTCGAGAATGTCAGGCGAAATAAGTCACTTTTATTGTTCAGATAGATTAGCAGACGTTATCCTTCCCCAAAATGCTTTAAGTAATTGAGCCTGGATAGCAAATTATCAGTCAGTGTTCTCTAGCAGTCTGTATAGTATACGCAATATAAACCTCGCCAGCAGGCAGTTCAAAAAGGGTGTGAAATTTCTGAGTTCTATATTCGATAAAACATTTCTTTCAAAAATTCTCCTCAGTAACAAGTAATCTACACATGGTTCTTGCTATCATTTAGATAAATCAACTCGGATAGCTAATTTATTCCAAAAAACGTGTTTCCCATCTAGAATATTGAGGAATATTTTCCCTTATCCGAATACGGAAAAGTTGCGGATGAGCGTAATAAGTCTGAGGTCATCAGACATCAGCGTAGAACTTATTGCCCATGCTTTCCAGCTTCACCGAACGCTATCTTTAAAATCGGTGGTCTTTGGTTATGTGTGCATACAAAAATTAATTTCCTTATGTTACTCATAGCTGGTGAGTACCGATGAACACTTCAGTACACATTTGTGAATACAAACGAGCAGTGCTGATATTATGTTCGCATTGTACTTGATATGATTTACTAAGGTATCAATAAAGCTATTCTAATGCCACCTGGGTGCCAGCATAATAACACAAGTTCGATTGTTGGTATAGACTAGTGAATAATACGGTCAGTCGTTAAAAGAACTTCATCTGAAGATTTCCCAAAAAAGGAAAACGTTCGAATTATTTTGTTTAATATACCAGCTAGACAAGCACCCTAGTAATTGTAAGTTATGTTAAGCATTCCATTTCAGGTACAAGATCGCTGATTGTGGACTAACTTTTTACAACCCGCAGAGTGGTTTCATACATCCTGATAATAGAATTTGGAGGCAAGAGCATTTCTGGTGAATTCATTCGCAGGCTAATGTAATTCAGTTTTACAAATGATCTACAATACCTGGTCAGTGCTAATCTCACTTTTGAAAATCAGGAGTTCATTGATTTTGCCACTGTTTTATCCAGGGTAGAACCAATCAGAAAGCCATATCGAGGACACCCGCGCTGGACTCGGGATCCTGGTTTAATGATTACTGATCGGGCATTACAGGCGCTAGACTTTCCGGTATGGTTCCTATCAAACATCGAAACAGAATAACACAGCACGCTCATCGACTAAATAATTTCCAAGCTGCATATGTCAACACATCTCAAAAACTATATTTAATCGATGAGGGGATTTCTATGAGGGGTTCATAAGCATGATGACAACTGAAGAGAACCTAACTGGTTGATATTTAGATTTGTAATCGCTCATCCATGTCAAAGCTGGCAAAGGTTACTGATAAGGATTGACAAAGGCGAAGTAGCTGTGCTGGATTTTTGCTGTTTTCAGTGTTCTGTTATGGTTTGATGCACAGCGGTTACATTGAAAATAGCAATAAATCCTCTGGTAAAAATTCACTTCGAGGCCTGTATCTAGATGTTGAGTTCAGTTGTGAACCGCAGCGGTAATTTGTGGAAAGATTTCATCGGATATTCAGGCACAAACTTTAGAAGAAGAACTCTTGGTCCCACTAACTGGATGTATAAACCTGGTAGATGACTGGGCAACAAAGTTCCAGATACGCATATCTGATGAGTTACAGTAATGTTGTGACTAGTTCCATTTTCTGTACGGTTTTAATAGCAATCCTTTACTAAATGAAAAACTTAGGTTTCTTTTTAAAGTTGATTTTAATACTAGTTAAAGAACTAAATTAAAAATCCTGTCATCATGAACGCATAGGTATTAGAGAATGCTGGTGGCATTATGCCTCCTTTTTAATTAGCATGGATTATCCCCAAAACCCTTGGCAATCCGGTCAGTCCTTGGTCGGAAAAAGTAGTTGATATAAGCCCTCATCGGGCTAAAGTGCATAGCTCAGTCGCTACGACAACTAGGGTTGTCGTGACACCAAAAAATTAATCAAGAAGGAATTTCGATGCCTACAGAGTGGTGTGTTTGAACTACGCGTACAGTAAATGAACAGTGACAATCTAGTCTTTCTTTGCCACGATCTGCGTAGGTTTTCTTTGCAATACTTACTCTGCTGCCCTGTTTACGAACTCAGCAGATGGGAATACAGAAGCAACGGTATTACTGGGCTACATTTTTTTACAGTCCACCGTTTCTTTGATTCAATTCAGTTTCCACATTGCAATAGGTGTGCCACATTTGGCCAACATGCCTAGTCTTTTAGCTCAATTTTCTCTTTATTATCTTCATTCGACAGTTGTGTTAAAGTTTTCCGCTTTTGTTTACTCAATTATACAAACCTCTTCAACAACACTGGATGACGGAAAATTGTACAATGGCTGGCGATCTCTGATTTAAATCATCCATTAGTGCCACTTTAGACTGCACTGCTTTGCCAAAAAAAACTAGTCCACAGAACTGTACATTGTGAGATAGCAGATCGCAGTCCTTTTGTTTTCGAGGTCATTCTCTCCCCATTCATTTTCCTCTCTATGGTCTTCGTGTACCCATTAACAGAAAAAGTAGAATAGTCGGGGGTTTTTATCACTGGTCCCAGCCTGCACTTTTTCGATCCTTTCACTTCACCATCCGCATTTTTTCACTGGTCTTAGCTGTGCGATCTGTCTCCCAATCAATCCATATTCAAATATGTCGTAGTTTCACTCTCCAAATGCGTCACGTATTCGTTAGTTGGTTGTAAGTTTCCAGTTTCATAATAATGCCCTACGAATTTCATCATTTTACAAGGTCTCATGAGAACCCTACACCCTGCCAATGTTTTTATGAAGATAGAACAACATAAACATCCAGATTGAATACCTTAAGGAGTGTATCAAAAGTCGATGCGCCATGTATTGGTTTTATCGTGAATGATATAATGTTAATAACGCAAGGCTGTGTAGTTACATTACATTACATCATTCACAATAGAACAACATGGTTTTCATATACGTACTAATTAGTTAAGGTATCTAAGGAAAGAACTAAATTTTTGTGCATCCGTGTGCCCTGTTGCGCCACTTTTATGGCCATTCCGCAATGTATTTCGCATTTTATTAGAAAATATTACCCGGCTCTACATAATACTGTTAAAATTTTTGTTATAATCAAGCGTCATTCCAGGCCTTATATAAGGCGATTACTTTGTCGGTGGCAATTCCTCTTCTCATCATGAAATGTTTCCAAGCGCTTTATCCGATGTTACCCGACCTGCCAATACGCATCTCGCCGGATGGGCATCCATTTCTTCCACAAGAATGTACATTTAACTCACTTTAAGCAAGAACAAGAGCATAAAGATTATCTTGTTAACACCCTTTTTGTAGACGATTATTAATCACGGTTGGATTCGGGAACACCCTATTCCCACGTCTAGAAAATTAACATATTCATTTTCCCCGATTGTCAGCTAAAAATCATTCTACAAACGGGAATCGTACTTCAGTATACGATGTACAAAATAGCGTCGCACCGAAAATCCAGGCTCTCAGATGAATAAAACCCTCATTTTGACATGAAGTGACTTGAGGTTAACAATATGTGGCTTATTTCGGTTTCAGCGTCGATTTGATGAAGAAGCAACGAACAAACGTTCGCTGTTTGATTATATGTGGTAGTTGGCAGTATAAGGATTCGATGTCTTCTACCATAGCTCTTATAAGGATGTTTTGTAGACCGGAGGAATCCTCAATGAATTCAATCCTTTAGTTCATTTCTTCCACTGAACTCATTAAGATATCCAACATCTAATATTATCTTTTACCTAGATAACCCATTTTTAAAGTGTGTACACTGAACTTCTTATGATATCCGAAGATCACAGTGCTGTGGAATGCGATAAAACAGTGAAATGAGGCAAAAATGGGTTTTCCAAATTTCCTGACAGTAAACGTTTCCACTGTCACGAATTGGCAGAGAAAAGTGGTAATCTGCCGCGAAATTAATTATCCGATGTGCAGTGGTATTCTCTAGTTTATTGTTCCCCACAATGACTGATCTATTGTTTGTATTCTGTGGTTCTCTGGCGTTCCTACCCTTGCACGGGTTTTCTAAGTTCCTTCCATAATTAACCTCAAGCATGTACAGGAATCTTAAACCCCTCTCACCAATGACCTATCGGTTGTAACATTTCCTGTTTGATAAGAAGGTGCGTTATTGTAAAACTGATGTAATTTTACGCAGAAAACGAACATTCTGTTGCGCGGAAGTAATTCCATATAGTTAGATGGGATTTTGAGGGGGAGAGCGAGACCCAATTTTCAAGCTTCACAGATCGCTTACTTAATACTTCTAAGGTCCGAAAAGCATCCATGGTCATGGTCGAAAACAAAATTGTTAGTAGCGTCGAATCGAATGCCTTTTGGGTTATATTGAGGAGTTTATGCACCAAGTAATTTGTCATTTGAAATGTATAAAACATGAAAACAGTCTGATTGGGGATGTTCTTATAAGCAGACGTTTCGATTTGTGTGAATAACCGTTATCCAGGAGGTTCCCAACTAGATCTATCCCCTTTTTTTCGCTTTTTTTTTGATAAGTTCGCTTTTTGCAACACAGTGCCCGATGTCGTGCTAATTTTTCGTGATATTAGTTTAGGGTGTTTGGTTTGACAGATTTCGGCAAAGTCTCTGACCTCGGTGAAACTCGAACCCGCTCATTGACACAACCCACGCATTTGTACTACGTGGGTTATACCAGCTGGAATATAAGGCGTCGTGTAAAGGTATTCGGAAATTTCACTTGATAATCGATGGTTACCCGTCCACATTACATAAGCGCATGGTATCCACCCACGGTGAAAATTTGACTGCTGTAGCTGAATGTCCCTGTGATTCAACCAACATTCACTAGTTGGATCTCACAAGCATCAAAACCATCGCTATCTCAGAATGAATGACGGAGAAGACTTGGATCGTAAAGGCTGCAGTTGTTCTGTCGTTTACCGGTGCTGGCCAAACGACAAAAGCTGCAGAACACATTGAAATCTTGAATCCAGCTGAATATACCGTTCTGCTTTTGAAAATGTATAACCTCTCATTATCGAGAATAGTATCACCGGCAATAGCAGAAATTGCAGTTAGGCATTTTTTTGCAAATGTCGATGGTTTAACAAGTTTGGACATTATCCACAAGTGGAACATCGTCGATTTTGATGGACTGTACTCACGCACGTAGGCATTCGTTTTCTACACGAGCTGAGCTATGATTTCAGGTCAGAGATCCTAGGAATTCCGATTAAAGATTAATGAATGTCAACAACAAATATCTAAACATAAAGCACCAATACTAGGGTCTGTTTCATGATTTGACCACCCAAAATTTTGCCGTATGAATCAATCAGCGTCACACGGTTAAAACTGATGAACATGACCGAAAGTTCGAACTCGACGAAATTAAATCATTTTCAAACTGGGTTCAGCTCTACACTGAATTTCCAATTTGTAACTCTGATTATATTTTCCCATCCTAAAATTTCAATTGATTGATTGGCAGTACTTCACTGAACATGAACACTGTAACCCCGAGCGAGTCGTTTAGGATCATGTTTAGCGAAAATCGAAACGAAATGTCTGGTGCGTTTATGAGCTGTAGTCTTTTCAGTGCGAACCAGAAGCAATTAGCTTTTGTACACAATTGTTTGACCGGATCATGTGACTGGTTGTCCACTCTACCTTTATTTAAATTTTATTGGTTATTTTGCTGATATTATAAAACATGAAACTGACTGAGGATTGTACGTATTCTGATGCAGAATGATGTCCGTGAAAAGATAACTCATTTCGTATTCCGACATTTTTGTCTCATCACAAAAAGGTAGATAGTGAGTTCAATTGCTATCAGCGTACTGACAAAACTATTTCCAAGTATCAGTTCCCTACAACTTATTGTTTGGCCTGTGTTTCGGTATGGGAAATGAGTTGGACCTAATCATACCGTAAATCTTCACATTTAATAACTGCGAGGAATACAGACCAATTACCAATTATAGCGTGGTGCGCAGGAGTCAACTCGCTCTGACGGCTGCAAGCAGAGAGAACACCGAGCATGGAGTGGCTATTATCTCTGCACACGGGCAATAATGATGTACGCATAATGCTACTGATGATGTATGTGTGCGTGTGTGTATGTTTCCCAATGGGCAATATGACGTTATCGGAAACAGTTGCAGACAGCCGCCGTTGCACCTGCCTTCAGCAGCGCTACTCGGTACTGCGAATCTTATTCGATTGTTATTTACTTAGACTTACATTTACCCTGCATTATATTCGATCAACTGACAGTCAAGGACCATTCAGTACGGTATTATCAACCAATCAATCAATCAATCAACGCCGACACTAAAGAAGACAATTTCTGATGTGCCACAAACCAAGCCCATCATACCTAATTTTCGACATCTTGAAAGAAAACGAACTAAAATCTTCCACCAATCGTCCAGCGATCAAAGTTTGCAAATATATAGGTTAACGGAAATCAATATAAGGTTAGAATTTTCTTTCGAAATCGCAGAGTTTTAGGTACACAGTCACAATATATCCTGCTCATATTCCTCCCTAGCCTACCTCGATTTATTTAGTTTTCTGCATACCCATTTAACGTTATATTTATTAAGTGTCAAAACCAAATGTCACGTAATGCTAGGGTGAGTCGATCTGCCTAGAATAAACATTTGTCAGTCCTTGTAAACTGAAGATGGATAAACTTGAGGTGTTTCTAAAATGCTCGACTTTACCAATCTTCACTTCATAAGATTTTATAGTCCGAAAATCCTAGCTTGATCTATTCAGTTTTACTAATTTAGTGAATGAACATTTTACCGCAAAATATTATGGTCTAACTTGTCGACGATACTATTTTGTTCTGATTAATGACCTTAATCCCGTTTCCACCTGCTGCATCTCAAAATAAAATCTATCGACCAAGATACTGGCATTATTTTTAACCCGGCAAATCAGTCGCAAACTCTCTACCTGTCTGTGTTATTCTTATCGTTCATGATGGAATCAGTCCCGGACATCTTAGACAGCCTTTCGGTCTTGATGAAAGTTGTGATTGAGAATGCTTCTAAAGCAGTGTTTCCCACTAAGTGAAACATTTGATTTTGCAATTCCTAATGGGAGGGATGCACTAAAGTTGATCGATAACACCGTGGTGCCAACTTGAAAAGCCAACAGGACACCTTGTGATAGGTTTTGTGACATCAACAAAGAAAACTGACCTACTACTACTTCTACTACTACTGCTACTACTACCACTACTACTGCTACTAAGGATAAGATGATTTGGGCAAGGAACTCTCGGTTCCTGACGTCTACATCAGAACGCTAATATTGTAAAGCATCTTGACCTGCTTCATCCAAATTGTGGGAGAGGTGATCTGACCAAAGACAATTTTTAATTTCAAAGAAAGCATTCGCATCATTTTATCTGGGAATTCGATTGTTATCTGCCAAATGGGTATACTTAAACAGATTCCATACAAAATAGAACATTGCTAAGCTCTGCCGATTAACTGAGAATCCGTCTGCCCTTGGGCCGGAAGTTCAAGAGACGATTAAACCGTTTAGAATTATTGTGTTCCGTAGAAAACATGGAATTTTGGAGTGAACAAAATGCGTTTCTTAAATATTACGGTGACATTTTGCCATCTACTTACTAGCCAGCGTGAAACAGTATCGCATGACAGTTTTTATTTGGTCTTAGTTTAAAAGCGTAATTTGAACCGAGTGGAGGAAGCAGACAGACATGGACTGGTGAAAACATGTGCACATGCTAACTGATCTGCGCACACGAATTTTTATGCGTCTATCCGCCTACTTCCAATTTCCTTCCGGAGACCATCTTTGGTGGCCAACTAAGTGAGAAGATCACGCGCTGGCATAGTTACACTAAGAAGGACAAAAATCTAAATTTTTATAAGCATATCTTTTTATTATTCTTGTCCTCGAATCTGGAGACCGGTATATTTTTATCTTCATACAAAAGTCATTTGCGAAAGAGCAGGAAAACACTTGAAGCTTTCACTGAAGAAAAAATCGCGCAATCGAAAATCATCTGTTACTGAAATTACGTTTTTCTCACAGTCTACTGCAACAAGTAGGATGTCACGTGATACTGATTTTGAATTCTAGATTAGATAATAAAAACGAAAAATTGAAGACGAGTTATTTGAATGATTTATTTTGCTAGTTCAGGACAAGAATTGTAATGTGTACCCGATGTCAGATATTTATTTGTTAAGCTGAAATCTGTTTGAGAAAATAGCTCATCAGAGCAAATCACTGGTTAATTTCATAAGCGGGGACATTTAGACTGCCATTAGTGCTTCCCGCTAGGATCACATAATGATAAAATTTTCGGCTCAAAACGTTTTTTTGTAAGTATGCCAAGTTACCCTGGGTTTGCCAGCGAGCAAAAGAAATAAGTTTAGTGCAATCTGCTTTCCTGTCCAGAATAAATTGGTGTATTCCCTGTCCTCCATTATCTTCTGCTATTAATTATGAAGGTGAGCAACCTGCCGTCGTCATCTTAGGCAGTTGAATGGATTCAGTGACATTTAGACATCTACCTCGTCTGCGATGCCGAATAACTGATGATGCTTTTAAACTAATGTGTATGATTCGGCAAAATTATGTCGTCACCGACCTTCGCTTGCAGTAGTAGCAGCATTGTTTTTAATTAAATAAAATACATTCAACACTTCTCAGATGTTTTTGAAAGCCCCGTAGCTCCTCTGGCATATAATAAACGTCAGTTAACAAACGGGATGTCATCCAAAATGCAGAGCAATCATAAAAAAATGGTTGGTTCTGACCATTTACTTAATCGTATCAGTCTTATAAGGCAACTAACACAAATTGTAGCTTTACAAAGCTAGTGGCGTACTTCAAATCACAGCTAATGTGGTCTTCCACAACAGCCCTTCCAAAAGCCATCTGGGCTCACTTCATTCGGTTCTAGCAAATCGATACACTGAGGCAGAGCACTAAACGGCAATCCAAATCCTATGACATCACAAAGTCCTGGTCTGCACTAGATTTCTTCCAGCTCTGTTTAAAACTGGAATGGTGCCTGATCAAGAAATGTAAAGTTTGCTCCTAAAATTGTGATATTCCAGGCAAGTTTCATTCCCGTGAGTTGATTGTTGTCTCAATTTTTAAGAAAAGTGCACTCGGCAGTTCCTGCAACCTCATGGACATATGCTTAATCTTGTTTAATAGCGTCTGGGTTGCTAAAGTCTATCAGTCTTCAAATACTATGTGAAACGCAAGGCAAGTAAACCCGCCGGGTTTGCTAGATTTCTTAAAGGTCATAGATAAATCGATCTAATATTCACCTTTCAATAACTGTTACAGTGCCGTCATACTTTCAAGGATCACTTCTGTATTCCGTAACATTTCTAACTGTCTTCATTTTCAGTTACGGTAATCAGTGGTGGAGTTGTTTAGTGAGAAGCCGTGTACCCGAGAAATATTTGTCGGTTCCCAAACAGTTGCACCGTCATACCCGGAGTGACATGTGCATATACGATCAACGGTTAACAGATGTTGCACAAATTTACCCTAGTTTCTCCTAATTTTGCCGGGGATTACGTCCTTCAGGAAGTTGTATCCAGTCTAAAGTAGTAGTACGTCTAAGAATATTGATGTATGACTTCGGATATCATCTCGCCGACCAATAGTGCACTGGAAATGCAACGTTTTACACTACTACGTTATACACCATGTCTCATCTTCACCCAAATCAACATTAGGGAAGCTTAGAATCACTGTCTACCTGTAAGATCCTTGTTAGGAGTAATCGGCGGTGCATAACCTCCGCCCCCAAACGTTTGCACATATCTGAGAGAGATAGTTTTGAGCTGAACTTATCAGCCATTACGCTATCGGGTGTTCGCTGAGCTTCGCCCCATGATATTAGGCATAGTGGCTATCGGTTTCCACGATCAAAGACCGCTGGTGGATAGGGAAGGTTTTTCATCCAAAAATAACTTCTCTGAATAATTTTTCCAATCATATAATCTTTTTCTACTAACACTGATCAAGTGACCAATATCTGTAGTTTATTTTCATAGTATCTGTCATAGAGAAGCCGCCTGTCGGCGGGAGTTGAGTACCGCGCTCCATCTGCCAGCTGCCGTGCAACCTCTTAACCATTATATACCATGCCATGTGACAAAGTTCACCAAGCACTTCATAGCCTTCACGTCAGCGTAATGTCTAAGACGGCTGTATCACCATCGCCCGTCCCGGTTTGGTGTACAAATCCGGGCGAGGAGGCCGAGCATTGCTTAACATTCCTAACAAGGTGATAGATGTACGATTCTTCCGCAGTTTTAATAGCGATTTAAGTGTTTCTATCGCACGGTGAATAATATCCTGAACTCTATGGTCATCTTCACTGATAACAGCAATCACTTTTTGGATCCTAAGAGGATCCAAATATCCATAAAAATGATATGGTCCCTACCACGAAGTTGCGGCGTTCTTTCCCAAGGCTGACAAAAGCTCACGCTTACGCTTATCCGTTATGGTGGCTAGTATGAACTAGTAAATAGCTATTGGTGGGTCAGGGGATCGATTCCAGCTAACGGTGCTATAGGTGATAAAACCAAACTACGAACAGCGACATCCATATCAGCTTTTGCTCACTTGACATTCGTTTTTCTGTCAAATCTTGAATGTACAATAGTTCCTAATGTTCTATACAGATTGAGACCTGGTCGAACCTCTCTGTAGATGCACGGCGCCTGCCTGCAACTGGGCATCACTTTTTTTGAGTTATTGCACAAGTAAACACTGACAAGGTGCGTCGCCTTGGGCTAGTTGTGGATATCAAATTCATCTTATGGCTCCTTCGATGACTACGAAAAGCTGTTTCCATTTACTGGAAAAGATGGAACGAACGGTGATCAGGTTGTTACTTGGTGCAGGAATAAGCGACATCAACTTCAGCTTCGGTTGGTGCTTTCCGTCGCCAAGGTTTGATTTGCAAAGATGAGGAGTGTTGTTGATGGAAGATGCTTAGAGATATCGTTCAATGGTCCGAATGCTTCACATTACGTCTTTTGATCACCTGTCTTTTGAAATAAAAGGTAAAGAAACGAAACAAATTACTGATTCCTTACAGTGAAAGCACAAAATAACTCATTTCTATTGCCCACACGTCCGAGTTATTGATCACATTTTCCCCCTAATTTTGATTTTGCTATTCTAAATCCGGCTTAGTGAATATTTTTCGAATGTAAAAGTACAACTATATTTTCATCTAGACTTGCCAATGCTCTAGCACGTTCGTGAAGTAAATATACGGTATAATGGGAATTGTACTGACCGTTGAATCTCGGGACAGTTATTCCTTAAGCCACCAGTGAAATTTCATGCTAGCAAGAACACACTCAGTTCTTTTTATAGTAGGTCAATGAATGATAAGGAAACTCCGATATTCATTTCGCTTTACTAGAGTTATCGAGAAGTAAAATCATTGAGTAAGTTGACTAATAAATATGAAAACATTGAAATCACGGATGAAGTGAGAGGCTATTTGCATGTGTGAGCAGAAAAATACTACCACTCGTAGAGTGTTCTGCAGTTACCATTCGTTATTCTTATTGGTTTCCGAAGTTCGTTTCGCACTCCCTATTGTTCTACGGATAGAATCTAAATTTGATTGATCTCGGACGGCATCTCCGGATTGACTGATCATTAATTCGTTTATTCCCAATATGCGTAGTGTCAGTGACTATCTTTTGAAGACCAGTAATCAGGGAAAATTGCACTGCCTGAAGTGTTGTGACTGCTCAGTGTGTGACCAAATTTCCATCTGTTTTAATGACTCTCACTGTCATAGCTTCAATATCACACGTTTCAGCGTTGAAAGTGTGCAGTTGTACGGGGTTTATGCTGGGTATGAGCACACATTTAAGTCAAATGGCTTGGAGACATGATGTAAGTTGAGGAAAAATAGGTAATAACAATATTTGTTCACCTTTATGGATAAAGTTAGACGAGTATCTAGTTAGCTATCGAGTTTTGAAAACAGTCCGGTTTTCGCCCCATGATCTGCGGCCAGCGTCCAAGTAAAACGAGATGCAGCATGCTTCTGCAAACGGCATTTTGTGGACGGTAAAGGCCAAAACTCATGTCACGTGGATAAGCGAGCTGATCGCGAAGTGAAAACTAAAATTGTATATTTACTTTGGTCACAACTAGCAAAACATGAATCTTAGGGAATAATGCTACTCCACACTTCGGTTGACGCGTTTACTCATGAAATAATTCAAAATTTGCCAGAATCATCGGACGTCGTCGAATTTTATTTTTTGTTTCCAGTTTTACACTGACGGATTTTCCAGTGAGATATTTCACTCTATGAAGTTCAAGTGAAACTCCGCTGACCATATTTATTATTTGGGTTGGTGGTTGGTGTACTAACGGGTCACGTGATACGCTACCGAATATATTGTGAGAGAACTAACATGTACGAGCGTCGTGACAAGCCCTTGGAGATCATCACGTGCCCGAAATTATCGAACACTAATGCTGGACCTATATAGCCACAGTAGTTTGTGTACACTACCACATTAGAAAAATAAAGTCATGACACCGAAATTTCGGCTGGTGGGAAGCCCCCATGATTAAAAATTATAGAAGCGCTGTTGCATCGGTTGTAGTGAATGGCACAAACCTTTAGTAAAACCCCAGTTACAAGGGTACATCGACGCCGCCAGTGATTCGCAATCCAGATTATAAAGAGGAACGGAAGCCTGCCAAGATCCACAACCCGGATTACTACGAAGATAGTGAACCATATAGATATCTTGCCGAATTGGTCGCAGTTGACTGGGAATTGTGGCCAGTGACGAGCAACATTGTGTTCGATAAAATGCTCATAATTAGCTCATTATGAACAGCGAGTGAATTCACTAGGAGGTGGTATTTCACTTGTACTTAGTATACGGAATTCGGCCGGGTTACGGCAACGAACGGATACGAGTTACCAATAAGTACTTAAATGGCCTCGACCTAAGTCAGCACGACCACAGCAAAACGGAAAGAAGTTCAAGATATATTTATGGCTCATGGGTTTATGCGCAATTTTGAAAATATTCTGATCGGTGAAATATGTTTTGGCCAATGTCCTTCGCGGATTGTCTGAAGTTCAGGTTTGTAGTCTTCGTTCCCATTTGTTGTTTGTGAAGTTGTGTCACACTGCATCACGTGACTTTCACGTCACCTCGCAACGGGGGACCGCGACCCTCGTCCTTCGGATTCAAATCAGCGTGGGCGCAGATGCGAAAGCTGGCAGATTATAAAGTAGATGTATTTGAAGCCATATGCTTTAAACTTATTCGGACTTAAGATGGTTTTGAGGAAGGGGATGTGTTTCGACCTGAATTTCCTCATCAGATATTTGATGATAGTGATCAAATTTTCGGATATCGGAGCTTGAAGGTAAACATTTGCTATCTCTGTGAATCCCTTAAAACATGCATAAACATATCGTATTCATTACAGATAAACAGAAAACATGTCAGCCAAGAACATAGTTGACCCCGTTTCATGTGTTAAACCCTTTTAGACAATACTGAACGGAAGAATTTAGTTTTTACTGAAGCAGGGCAGCTCTTTATATGCAAAATGTTTGTTATGGGGATGACGTCAGTTGTTTGTTACACTGAATTTAACCTTAATGCCTGTTCACTGCAGTTTATAAATGAATATTATATAATTCACAGGTAGTTTTGCGTAAGCGGTTAAAACGTCTAGTGCGAAATACTCACATCCCGCAGTATTGGTGCCTTTTTTCTACTATTCAGTTGGACAAATGGCACCCCGTGTTTCAGCATCAAGCTATCTGAATTTTTTGTTAACCTTTTTAAATCCAGTGTTATGGGGATTACTGTTTAGCTTTCGCTTTGTGAACAGTAAGTCAATTTAATAAAAACATTTCAGCAAGTAAATGCACCATCCCATAACCATATTCGGAGGATGACTTTTAAAGTGCTATTAACGCTGGAACTGTTTAAGCCTATTTCGTCCGCCTCGATCAGGTATGCCAAAATATCACATACAAATATTGTGGTAGGAAATACATCTGTCTTGTTTGGGAATGCTTAAATATCCTTAAAAAGGCGAGGAAAATATCGTTTTAGCTGAGGGTGATAGGATTTTTCCTTATTTCAAGTTAGCCTATATCTTGACCAAACGACGTAAGAAGTGAATCGAAAAATCGATGCGCCATGTATTGGTTTTTATTGTGAATGATATAATATTAATAACACAGCGTTGTTGGTAGATGTAATGCGCCAACGTTTCGACTACCGTGGGTAGTCTTTTTCAAGGCAAGTTTTACATTTGATTGTAAAACTTGCCTTGAAAAAGACTACCCACGGTAGTCGAAACGTTGGCGCATTACATCTACCAACAACGCTGTGTTATTAATATTATATCATTCACAATAATAGCCTATATCTTCCTCGTAGAAAATGGAAGACCTCGAAATTTTCTTCCATCTCCCATGTGATCCACTCAAATTCCACAAGTGGAGGCCTAAAGTGTGCTGGAGAAGTATAGAAGAAATTTTACAGTGTGACATTTGCGGATTAGTTAAGGGATGATTCAGAACTGCGACTAATACCAAGCTGGATGCAAAAGAGCTTAATAGAAGAATATGTTTGCATTCAGTTACCGACCCTGCTGCTCATCGAATTACACCAAAGTGTTAGCAATATCGTGTGCGTAACTCGAACGTGGTTTACACATGCATATAACAAAACTCGAATGCAATAATCTACTAGGGAAAAGGGGTAACTCAAAACGTTAGTTCAGAATATTGGAAGCTGTTTACTGTTTCGGGGTCGTTCGCTGTACCCCTGAACTTTTACGTACGAAAAAGAAAGTATTCCGATTGATAAAGGAGAGTTATGTTACAATTCATTTTGAACCAAGTTAAACGTTTGCGTTGGGATTATTCTCGGTGAGATAGCATTCAAGCCATTAGGAATATTGAGCGAAAAACCGAACTTTGTTTCAAAATTTTCAAAATTGCCACGGTTTCACTCTTTGATCACTATAATCATTGCTCAATGAAGGAATATAATGCGGTATAAAATCACTCGAATGAACTGCGTGACCGATTTCAACGGGACCCAAACGCACGGTGTCCTTGACCGAGATTCACATTATTAGCACAGCCTTCAACCGGGTCTGGAGTCTTTGTACATACTCCAGCTTACAGGTTAGACCCTGAAAAACGAGACTGTTCCGGTGAAACAACGTGTTTAAGACAGGTGAGTCATCATATTGAAATTTTCTACCACAAACTCTATTCAATTTGCTTCCCCAATAAGGTATACAATTCTCTCGATCTGTCACTTGTCATAATTAGGATAAAGTCAACGGAATACTAAATCACGCTCTTTCTGCTTGCAGACAAAACTGTGACTAGATGCATTTATTCCCGAGCACTGTTTTCAACAAAAAAACGGTAACTAGCAATTACGTGGCTCCCGCAACCGAACTCTCCTCTCGTCGGACTTCGAAAATTGTTATCTATTTCTCCAAATTTCAGTTAAATGCGTAAAGAAGTCCGCTGGGACGAGTTCGGTTTTTAGTTCCCTATCTGAAGGACACTCTGTAACAGCGAGTGCAGCTCGAGAATTAAAAAAATCATCCTAGTTTTTCCGGGCACCTGAACGTTCGAAACCGTCGGGCACTGTTGACTGCCATTGCCGGCGACACCTAAGCAAACTTGATTTAGCAATTCGAATCAACTTGGAGCGGCGCAGTAGCGTAGTAGCAACAGACACACTTCCCATGCGAAAGGGCTGTGGTTCATACCCTGGGTAGGATGAACGATATGCGCCATTGATGAGCTCTAATGAGGGCTACTCAAGTCTGGTCACTACCAAGCGCGAGTTTGGTTGGAGGACCTGAGATTTGTACTTTGACAGTGTACTCCTAATGAAGTCATCCAGGGAAGAAATAAAATAATGATCTCCACTAACAGCCTAACTTGTCCCAAAATCCATTGTGATCGTTCTCAGATCTAACTAGGTATCGGAATTGATGATCTTTATATTGAGTAGCCATCTACCATGGGTTTTTCTGAGGCGATTAAGACAGGGTGATAACCTGAACAGGCAACTTGCATTGCATGAAAGATCCAGTTTTGCAAACAGTACAGTCATACACCAAGCCAATGTGATTTGAGTCTGCATCGTTTGATTTATTGTGTTTCATACTACCGGTTAAACAAAGGTGCATGCCACGACACTAATAAAAGCGGTATCATGAGACTGATTTCTACTCAGAAACGCACAGCTCCACAAATGTAATGGATTGACTTTCAAAACCTTTTTACCTGAAATCAATAAACTACATCTACCTCAAAATAATCAAAAATGTGAAATCACCCTTCAAGAGGGTTCAGCTGAGTTGCTTGATTTCACTCCCGAACACATGAAAATGAATTTTGTTATTTTTTGTTTCTTTCAACTTTGCGTGGGTAATCAATCGTAGCATTCAAGGGTGACTGAGTTCAATCAGTTTGAAATGGTAAAAATTAGTCGAATTTCTAGACAGTAAAAAGGCAAAATGTGTACTGCCGCAGTGGATTAAAATTACGGTGTCTTATTTACATCTACAGACCGGTAAAAAGGAATTGGTCAACTAATTTCCTGTTCTCATGCTTGGAAAAACTTCGTTTCCCCCGACCGCAAGAGAAAGAGGATCTGCTGATGGAGGCTAAAAAGCAATTATATATTTGAGAAATGGAACCAGCGATCAAGACTTATGGGTGTTAGCTTCGAGTACAAGAACAGGGTGGTCTACATTGACGGGGTGTACCGAAAAGAAAAAATGCCTTTCGGAGACCTCTGTTAAAAACAGCGTAGGCAATCGGATTCAATGCCGAATTTATGTAGCTGTCCCAAATCAGGAGACGTTGAAGAAAACCACCAGGTTGACCAGTAGAACTATTATTTAACCGTCCAGAAAATAATGAGCTCAAATAAAACATGGAGTACGGAAGACAGGCAAATAGCTGCAATGTAATTAACATAACCACCAGTCTTGTGGCTCTTTGTTCGCGGATCATCCGTTTGTCAAGCTGGTGTGATATTGTGGTGTAATCCATTTTAATAGGGGTTCCAGGCAGAGGTAAAACCGGAGTTGATGGATGGTTTATAATTCGACAACGATTCTGACGGTCACACAAATCGTACATTTGACTGAAAGGACATGGTGAAGGAATTCTCTTCGGGACTTCGGCGCTTGCGTGTTCTTTAAATACGCCCATGGGAATAATCATACTGTGTACTTGATGCTGACAGCCTTTGGAGAGATCAATACCGGATCTTGTTGATGGACTGAAACCGGCAAAAGAGTTATGTATTTGCATGCTAGAACTTCGCCGAAGTCTCGACAAAGTGTGTATCTCAGTACTGGGTGGCTTTGCATTCTCGATCTTTCGACGTTGTTTTCTCATCAATAGAAGCATGCGACCGTATAGAACAATCATTAATACCAAAGGAATTAACAATGTTCCACAAACTGCATAAATGGTGTGAAATGGATCTGATGTGAAAATTATTGTGACTGATTTGGATTGTTTTTTAACTTCATACAAAAACCGAACTTTTTCTGATGCCTTCAGAACTGATGGAAACCAGGCCGTGAAGGATACAATCCAAATCGATGAACAGTAAATGACCGTTCGTTTTATTTTCTGCTTTATTCCTAACAGGTACCACTGCGGATAGGCAATAGCTACACAGCGATCAATCGCGATAGAAGTTGTGGACCAGACGGATGCGGTGAACGTCAATCGTCTACCGTACAACCAAATCACAGTCCACTCAATGGAGAGAGGGGTATATCCCAGAACATCTTTGGCTGCCGCGACGGTCATAAAGAAAAGTCCGATAACGAAATCGATTGCTGCTTGATGTCCAACCAGCAAGTTGGACTGAGTTCGCAACGTGGGTTTACGTATAATCGCACAAGTTAGCAGGCCGTTACTCACCAACGTCCAGGATATCAAAGCACTGAGTGGGATTAGTTTCCACAAACCCACTTTTCCGTCCGTATTCAGTGGCTGAAGCAAGTTGTACTCCGCCGCAATATCTCCGACGATTATCGGAACAGCGGTATTGTTTGTGCTGTTCATGCCATTTTAAATTAACAATTTAATTGTAAAGCTGAAACGAACATATAACAAGATTAGATTGCAAGGTGAATGAATTATGTAAGGAACTCCGTTGCTGTGTTGTCGTGGTTTTTGTTTCGTTCTGCTATGGAAATGATCATTAGGTTAACAATGCAACGTAAAGATAAAGGCAGTAGTAACATAGCAGCATGAAATAATGTCTATTGCTATATGGAGCGCTTTAAAGCGGCCCGGAAACAGAGGTTAAGTAAAATGGTTCGATACCATCACCGGGATGTGTTTCTCAACGGGGACCCAAAAAACCTAATTTGACATACGTATCAGAAGTTATTTAGGTGATTCCTCTATTCATGAGCCATTTGATGTCCGCCGTGTCATGGGATAACTTTTGTGAACGTATTCCGAAGTTTTCCTGCTCAAATCCACTTCAAACTACAAGTCACATATTGATAACCACGTTTTGCAGGCAATGGTTAGAAGAATCGCAACTTTAAAATAGGGAGTCTGGGTTGTTTGTCTGAATCTCCTTCTATCCGTGAAATAATTCTTTTTATATTAGCAAACACTAAACACGCTCTACACCGGCGGTCAAGCATAATCACAGCAAGTTTCTAAAAGAAACATCCAAAGGATTCAACGTCAAAATTAAGATGACTCCACCATAAAAAATTGTGGTGCCTAAAACGACGTTTATCCATTAGCCTGCCTTGGTTTCATCGTTAAGGTTAAATCAAACGGTCGTTTTCTCTTCCGTTCTGTTCATCTTACAACAATCGTGAAAATCGTTCTCACAATTAGGTCGAGAGATAACGTATTAGGCTGCAAGAAGCAAATTTAACAGGATGTCTGAGTTTCAGAGCTAAGGGTGTTTCGCTTTTCTCATTATCAGTTCTTTTCATGTATAAAAATTGTCATGCCAACATTAGTTTCAGGTAATCAAATCTGGTTATACTTCTTATCTCGGTATCTGTTTGCGTGCAGTCAATTAAGAGGTGTCCTATACCTTCAAATGTTTATATTACCAAGGGCACATCTTTCAGTGACATCGACACTTACGTTTGGTCAAGTAACCCGTATGACATCCCGAAAAGTCAAACAACGGCGTATTTCTGCCTGAAAAAGCTAAGGTGACCAACACTGCGCTGTTCGACTCCATTAAAAATCGGCTGAAGCCTTTTCTATCCACCGACTACCACCGGTGAAGAGAACACATGAGCACACTGTTTAGTACTTTTAACTAAAGGGTGAAGATATGCTGAAATAGCCTGCAGCCAAAAAACGCTAGTGATATAAAAGCGGCCGTGAACTGAAAGCCAAGTCATTAAACGAATAATTCATTGGTTTGCATTTTACCCAGACTACCGTAAATGTAGGAGCAAGCAGAATGCGTGAAGTAGCAAGGAAGTTAGTCACAGTTTATGTCCGAAACTGAGATGAACGTCCGTTCCACTGCTTTTAGTAGGTGAAGTTGGAGCATGTTG
Source organism: Fasciolopsis buskii (assembly GCA_008360955.1). Taxonomy (NCBI): domain Eukaryota; kingdom Metazoa; phylum Platyhelminthes; class Trematoda; order Plagiorchiida; family Fasciolidae; genus Fasciolopsis; species Fasciolopsis buskii. Next base: position 209,037 of record LUCM01006526.1, read on the forward strand.
CTGAGCACAAGTGATTCTGAATAACACAAAATTAAGTAAAAACCTAAAACTATTTGGCAACTGGTAGCGCACATTCAATAGGTTGAGGATTCAGCATCCAGTATCCATATCATTTCCCATGTTAAATTGGAATTATGTAAAAAATATTTGGAATTCAGTATGGACATTTCTCTCCTTCTTCAAGCCTCGCAACGGTATATCTACTAACCGAATGTAAGATAATGTACTGACAATCATTTCATCTTATTTTACGTGCGCCCAAGTCTGACCATGTAAATTGGATCATATTTCAGAACTGTACACATGAAACCTTAACGACACAGTTGGATGATATTTTCGAGTATTTCAGACATAATTCTGAAATAATGTGGAAAAAGGTATAGATCTGATTTCTCCTCAGGAAATCATGAAACAATCGTATGGCTGTGCCGCTGTTGTTGGGAGTCATCAGCAGTGAATGTGTTTCGCGTTCAGGACGAGACTTAATTTGGGGGACGATGGACTGGGATTGGAAGGTCCTAACCATTAGATTAACCGAGTTCAATTTGTTAAAACTCAGCCCTGATTATGCACCATACCGTTATTTCGATTATTTAGTAATCATGCCGACTTTGCTCTGTCTTGTCATAAGTCTAAAACGGGATGCATGTTAAACACCGTTGTGTGCCCATACCGTCGGCAACTTAGCTCAACCGTAAAATTACCCACAATTTGTTTGTCTGCCAAATCTCGTGTAAGAAATATGCTTTATTAATTTAATCGCGAATATTGATGAAATTAGCTCGAATTATTTTGACAATTTCCAAATCACGTGGAGTTGTGTTGTGTTAGGACAAGCGGGTCTTTGAGTTGCATATGCTAACACTTGTGATCTCACTGGACAAAGCGACCAGTCTAAAATCCGTCCCGGGGCCATTCTGTGCCCACTGCATATCTCCATAGACTATGTTCCGTTTATTTGTCTTTCAGTACGTGCTTGTCCACATGTGCCTTGGAGACCAGTCAATAGTGAGTTGCCCAGAAAACATGTGTTGTTTCTTAGCACCTTGAGCGATGATCTCTAGATTGTCGTATAAACTGTCACCTGCTATTCTGGAATCAGTTCTAAATCAATTCGCTGAGAGGCGTATTATTCAGCTTACAACCAATAAAAAATTTCGGAAACCTTTTCGACTGGATATATTCTCGGAATTATTGATTGGAATATGCGGCATACATTTTGGATGATAGCGCGATATTTCTTGAAGGCAATTATTAAACTGAACAATCCCATTAGAGAGACGAAATACAATTTCACAGGTGATCAACACATCGTAGCCATACTTCTGTTTTGTTTAGCTGAAAAACAAGGCTTATTTGGATGCATAGTATTTTTGCATTGGGTTTGCTAAAGTAAAGTAAGATCAGCGGATCTGCAGAAGTCGTGGAATTTACGCGGTCGGATCACTTACGGTAGAAGACAGTCATTGGTGAAGGAATTGATAACCGAAAGAAGCATTCAAATACGTGAATCCAAATAGGGGTGATGATTCCGCTGGGTATTCCAAACTGGTTGGTGGTTCACTCGGTAGGTCACAAGAATAGGTAGATTTTTTATTTAGTAATAAATATGTAAAACATTGTTCGACACTGGTGTGATTCAGACGACCACGTCCATGCTGCCTACTCATTAACACCTAATATTTTACCAACCGTGACACTCGGCCGAACGAAACAGGTGAAATGTGTTGGAACACACCTAATCAAGTCAGAATGTGACCTCTTTTATCGGGATATAATGCCATTGCTTAGCTGAAAAGCAGTGCGTTTGAAAAAGGGTCAACAAACCTAAATCGAATAACGTCGATGGATTTTCACAAACGAATCAATTTAGAAGTCAAAATATCTACCTATCCGAATTCCATGCTCTGATCCATATGGATAAGTTCTAAAATCTGTAACATCTGGCAAGCCTAGAGGTACGGGCACGATTAATTTTGATATTCAGTGTCCTTATTTTTTATTCACAATATCGTTTGGGCTTGCAAGTCAAATAAGTTAGGAACAGCCTTCGTTTCCGGGCAAGGATTTTTCTCCTATTTCTTGGTATTTCTTGGTGTAATTTCTTAAGGCTTGTGAAAAGAGATTTTCAAAGCACTCATTCAATTTACACATCCAAATCGAATGTTTGTTTGACTTAGCCCTGTCCGCCATATGGCAACGGATTTGATTAATTCACTTTGCATTACCATTTTTATTGATCACTTAGGCCCCGCCTTTCAGTTTTCTGACAGAATAACATTTTAAAAGCCTTTGCTGTTAGTCAAGGATTTTGGACCGAGAGAGCTGGGAAAATACAATCAGTTTCGGATGAGGCTACCAGTTTCGTTCAATATGTAGAGTCAGAGAAATCAGTGGGTTACCTAATTCGCAGGGTTGATCTTGGTTTGGGCACCGAATCTGAATAAAATTTAGGGACACCGATAAAAATGACCGACATACAAAGGGGACTATAAACAAGTAAAGAGATAAGTTGGTAATGTATAGTAATGTTATCAGATATAGGATATAAAGTGGCGAGGTTCCGTGAGTTTGTTGGCTTTTGGCCGCTGGTGATATATTTACTTGTACCATATTTCTGTTAAAATTTTTATTACAATGAACGGCAAATTTAGTTAAGTTAGCAAATTATTCATTCCAACTGCAGACAACCGGCATTGCCGGAAACTCGAAAGATTTGAATGAACGCGTAACAAACCCAACTTTTATCCGATAAACTTATTGCGAAATGATCATTTAAAAATTTTTTGTAAATTTTGCAACGATTCGGGTTTCAGAACGCAAATCAATCTGATGGACAATGTCAACTATCTATGGGTTTCATTCAAATGTCTCCGCGATAATGAACTAATGGTTTTTCATCATATTGAACACGACTGAGTTTGAATGTAAAAAAGCCAAAAATGTTTCAGCTCTGTAATTCCAATTTAGACAAATGTAACATATGTGGTGTTTCACTGGTTTTTCATGGGAGAAATGACTTGAACTATTTAACTGTGTACTTTTCACTGCATTCAAACAGATATTTTAGAAAAAAATACTGTTCGAGTTCGTGAGTTTATACCTAATCTTCCCGAGATCATCAACGTTGTTGGATAGAAAAAAAACGGCCAAGTCGCTAATGACATACAAACAAAAACCCCATTAGGATGAAAAATTAGCAGACTCACCAGACTCACATCATGCGAAGTCTACAATGAACAGACTGGATATTAGCCTAAACATTTCAGGAGGTAATTAGCCCATCTAACGAACCAATTGCCCATAGTTAGCGACAGCCAATAAGCGATCGACAGACTCACCGCACACCTGAATATAACATGCCAATATAAGTTTGATTTTACATGTTTTGTTTATTTAATGTTCCAATAAGTAATCTAAATTTGAAATGACTATTGTGCATTCTTTTAAAGTTAATGTTTTATTCTGATATAATAATTGGAGTTCAGAATGTGAAAAATAAATTCCGACCAAATTTATTGGAAGATTTAAATAGGGATTTCTGAAAACAAATGTGAAACGATGTCCTGTATCATTTTTACATGGTCACAACACGTTATTATAAAAGAACGCAAAAGTGAAGCGATCAAGAGCAGCATACAACGGTAATTTTGACTTGTTTAGTATCGGAAAGAACTCGTTTCTCACATGGATGCAACTCCAGGCAACCAGTAGTTTTATTGGTATAGACTGACACCTAAACAATGTGTGCATAATCCTGCAAGATTTTGACAAAGCTACCGAATGCAAGTGCTTTTGTCCATCATTTACTCCACAGTCAGATGTTCTAGTTTACCGATCTGCCGTTATTACGGTCAACAAGAACGAAAGGTGCTAGTAAATGGCCGGGACTATCCAATCACTATTTAAACGTTACTCGAAAACTAACCCAGCCTTGTGCAGTAACTGTTCATCGATAACCATGCATTAATACGGCAAACTGAAAAATGCGAAGCCATTCACATACTTTTCTCAATACATCTTGGGTTTCGACCACTGTTTGGGCTGCTTACCGCTAAAATCGATTTCAAAAAGAGCGAACAATATTGAATTACAAACGACTAAAACCAAACACTTTGGCGCAAGTGAAAACACAGGCTAACTAGTGCAGCTAGAAGGTCTCAGAGAAGGATGAATACAGAGGATTAAGGTCAAATTAAGGTTACAAATAATGTGCTGTAAATGATAAGAGAGGAATTGTGTACAGTACATTCAAAAGATTTCAGTATAACGAATATATTAAATACTGAACAATACTTGTTGAACATTTGGGCGACGAGAAGAACAATTGTGAGTCGTCCTAGAACCATCTGCATGACTGGCTGAGCACTGCGTTGTAAATGTTTGCATCTTCACACTCACGCCCATTTTTTATCGTTCCAGCTCATTTTGGTCTCTGTCCTGAATCGGATTCCCAGCATTGTCTCTAGCTTCGGCCGTTACTGATCGATTCTGCTTTGACTGTTCATGTAACATCAGTTTAGCAGTTTTTGTGTAGTTCATTATTTCAGTTGAGTCGATGTTGAAGTTTTTGCGTAAAAATACCACCTCCGACGATCTCTGTCTATAATCATTTTCGAATCAACATTTTTTCCTGCGGATTCGCTTTTGTTATGCGTAGTTACTTTTGAGATAGGATCTAATTTTTACCACTATCTGATAGTTTCTACACTCAGTGTGGAGCGTTTTAATGTTACCGCAATCACTAAAAGAAGGTAATGCGCAGTCTATACAAAGGACAACAAAAGCACCGGATTTTGATGTGATCCGGAATTGTTTTAAAGTGAAGTGTCGATGACCAAATGCCGGCACGTGTTGTGTCTACTAGTCTACTGATGCCACTAGGGATCTTGTATCAACAAAAAGGTTCACAGACTGCGATGTACTAAAGACAATCACTTTTTTCTCAGCTCCTGATATGCAAGCAATTCAGAATGTTTTGACCACCGCTGTGTGGTGCCATGAGGACCGGAGAACTAGTGCACAAGACAACTGGGGAATAGCCCATGCAGACTTGCGTTCTGAATAAGAAGAGCCAAGTTCATCTTGGTAGAATTTTAAACGGAATTTCTGATTACTGGCCGGTCACATTTAACTGGCTGATTAGATAAATGATGCGCTGATTGTTGATCATCTCTCACGACGATACCGTACCAACTTGCAAAAAAATGTTCAAAGTGTTTCCTTAGCCAATTAGCCATAGTTATTCATCGCACCCGTTGCGCTAAACAATTAACACCCTTATGAGAGCGATTGGGGGCGTAGTTTTCATTTCCAAAGCCACTTGAAACTATGGTATGGAAAAGCACTGACGGAAAAGTCTAGTGGCATGAGCTGAAAGCACTCTACTCGACGAATGAGTATGGCGCAGTTGCTGGAACTCTCATTCAGTGAAGGTAAAAAACAGTCCAGTTATTGCATCGCCTGCCTCCAGCGATTTTGTCAAAATGATTGTTCTACATTCTGCCTGAAAACACTAGTATTAGTCCAAAAACTTGCTTTTTAAAGGAAATTCAATGGGCCACCTCACAGTGTGCGAGTGAGAGAATTCGCTCCCGGTAGTGTCTTTCTGTGACAAAATTAGTTGTGACAGCATTCATGAGAATAGGATAACACAAAAAGATGGATTATTATGTTTTTAGGATTTTTTCCCTCAACCATATGCGAAAAAACATTCGAAAATGTTCACAATCTAAACGTGAAATAAATTCAAATTACTGAGTGATACAAAATAGGATACGGCGATTTTCGGCCTAGTTATTTGCTAAATACATGCATTTCTTTTCGCAGTAATACAGCGATGTGAATAGTTTCACGAAGTGGAATGTTTAGCAAACATAGACTTACAAATGATGGCTCACCAGGCACTAGGAAGGTTCGAACACGTGATATTTACGTCAAAAGAGTAAGACGCTTTTTTTCTGACCACCGCAAGCCAATAAATTTGCTCATCCACCAATTCTTACGTCCTGCGTTCCAAGCTACGATTCTCAGGGGAGAATCTAAAAACCGACGGAAACTGTGTGCAGTTCACTCTTGTTCAGACAGTTTGGTTAGAATATTTTCAGTTCCATTTTAATCGAATATCAACTTGCCTGTCCTAGACAGATTATGGTTAGGTCACTGGACTTGGAACAAGACGCTTCAAGTTATACTGTTAGATTGGTGGTCCTTTCTGTACACTAAGAGCCTTGGACTTGAATTGTCACTTTGTGCCATTTAGAACGGATTTATCTGTCTCTTCTTTTTCTGCTTCAAATATTATGCCTATTTATCTTATGATTTTATTGATGGAAACTCCTTTTCGTCCCCTGGCTGACATCGAAATCCTTTAAATTAGCTGGGTATAAAAAAGCGGGCCAAACAGTTGGTCACCGCTCACCGGTTTTAAACGTCATTGAGTGACAGTTTGGTAGCCAGTATGAAAGAGATTTGTAATTTGCCTTCAGTTATTTGCTGAGTGTTTTAAAGCTTGTAGTAATCATCTATTTTTCCGGCTGTTTGTGCGATACACCAGTGTCTTGGAAACTACATTCTTTAGTTAATCTACTGGCGGAGGAAAATAGAGCTGTTGAAGGTTCTTCTGAGATCAACGAAGATGGTGCACTAGCCAAACCAGTTTTTTTAAGATCTGTTTTGGCTACATTCGACAGCTTCACCAGAATGGCGCATAAACTTGTAAACCTCCAAAATGAAAGTCACTATTCTACTTTCATCTTACGGACGTTTTTACTTAAGGCATCTTTTTGCTTCGCTTTCTATTTCTCTTATTATGATCGCCCTTGTGTTCGATACTTTAAGACGGCGTGCTAATCAGCGGTGGTCGAGCGAACAACAATCGTATTTATTCATGAAGATATTGCGATTTCGAATTCTCCGCAACTGACAGTGTCCAATCGGCCGTGGCTTACTTCCTCCTAGAAATAATTTTATCCGTTGCGCAATAAAAGGAAAAAGACCAGACAATAAAAATTCTTCTCGCAATTTGAGGCATTTTCAATAAAACTAACGAGTCGGATTTTGCATTTATCGTGACACGAGGGAATAGTGAGAAATCAAGCATTTTTACTAAATATCTGGAAGATTATAAGAATTGGAAAATGCACCAGATAGTACCGAATTTTCGTTTATTTTTATCAGTATAATCTAATACTTCCGGGGCAACTGTGGTTCCATGAGTCCCACCCACACAGCTTGCTTTTTTTCCTCCTGTATTAACAACCAGGAGGTAGGTGTTATTTTAAGAAGCTTTCCTGCGGCAACCCACGAATATGACCAAATCGTCGTTGGATTAATCGTCATGCGCAAATCTAGAGACGGAGCATAAATCTGACTTGTCACAGGTTCAGTATGGTTAGCACAAATCAATTTCCTATGCCTACCTTCAACCTTCAGCTGGGTGTGGGATGAAGAAATGTCAAGGTCATGCATAATAATGAAATCAGGTTTTACTATCATTTGCTCTAGTGGTTCAAAATCCTCGATATTGTTTGCCTATTGTGCATGGAAAGTTAATGTGAGAATGTGTGCGGTGCGGCGCTTTTCCTCTTGAACAGACTTTCGGGGAAGCCCTAAGGATACACCGATGCAGTGAGCTGAGAAGCCGGGCGAATAATGGTTGAACAATAAATTACAAAGATTATTGTGTAATCAACCACATTGTGCCTTTTATGTCCTAGGAAACGTCATCTTTTTCCCCCGTCCACGTCGGATGACAAAATGTCTAATGAAAAGATTAAAACCTGTGCAAACGAGAAAAATCGAAGGTTGCATACATTTGGGTAATCCCGATGTGTACACATCGGCGAATGAGGAATTGCCATTCGTGGCAAGAGCCGGGTCCGATGCAAGCATTGAGTTTAATTATCAACCGATGCTTGCTGTGAAACGGCGGTTTTCATTCCGCAAATAATAGAAATAAGTGTTTGTTATTAGTATAAAATTTCTGGCTCATTTTATTAAATCTGGAATCGACCGCACCAAACGAATGTCACATAATATTGTTTACGTTTGAAAGAAATATTTTCTGTGTCGGTTGAGAACAAAAACCAAATTAGCCTTACCGTCACCGCAAGTGGGATGTGTTGGTTATGATCATGTTTTGCCGGTTTTATTATTATTTCGCCTTCCTTTTACACTTCAACTTTTAGAAATGGCAAAGTTCGGTACCAGCTGCTTGCATTACTTGCAGTCATGTGATTTCTAATGGAAATCTTTGATGATTTATTCTCTCCTTCATCAGCCGAAAAGTAATAAAGCAAAGATGCATCCACCTGCATCCACAAAGATGTATTCGTATACGTGAAATGTAACTAACGCAAATTATTTTCTTCTGCCCGAGGACGTTATAATGTCTAGTTTTCCATAAATCCAACGGAACTGCTGTTGACATGCTGGAACGATGCATTATTATGCCTTTTACTTCGGTTGAATTACTGAATTACTCCATATGCATGGTGCGATTTCGTAGTTCTATACGGTCAGTGAATGTACTTAATGAGTTTGATTAATTGTCAGAAATAAAAATCGGTGTATCAATAGCTCAGTAAGAAAATTATTTAGGGCTGGATTACGGCCTATATTACGACGAAAATTATGCCAAGTTGGAAACTCATTCAGTGGCAGGTAAAATACATAACTAACAACTGACAAACCATGGAGAAGGGTTCTTTATTAAACCAGCAAAGTGACAGGGGAACAATAGGAGAGAGCGGAGAAAACAGCGGTAAACAAATAGTGAGATAGTGTTTTGCTTTTTGTAAAACCACAGTCTTCTAAGATCTCTACAAAGTTGGAAACGTGAGCGGAACATCCTAAGTATTTATCACTAAGAACTTCTACGTATTTGGCAGAATCTATCCTAGTAAAAGGTTCTGCGTTGATGAATGAAAAGTCAGTCCAGATAGCAGATTGAGAAAAGCAAACGAACATTTGATGACTGTTAACAAATTCAGATTTAAGGCAGAACGAAGAGGAACATCATAAATAAGGGAAATGTCGTTGGAAAAGTTCAGGCAATCTTCAGTTCCAATAACAGACTGGCAGAGAGCAGCGTCATCAGCAGATCTGAATAACTGACCAGGTGAACTTGCACGTGGGTTGCTGATGTATGTTGAAAACAAATAAGAAGAAAGGACAAGTCCTTGAAGGACTCCAGAATTATTTACCCATGGGGTAGATTTGTTTCTTCCTGTTCTTTCGCACTTAGTTCTGTTTGTAATGTAGTCTGATAGCCATGCCAAGAGGTTCTTGGCATGGCTAGTTTGCGACCAAGTAACTACCGCGGAACAGAGGGAAATGTTGAGAAAAAGCCCAAGAGTGCATATCAAACAGATTTCGCAGATGCATTCAAATGTGTGATGACGTTATGAACCAAGGCAGCCGTATCATCCAAAGAGGACCTGTTTGGTGTGCACACCGACTGAAGGAGGACATCGGGTACACTAACAGAAGTTGGATGACTCAAGATGGCACTTTCTCCTAGTCCAAGACCGCATGATGTAAGAGCGGTGGAACGAAAACGTTTGGCTGGAATATTTGAACTACTAGATTTGGGGATGGGCACAATAGTGACTAGTCTTCAACAATTGGGAGTGGAATGTTCGCATAAGAAGGCATTAAGGAGGGAAGCAAATGCTTTAGTGAGTGAAACCGCATCGTACTATAGGAGGAGTTGAGACCTACAATCATGATCTATATCTGTGGTTATTTTGGTTCAGAAATGGCGTTTGAACACCCCTTACTCAGAAAAGTGTTAAATCAATACATTCACCCGGAAACCGTGAAACTACAGAGTCATTATGTGGATACATAAGCGCTTGGTTGATACTTTCTACTTTTGCAGTTTTATTTATTTTTCCACACAAAAGCCGAATTCCCCGCCAGGGGCCTCTGATGCTGCTGCTGGTCAGGAGTTGGCTTTCAAACGATGAGTCCATTCGTTTGCTTCCTTTGGTATTACTAGTGAACGAAGTGTGACTTTCCGGGAATTCCTTAATTAATCGAACTTTCCCTCCCGTCTCCTTAAGGTACAACGATTTTATTTCAATTTTTGCAAATGGTGATAAATCTCCTGAAAGGACGTCTCATCAAAACTCTACCATGTAAACACTCATCCATGTGTAGTACCTCGCATTATAAAAGCGCCATTCATGGAAGTAGTTTTTACAGTCCAGTAAATGAAATGTCTCGACTTTATCTATATTGTGCTAGCTCTCTCTAAATTTGATAACTTCCCAGCGAGTGCACCTTAAAATGTCATTTTTTTCGGTTGGACCAACAGCGATATACATCAAGAGAAGCGAGCTGGAATTCTGTCCCTTAAGGCGTTCTGTCAGGTGAGCCCACTTACGGGTAACGTGAATAAACTTGTGGCCACCCTGCTCAATATGGGTTATCAGAAGGAATACCAAAAAACAATAGCAAATCAAGGAATAATTATTTAAGGCATTGGAAGCATTTCTCACTCGCTATGTATGAGATGAAATACACTCTATTCGAACTGAACCCCTGTATGCGCTGATTTCTTATCTTTTATCCTTTATCGTTCACCTTTTACTTCCTTCATTAATGAAACAACAATGTACATCAATTTTCAGGAAGGGGGCAGTGGGTTGCCAAGTGGGGGGAGTTGACCGGCGGTGGGAGGATTCGAACCCGCGATCTTTACGTCTAAACGCCACGACCTTATCCATTTGGCCACCGCCAGCCGTTTAGTTCATTTGGGTTCATCATAATTTTGGTGGAGCTCGGCAGTTGAAATAAGATTTCCACACCCGTGGTGAGTGTGGATTCACACCAGATTTGAGGAACAAACAAGTCCCTTAAGTAAATGACTTAATTTCCCATGTACTTTTGATAAGAATTACGCTGAAAATAGATTACAGATAAAGTGGTATAGGGGTTGGTCTCCGCAAGAATGAGAATCGCCAAGCATGGACGAAGACTGCGTGATGGAATGGAATAGAAAGTTACGGGTGTGAAGGGCCGCGAGACGAGATGAAAAACTGTGCAAAATTGAGACTAACTACGTTTAGACTTGTGGTAAACGTGAAAGGCATACACGTGGGAATCCAGTCGACTGCATACCTGGTCCGCTTTATTTAGGCTACGTCTCCCTAGCGCAAACACTGGAATTCCCCACAAGCCTTATGTCCATCCAGTTGATTAGTTAGTCCTGTGGCGATGCTGAAGGGTTTGCAAGAGAGGTTCACCTTACTTTTCATATCACTGAATGGAAACATTCAAAAGGACTTTTTTATTTATGGGCATTTTCCTTTGAACTTTATTGGTGCCAAGCAACGCTAACTAATATTATTGTTCATCGTTGCATCTGTCCATTTTTTAAAGTTTCGCAGATTGAATCATTAAGAAATAGGCTCTGTTTATATCTGGGATTATCACCACCAAACGAAAGTTTTGTGTTGTATTGTTTGGTAAGCAGCTACAGTATCAAAGCTGAAAATGCCGACATAAAACTCGGTTGTCCTGTAGCCAGAATTCGTTACTTCAGGAGAAAAAGGTGCATTGGATATCTTCATCTTATCGAATTCCAGTAAGTATTCTTACGTCGAATGAAGTGACATCGTTTGCACAGACGGCATCAGTGGTTTTTCTCAAATACTGGGTCAGAAATCAGATGTTTATTGTGTCGTGCAGACAGGCACATCGTTCGGCCTGTGTGGCTCAGACCGAGCAAGGTTGCGGGTCGGAAGATACGTAAAACTAATGGGAGTTGAGTACGGAGTGCCTGTGAATTATTAGGCGAAGCAGAATTTCTGAAGGCTGCACCACATTATGAAAGGTTTTTGTTCGCCTACTTCGGTATGAACTGCCCTTTCGGTGCGGGTGACGGATGGTCAGCCCATGACTTGGTATATAGGTACAAAATCCTCCAGCTCAACTTCTCTTCCTGTAACATTTAAACAATCTTGCTGTCGGATGACCGCGGATTCTTGTTGTAGGTAGGAAACACTGAATAAAATGAATTAGTCGCACAATTCATGGTACTTGTGATTTTCTTTAGCCATAGATATCTATTAAATTTGATTTTGTTCATGTGGCCTTGTAAAGTAGCAACCTAAACCGGATTGTGTACGTTTAAGGCTAGTGATTGAAAAGACCAACCTCGGCCGCTGTCTGAGGTCAACAGCGAAGTAGTGTTTCCTTTCTCGTTGAAAACTTCAACAAGGGTTCTTGTACATCCAAAGCGCTTTTTAAGTTGAACAGCTTTTGATAAGAGAGCAATGTGTGTCTCTCGTAAACTTGCTGGCTCGCCCAGCAAACTGGGCCAGTGAGATGTAGTATCACGGGAAGGAATGCTATACTATCATTGTTCAAGTTAGCACATCGTTGTCGTTCGGTATTGTTATCAAACAAACGGCATGCCCGCTAGCAGCTTTATGAATCAGAACGAGGTCACTTCTAATTTATCTGCATCCAGGATGTAGGAATTTAATACTATGGTAATGAAAATACAAGAATCGTTAATTTGTAATACAGTATTTAAAAAATCAAAAAATTCTGATCATCAGCATTTTGAAATTTCACACCTGTTTTCAGTTGAAAAGTACAAAAACAACATGAGGCGTTCCGAGTTTAGAATAATTAGGGTCACGGAGGGGAAAGTAAATGTAACTTGACTGATAGGAAAATTTCATGAAACCATTCACCATGTGTTATCATCGCCCAACTCAAGATAAAGAAACCATGGAAGAACTGCACAGCTGTTTCATCCTTGTCGGGAATAATCAGCAGTCAATAAATACCGTTTTCTGTAGGTCATATTCAAATCTTTATTTATTCTCTGGTTATCTGCAGAGAAGTCATCTATCAGTAGGGGTCGATCGCTGTGAGCTAACGGACAGTAACCGTGCAAACCAGTGACGGATAGGTGCAAGATAATCATGTGCTGAAGTCGAACAAACCGTTCACGGCCTGCCCGGTAGCGTAATGGCTAAGGCGTTCGACGAGAATCGTCGTCTTGTTCGGAGTTCGCGTCCAGTTTAATCCATGTGGTTATGCACTGCTGATGATTCCTAACAAGGATGAAACAGCTGTACAGTGCTTCCATGGTTTTTTTATGGTGAGTTGGGCGATGATATCACATGGTGAATTACTTCATGAAAACATTCAGTCTCCTACTACTCTCTTGATTGGAATTTTCCCGAATATTTTTTCTTCCTAATTTTTGAAGTTTTAATAGTTTGTTGGTAGCTGACTGGTGTTTTCTTCGTCGAATAACTTTCCTCATTTTAATATCCGCGACACCAATGAATCCTGCACTCGACAAGCCCGAATAACAACGGTTTTACTCTCAAATTTTTGAACACTCATTGAAAAGGAATAGTCACTTCATTTCTAAATGAAATTGTCGTGAACTATTTCGTTATTATTTAATTAAATGTAATTTACATAGTCCTTTAGTGTCGAGAACCTCTTAACAAAATCAATTTCGTCATTCACCCCAGATGATATATATTAACATTATTGTTTTCTTGCATATTAGCATAATTCTTATAAATTCGGAAGGGCTGTGAGATTACGGAATTCACAAAAGTAATCATCACCCTGTAACAAACCTCAGTTTGCTACTAGGAATTCGTCAAAACACCATCCAAATGTTTCAACGATATTGAGATTCACCATCTTCCGAAATGAGATTCCAAACAAGGACGAATGATTGTGAATCGCATGCTTAAACTAAAAATTCATCCGAACTGGCTTCGGAAGGTTTTGAATTTTCACACATGACTTAACACATCCGTTGCTGCTTTGTATGACCAAGGGATACTGGCGAACAGTGGTTGTTTCTAGCCCATGGATGACTTCTCCGGTTAAGTAGAAATGAATAATCCAATTCATTTTCGAGGTGATTAGGAAAGAGGACGAGAAGAAAATTTGCACCAGCCAGTACACGGCCATTCGCGGATTTGCACCTGCCAGACAAAAAAGGATTTAAGAATGCATCTAGTTTCAAGGGCTAGGAAAAGTCTGTTCTCCAGAGACCCAATGGACTTAGCTCAGTAACATAACTGATGTTCTTCGAAGCAACGGCTAGCCGGGGAAGTTTACTATGAGCAACATGAAAAAATGGGAACCTGGAAAACCTGAGATGTTCACGTTGGTAAGAAAAGGAACATTTATCAGCGTCTTTTTCAAGCGTGACTATTCATTAGAAATTGGTACTAGACTTCTCAACACAGCGGTATGGTCCATCTTTGGCACCCCGAAATTGCGTTTTCCGTTAAAGGGTTCACCCTTGATATGCATACGGAATAAGGACAAATTGCTTATGCTGACCCATTCTGTGGTAGCTTATTCATTCAGATGGATCTGTTGAGCATTCTTTGTCTGCCGAAAGGCTCGACAAACGTTCATTCGCATGAAGGAACATTCCCTCTGGCTTTATCGGGGCCGGTCGAGGACGATAGCCAGCACCATCCTGGCATACCTAGATCGAAAAAAATCTGAAAAATCAATGAAAATTCAGGACAAAAAGAGGATTGGAATAACTAGCAAAAAATATGTAAGTCTGAAGAAGTAGAACAAAAGTTGAAATAACAAAAACATTATTAAAAAGAATATTCTTCCAGGATTGGGAAAGATAACGATATGCGAGAAGAAACCAGAGGAACCAGAGAAAAAATTCAGGACTGCATAAAATTTTGCAAAAGAAGGCTTTGCATATGGAGGATTAACAAAATTTGACCGGATGCGCCAGTTTCCGCTTCGCGGTTATTGCCGCTCGTCAGGTATGCGTACCCCATACTCTTCTGTCCTACAATTCATAAACTGGCGCGCCAAATAATCAGTTTCTCACTACAATCTCATTTGATTTCTTGGGTTCGTCAATGGTTCGTATATTTATTTTTGCTTAGTTTTTTGCCTGGTTGGCTGTTCATTCATATCAACACTTTGAGTCTATGTTTTGCGTCACAATTTTTCTTTATTCTTATGTCCTTCTTTGGTAAAACCTTTTGCTGTTTGCTTGGTATTCTTTCGTATTTATCTGAAATATAACGTTACTTTGTCCTGAATTCATGCAGCTGTCCTAAATTTTCCTACGGGATTTTCGCCATCCCATTCATTTGCCTATAGTGTCAACCGAATGTCGAATCCACTTCATCCTAGACGACCCGTTGCGCATTAACCCAAATTTCTGCATAACTGGCACAGTTCAGCGATCCAATACAACCCAGATTTAGGCATACCTGTTACCAAGTCGTAAGCGCATTCCACTCAGTTATTGAATTTCGCACGTGCTACAAGGAGTTATTTGTAAAATTTACTTACTTCCACCCAGGCGACTCTACTTACCTAGCTGCAATCAACAGTTATTTTTATTTCTCTGCCTCGATAGAAACAATTGATAATCACCTCAACAAATGGCGGACGTTTGTCCGGAACGTGTCCCAAACTGACAAGGAAGAAAAAAAGCAAACGACAAACAAAGAAAGAGGAAGAGAACGTACACGGCTCAAAATGTGAGTTGCCGCGTTTCAGAGAAACGTGCAACTGGCCGTTACTTGTTCCCTCTGATTCTATGTGAACTTGACAGTACCTATGTCATGGACTGCATAAATTAAGCAATATTTTGTCAGTGAATTTCTTTTGCAGTGGTTCTTTACATAAATCTGTTTTGGTCTCATCCAGTCGGAAAATCTTTACACTGGGATGGCCAGTTCACCTCCCTTATAAACTGGATCCGCACTGGCCAAGATTATTTGGATTTATTGCTGTCCTAGCAACTTTAACGGATCATAAAATAGACAAAATGTCGTGCCATTTTATGCCTAGCCATCCAGGCAAGTCGTAGTTTCATTCCAAAAATTAATACAATATACAAGGACGTTAAAATTAAATAAACCACACAATGGTATAATTGAAAGCAAGAAAAACCAGGCGTTGAACTCATTGGATTGAGTGAAAAAATGCAATGACAACAATAAAAGCTAAATAAGATTTTGTAACAAAGTAAAACGTTGACATTTAAGGGTGTGAATTCGAAAGACACATTTTTCTTAGGTTAGTATGAAGTGGTTTCATGAAGCTCCTTGCCGCTCTGCCTAAGCCCCGATTAAAGAGAAGGCAAGCAATCGGGTTAAAAGCGGCGTTTATACACCCATTCCAGACTACCAGACGTTGAATAGTCAAAGCTGGTCCGGGTTTTTGTAGGCTTAACCTTGTTGCAAACGCCATAGTCAGATACATCAGGGTGTAGGGGAGCCAGGCAATGGAAACTAGAATAGTTAATGTAATGATCAAACAGGTGGCCCTTTTTTCGCGTTGTATTCGTTTATCTAAGCTGCTTGGGAAGGTTACATCTTCAAGTCTCACTGGGGTTCTAGAGACTGTTGAAACAGGATTTGAGGGAAAGTTCACGATTCGTTTCTGATTCATTTGACGGGTTGACTTGTAACTCTGTTCTACCGAAGAAAATGGAACCACCTTAAGTGTATCCTCACCACTCAGTTTTTGACTGTTCACACTGTCTGCCGCAACCGTATGTCGTTCGCTATGGAACCTAGTTCCTGCTGATGGTGCAACACATAATGTTTGCTGTTTGGAGATTGGAAATGTGTTATGCATTTGTAGGCTGGAACTGCGTCGTAGCTGTAAACCTTTACCAATAGGTTTATTCACGGGAGACTTATTGAACCTCAGCTTTTGACGTTTTTTGCGCATCAACACAAGCATGCTCCCATACAGTGCAATCATCAATATTAATGGGATCGCCACGGATCCCACCGTGGCAAACACGATATGGATGGTTTCTATCTTGAGAACTACATTTTGTAATTCTGTCTGATTTTGGATTTCGTAGAGACGATTAATTTTTTGTGGGATCGACAAAAGCGATGGAAAGCAGATGGTAAACGATGTGGTCCAAATTGCTATGTAGTAGATGACAGTTCGCTTGATTTTTTGTTTCATTCCGATTAGGTACCACTGTGGATGGGCGACGGCTGCGTACCGGTCGAGAGCAATAGCTGCAGTGGACCATACGGAAACAGTGTAAACTAATCGGGTACCGTTCAACCAGAAAACTGCAAGCTCGATCGAGAAAGGCCAAAATCCCAGAACATCCTTGGTTGCTGAAATCGTCATTGAAAAAAGGCCCATTACAAGATCAACTGCAGCTTGATGTCCGACCAACAAGTTTGATTGGGTTCTCAGCTCTGGTTTACATACAAGCACGCAGGTCAGTAATCCGTTAGTCGCTACTGTCCAAGATATCAACAATCCCAACGGGACGATCTTCCACAGTGCGATTTGAGCTCCTGGATTTTGGGACCAAATTATATAGAACTCGGAAGCCACATCTCCAAAACTGAAAGCCGTGCTAAGATTTTCTGTCTGGTTCATGCGAAGTCCCGGCAAGGAAAAGCGGTTGTGAATCTAATCAGAAAACAGAATATAATTTGATGCAATTGTCAGAGTTTGTAAGAAAACATCAGAAATCTACCTTTGAATGATGTGAAATATCTTGCAAAAAGTGGTTATTAGTTCTAGCAGAGGGACGATCTTTTGATCAATTCTTCGTATCGATAATGTTAGGTAAACAACCTAAAACAGGTAGGGTAATTGGAACACTACTAGACAATGTTGTTATTGAAATAGAAGTCATTGGTTTTGGTGAATCAGAACGTATTTCGAGGGTTAATTTTACGGATTTCGAAAGGAAGAAACTAACTTGCTAATTTGTTGTTAGATCACGTTCATAAGAACTGACCAATCGGTTGACAACGATCAGGAAGTTCGTGAAAAACGACTTAGTCTGAGGGTTTTAGGAGCGGAGAAAAGATGGTAATAACTTTATAGCAACGCAGCTCAGTTTGCAATGCACTGGAATAACGATGTGCCGTGTGAAGTGTTTTATGAAAACCTTTACTGTCCAGTAATACAGTCCGGTCAAAATGTTTGGTAAATTTTCGACTTCTCGACTATCACGGACAACCTTTCCCAAGACTGGTTTTCAGGCCAAATCTTAATAAAGGTGAAAAGCGCAAACTGAGAAAAAGACAACATTTTACAAAATATAGTAGCCATCTTTCTCGGCCTGATTTGCCACCAAATGTTACATTTTCCTAACATTTACTGCTCAAGTGACTCTTGCTGCGGAGTCCCGAGGGTGTAGCGAAGGCTTGGATATTTTATTCGTTATCTTTCTGTGCGACATTTCTGTGAACTTATGGTGCACCAAATATTCCCTTGCTCAAACACTATTTCGTTACTTAATTCATAGGAAGATAGAAAGACAAAGTGTAGATCGAGTAAGCTGATTTCTAATCGATATTAAGCTATGAAGTGACATGCCACATAAGTGCAGATCCTTCGTGATTTTGTGGTAAGCGCAAACGGTTTTCACTAAAGCGCGAAACATTTCTTGAATGAAAGGTAATAATGGAATTACTGTACCTGTATCGCAACTAAAGTAAACGGAGTATTTCGAACTGTTCCGACTGCCACACCACGTGCCCAATTCGCTAGTCCATCGATTCTGTAAATGAACTACCAGAGATTATATTCTCTGTGCTACAGCATTTGACCTTTTACAAGACAATTTTTCCTAAACAGACATCCACGAGTACTTATTCACGAGATCAACAAATACGAATCAGCCTGAGTGAAGGTCAAAAACAGGGAAGTCAGTACAATATGGATGCTGCACACCTTGTTGAAGCCAAATATCGAGAAAATGAAGATTCGTTTTTATTTTCCTATATATTGCGATGCAGACACACAAAACAGCTCAGGAACAAGGTTCACCATCGACAGAATTCGTAGCAATCAAGTGGATGAATCCATCGCTTCATGCTTGGAAGAAATTCACCAAGGACAACCACCTAATCTGGTCACAATCAAAAATTACTCACAGATTCAGATATTACAAATTTCTACTCACTAACTGAAGGCAGAAACGGGTATTTAGATGCACTCACAAGATCATTCTTCAGTTGGTTTTCTTTCAAACAAGTAACAAAAAGTCGTTTCCTCTCAGATTTTTCACTCAGGGACGCTACGAATAATTTTTTGACCGTGAATTTATATCTGAAACACTTGCAGTGCTTACAACTTACGCATTTCATTCCAAACATCTGGGACTGTTATTCATGTTGGTCTGACATCCACAGAACAACGGCAATTCAATGAAATTGTGTTCACCTTATCGAGGAAAATATGTATACTGGGTTGACACTTACGTGAGAGATTATCATTACTGTGAAGTGAATAAGAACTTGTGTTTCGGCTGGTGGTTTTGCAACAGAAAGTCATCCGAGATTTGGAGCATACTTCCTGCCCACCGGTTGAATGAATTTGCAAATTCTGATATCGTTGAGTCAAAAAGCTCCAATCAGTTGGTCCATTATGACAAGATACTGGTTCCATCCGCAAGTTCTAGATATATAATCTTGGATAACAACGGTGGATTGTGTATATATCGCAGCCAATTTGCACCCCAGATTTCCCGCCATTTATGGAATCCGGTTTCATAGTGGGATACTATGCGGTAAGAGATGCTCATCCTAAGAACTCACGTCTCCATCATGTTGTCAAGACAAAGTTACTGTACCAGGTTACCTCAGTGAGCTAGGCTTCTCGCTAAGCAGACCGAATTATTTCGCCGTTTTCTATTTTAACAATTTTGAGAGCTAAACAGCAGCTTTCCAAATGAAATTCAGCTTTCCAGCTTGGAATGCATCCAACACTACTTGATAAGAAATGGGTTTTTTGAAAAACATTTCTGCCCATGACTGAGGTGAATTCATTCATTAAGGAGATGTAGGACAAATTTATCAAAAGGTGCAACGATTACCGCATAATCATTTAGCTCATTGTCAAATGCGCAAAATTTCGCAGTTATTTTGCATCACGACACAATCAGAGTCAATATTCAGATCTATTTCTTTAACAAAGTAACTCATCTGTCGTTTGGAACAAAAGGCAATTGCTTTTGCTCTTTACAATGTTGTTTATTTGCCCGTCTGCTCATCTTAGTCTTTATCGGAAAGCCTACACTGGAGTTAGCTCTAGTAACTGATTTGTAGTTTCTTGTGGACCAGGCAATTCGGCTATAACTGTCTGACGTAAATAACGGCGGTTTTTCTGGCAAGAATTAAAATCGCGTTGTCAAGTAAGATGTCGCCGAATCGAATTACATTTTCACCAAGAAATTCCGACAATTCTAAGGCGACTTGGTGTGAAATTTTGCAATATTCGACCTTGTCAACGAGAGAGTACTGATTTTTACCATTTCTTAACACTAATTAATAAGTCTAGGCCCACAATTGGACTTCCTGAGCAGCTTTACACAAACACAAAGCATACAAACTGCTTACGAACTACTCCTGAAACAGATAATTGAAATACCCAAAGGTCGAAATGCATATTGATGAAAACTCATGCAGCCTAGTAAAACAAAACCTCGGTAGGCCAATTACACAGAAACTATCACAATTATCCTAAAAGGTAGTCAGATAAACATGGTCCGAATAAGGAAAACGCATTAGCTAATATCACTCGGGATAACTATTGCATTGGATCCAAAGTTCATTTATTTATAGATGCAACGCGCACAAGACAAATAATGCGCGATTGCGCATCTTGTCCATCTCTTGACTTTATTAACCGAAACGGACTTCTAGAAACTTAGTCTCACTTTTGTTGTCAGTGAGTTATTTGACACAGGGATGAATAAACCAAATTTCCCCTGAAGAACATGAGCGGTTTCGAGGTGGAAAGTAGTCGGTCCAGTTCCGGCTCACGGCCTCGAATTTTGGATATGTAATAAGTAAGTGAGCTTTCAGTCCTACATCGCATTCTGATCCCCCAGTTCACCAATGTTGTTAAACTTAGCCGACAGGAACTGCGTAACGTGTCCAAAAAGGATAACATAAAACTGAAAAGCCGAAGTAGAGTCCAGATAATAAAGAACCTCATTTTTGGTGTCTTCGAAGGAGTCCATTACTAATTGGAGTAAGCAGGACCGATGAAGACTGAAAACCACTGCAACATTCTTGTTTCAGAAAAATACATGACACAAACTCAACCTAGGGGCGATTGCTTCAAACAAGAGCGCTACAACTCCAGCAGTCAAGGTAACCAGACTGCGTAGCTAGTATGTAAGAACCCGATGGAAGCACAGTCAAGCCGAACAAGAGAAGTATAAAAACAAGTGAATTCAACGTGGAGATCCTTCTCAGTTATGAATATCAACACAGTTTTCCATTACATGATGTGTTCGAATGGAGTACTATCTACAAAAGCAGCAATATAAAGACGTTTCTAAACATCCGAAGTAAGGTCTTAGCTGGTAGTTGGGACCAAATGGAGCATCTTCTGAAACTAGGTGGAGGATACGTTTGGAGCCACTCGCAGAATTCTGTCTATCGAGGTTACTAGTCCAAACAAGGGATCACATGAATCATTGTAAATACACGCAACCTAACTGATCAGATAGAAACCGCTATTACTAAAGGACGGGAATGAGAGACAAAGTTTTATTGCTGGTAAAGGATAAAATGCTTCTTTTGAAGAACTGATCGACCAATCGTCAAGTATTTCCTAAATCGATAGAGTTTAATTTAGCGTGAGGAGTTCGGCCGTATCGTGAATAATGGCCGAGTAGTATTTGGGAGTGGTCTACGTCATACTTACTAACCCACGTAAACACATTTAACCCACCTGGCTAGCAAGGCAAAATCATGGATATTTCGAAATTTGAAAATTACCAAGCCTTATCTTGAAGAATTAGGGGACAAATATCAAGGTTGGTCAAGGCCGATGTGTTATGTTCCATGTAAAGTCCCAGTGTTAGAACAGACTACTGGCAATTGTTTAATCATTTTGGCTCATCTCTCCCTAGTCGGTTTTTGTTTCAGTGGGATCAACTGTGGCATCAGACCCGATCTCGACAATGAGACAGATTTTCTGTCCATTTTACAAAAGAATACGTTGATTTCATTCTTTTCTTTCCACTCTCCGTCTCCATTTGAAATTCCCGTAATTCGAAATACGCTAGTGTGAATCGACTATTCATAAATCTCCACTTGCTTTACTGTTTACTTTGGTTTGACAATTCTTGGCTGATGTCAAACTTTTGGAAACTACAATGATCATTCCGTGAGCCTGAATTACAATATAGAATGAAGAAAGCATCGTTAGATGGTAAATTCATAAAACCAAACGTAATCATAACTTTCTTACCTTTTGTCCGTGCTCATTAGCCGACAGAGCCCTCAGTTTGTGGTATCTCAAATAAGGAATTTTGTCTTCTACTAAATCTTCGGAAAAACTGCCAGAAAATGGTCAGAGTCTACAGTGTATCTTGGCATTTAACCGACCACTAGCACCTTACCAAGTAAACGCATTTCAGCCTCAATTTCGCGAACCCAAAGAGCTAACACTTGACGATTGAAAATTTGTAAGATGGTTAATTCAGGCATTTCTTTTTATATAAAAAGCAGTGAAAACATGGAAATTTTTTAAGTAATTGTGACCGATACTACTTTCCGGACTGAAAGCCATCGGGTTTGTCTTGTTCATTTTTCCGTACTTAGGAATGCAGCCTATGGCTTGAAAAAAAATCGATGAGGCCACACAGCAAAAAAACGATAGAACGAGCACTCTGTCATCCGCCTAAATGTGAAATACACAAGCCCAATTCTTCCGTCTGTCTTCCCCAAACCTTTCTCACTGTACCCGGTTATCATCCTTTTTCTTATCAACTTGCGGTAATGGACTGACATACCAGGTAATATGTGCTCAAACCGTTTCTGGTTCACACGGTTTCATAGTTGAAGTTAACCGTAGCCAAAATAAAGTATTGAAAATAAAACAATTTCAGGAGACATTGTCTTATCCCGGTCAAAATGTCAGCGAACTTCAATCAAATCCATTACCTGGATCGAAAAATGAGTTTAGATAATTCCGTGGGGAAAGTGTCGTTTATTGTTTGCTAGTATGTTCGGATAAACTGTAGATCTACGAGGAACGTTCGTCCTTGCTGCCGTAATCTGAGGGATGAAAAATGCGGCTGTCAGCATTCAGAAGACTACATCTAATCTAGTTTAGGAATTCCGTAAAAGAATTGACACACACGGCAGTAGAAATTGCATATGCCATTTACAAATACAGGACAGCGAATGTAAATGCATTCTATCATTCACCAAGCATCGTGCCGAACGGTGATCCTATCACTATCATGCTGCCTTTTGTACATGCATCATCTTAATAGATTACATTTTGTCCAACCGTTGAGCTATTTTCTCACAAGAGGAAATCTATTAACACATTGTATTTTCTGGAGTATGTCAGGTCTCTTCAAGGAGACTAGGAATCTCATGAGAGGTTCAAAAGCATATTTTATAAATATTCAACTCCAATCGAGAAATGTACTCGCATCATTCCAAGGCAATCACTGAGTAATTGCAAAGATATAGGAAGTCATTTCTTGCATTGAATCACAAGAAACCATAGGAAAACGTAGTCTAGCTTTGTGGACTGTTGTAACCTAAGCGGGTTTTCACAACGTGCGTGACTTGAAGGTTAGTTTGAGTACGGTGAATTCGGTTCCATATTCTGACTGAATTTGTTGACCCGTCTCCGTGTAGATATATTTTCAGCACAAAATTAGTTATTATTCATTAAGGATTGTTGTTCTTCGATAATAGCTACAAACAAATGCAAAACTGAGAAAATACAGAGGCTTGGAAGTTATTTCATGCTGCACTTTAACAACTCATGTTGACGCAAATAATTTGTGCAACTAAAGCGCGTCAAGAAAATAAGACTGAGTACAGGCACATTGCCATTCGTCTCACTTAATTGGCACTACTTACGATAAGAGTCAGTACTATCTGACTGCCTCAAATAGCCTGTTAATTACAGTTGAATGCCTCTTACTAAGTCAGGTGTATTGCACCTGAAGGTTGCACGTACCCAGTAGTCTGCTTTTGGTTTGATTTTTTTTAATATAGAGCTCACAATTAATTGTGACTAGTGTCGGCCATTGCTGACTGTCATTAAGGACGACATCTGTACAAATTTAACCGGGTAATTCTTATTATTGTGGTTAGGAGCTGGTGGCATACGAGTAACACACAAGCCTTCCAGTTGAAAAATCCGCAGTTCAAACGTTGGATGGATGTATACCACCGGGTGAGCTGTAATAAGACAGAAACTCGAGTTTGGTGCATCCCAAGTCCAAGGTTACCCGGATAGCTTAAATCATGTGCATGATAAGCAGAGTCTGATTGGGAATCCCACATCCTATGGACGAATAATCGTAGGTTGTATACATATGCAAAACAGATTGAAATCTGCATTATCCGTGACTCACTGTCCCCAAGCTTTGTGCTGATAACCGCACTTAGGATGATGAGCTCTCAAACCAGCTCAGCAAATCATTCATCTGCAAAATTATCATATAAAAAGAGTTCCGCGATGGCATCCACTCGAGAAATGCGCGGTACCTATGCGCTGAGACGTCGAGTTTCCATAATTTACCATCTTTTTGGCGCAGTTAGCAACTTTGTGTAGGCAACACTTTGGATAGAAAAACTTCGCACGTGCAGTTATTTTCACGTTCTCCATATAATAAACGTATGACTGATCCACATGTTTCGATTACCAAGTTGACCAGATGATGGTCTCCGGTGAACATGATTATCTGCCGTGTTTGGAACACTGATATAAAAATGCACTGGTAGTAAGTGATCGATTCGGGGGATGCGAAAAATCACAACCACACAGCTAATGCAGATAGAAGCTTTTATCCAGCTGTTCTTTTTTCCCATTACGACTGTGCTACATTTCCTTTCGTTTATCATTTCATAAAACTACTCACTGGAAACAAATACCTACATTTCGAAATGTTTAGTATGTGAAAACAGCAAGATCCGGACTGTTTGTAATCAGCCGACGTTTCCGTACTCGTGAATAACCATTTTCGAGGCAGACTTTCATATTCCGCACAATTCAAACATATCACATGAATTACCTTCTTTTCGATATTATCAGAAATACCCATGGTCATCATAGACAAAAACATCTTTACTGCTTTTTACCGGCGCCAAACGACGTAAACTAAATGTTCGGAAATTAAATGAATAAAATCGATCACCAATGGCACTGGGAAAGCCTAAAACCATTTGTGAATATTAAAAATCATACAGTAAAGTCAGCGAATGTTCTTTCATATCTAGAAGCGGTAAATATTCATTTTGGATCGGGCAGTAGCAAGTGTAGAGCACTGGACTGTGACTTATTTTTCTCAGGATATCTTGCGGTTCCGATTACCAAAGAAAGTCTGCTTGTTGGAGTAAAACATGAAGAGTTTATCTACCGGATATTGAAGCAACTGAATGAAAAACCAGCTTCTCTAGTGATCTCTTAAAACTGGACCACATCGTAAGCACACAGACAACTTATCATGTAAAAGCTGTACATAGATTTTTTCCTATTAGGTCAAATTGTTTTTCATGCTTGAGACAACGTCATCATTAGATTTGCTAGGTAGATTTTCAGTTGATGAAATAATTACGAACTGATAGGATTTTGGCCGTTACCCCAATTAGCCTGGATGGTAAAATAAGTTGAGATGAATGTGTGTAATTACGTAAACCATCGTTAAAAAGCTTTCAAGTTATTCAGTCAGTTTGCAAATATGATAAAGTTTACCCAACATACTACAGTACCGGTTACTGGCCTAAGGTTTCTCTCAGCCATTGTCGGTGGCCAATGAGGGCTCCTCTTTCGGCCTGAGACTGATTCACCGATTGTGCATGCGTGAATTCAAATCCTACCAACGACGAAAACTTCTTAAACTCGGGTCAAATCTACATTTGTTAAAATCTGCCAACCAAACTTCCTAACCCGTCGTGTCTGTGAATTTTAACTAATGGATTCCGGTTGATTCATGGGGAAATCGATTTGCATTTATTTTGAGGTTGCAAGCGGGGTCAGAAATGTCAATTCAGAATAAAAGCAAACCAATTCTCAGGTCCTTTGGGTTCGGTTCAACTGTGTCGTTCACTTGCCTTGGAAATTGACGAGTAAGACTAATCCAGCGACTAAAACCAGGTTAGTTGTTGTGTCATTGGAATAGTGTTTTGCGCAACACTGGGCGTTCATTAACGTGAGTCACCTTCGAGGGCCATGTCTACGGTAGGCCAGAAGTAGAGCATCCACCCGGCAAGCTGAAGGTAGCCAATTTGATTTCGGCTGGTGGCGTCGACTTCAGCGTGCATAGTATGCAAGTCGGTTACCCATTCGAACGTAAACCATGTTCCGACATTTTAATTGCCAAACGTTCACTGTGGTGGACACCCTGGGCTTACATAATTTGGGCGAGTAACTCTTTGGTCTTTAAGGCAAATGTCCAAATACTTCATTGTGGTCACAACTCAGCCGGTAGCGCACAAATTGTGCAAATGCGTGGGCTACATCTATGCCCATGTTTTGGTCCTATTGAGATCGAAGACATTTCACAGTCGAATCAGTTTCACTTCTATTTTTCATCCCCTTGGGCAATTCAGCCAAATCATAATCCGAATATACATTTTTTTCACTTGTAACCTTCATCCGGATAAACGTACTCACACTTTATGGATCATTGCTAAACTTCGTTCTGCTAATTACTGTAGAACACGGTGAACTCGTTCGGATACGTTCATCTTGTTGTTTGACACGTGATTTCCTTAGATTCCTTTTGCACCCACACCAATCACACAGTTTCACAGGCAGTATGGTGGTAACAAAGGCGATACTGGTTTATATAATAATGAATCTGGGGAAAATTCTAAAACGAATAGATATTAATATATTTTTTCGTGTTGAGTGCTTCAACGGTGCCAGTTGCGTGCCCATTCCTACTGCTTGTTCAATTGGCTGATGAATGGATCATTTCGCATATCTCGCAGTTTCACTTCTACCTGGCGACTTTCAGACCAATAGTTTTCTCATTTCTGCAAGTAGAAGAGAAGGAAAAGTTTTTGTCTGTGGACCACTAAATTAATACATAAGTATGAGAACGCCTACTTACTCTCCATGCCCAAATATTGACACCGGAATGAGGTCGGTGAGTGCTCCGAATAACTTTATTTTCACGGAATAAGCACTAAAGCAAACAGTGCAAGTGAATGGCCAGTGCTGTGGGACCAGCAACTAGAATGATTGAAATAATTATATCGGACGATTATTAGTATAGTTTCCTTATATTTGCCACTACCTATCCCACTCAACAATTAGCAATTTCTTTTTTCCACTAAATGCGTTTGGAGGAGGGGACATGCATCATAGCACTAGGACCCACCATAGGGAAGCAGGAGGCGGAAGGAAACCAGCAAACCGGGATCCTGAAACTTGGAGTAGCGTAGAATCATCAGGTCAGGCGTGGTGATCAGCTGAGAAAATTAATTTGCTGCCTAAACGTATCCTTACCGTTGTTCCAATCCATATTCTACAAATACTTTACCAATGAGGATTTTGATCCAAGTAGTATGTGAGGCAACAGGGTGGATAGTGTGTACTTCGTTTTACAAGCTGCCAGTATTCACTGCCCGAGACTAGCCGTGGCCAAACTGACAAGGCCCTAACTATTGGGAGTTAAAACCATTGTATTGTATAGACTTTTGCTTACAAAAAAATAATGTCGCATTTCAGTAAAAAACGTGGCGGGAAAACAGAAAAATGGTTCCATTCATCACCTTACAGAAATGAAAAAACTCATCGAGAGATCATCAGAACACATTATGATAAGTTGCTCACAAATCGGCTGAAATACGGCCAAGGTTTGTGAAAATGCGTGCTGAATATGGGACAGTGCAGTTGCCATATACAGTGGATTCTACAGGGTGGGGAACAAAAGCTGATCGCGTTGAAATAAGAGAGCGGCACTTTGAAAGATCATCGTGCATAGGATGCGTGGGATCTGGAAGAATTCTGTGAGCAAATTTCTCTCATGCTGATCAGTATTGATCACATAGATCAAGGGACAATTCGGTTAGTGATAGGAAGGACACACGGCTAGTAACTGATAGCCCCTGGCGAAGAATTTCAAAGTCTTCTTCAAGTAAACCTGGAAAAATAACAGAACAGTAAAGAAGTATTGGAAAACACACTGATACACAAATCGGGAGATGGTGTTTTGCTTCACCTTGCAGTGTCATAACAGGTTGTTGGAAAAACTTTGAGAAGCATCGTTGTTCGAAACGGCTTGAGAGAGAGGAACATCACGAATATACTCAAACGGATGATGGGGGACTAGCTAATAAGTCGCTGATGTAAGCAGAGAGGAGAAGCGATGAAAGAACAGCACCCTTAATCACGCATGGGTTGTTAATCCACGGTTTTGAAGTTTTGCCGCCCATTAGTTCGCAATGAGTTCGATTAGTAGAGTAATCAAACAGCCATGCTAACAAAGGCCCGGGACAACCAAATGTTTCCAGTTTGTGTAGTAGAAAAGTTCGTAAGGCTGAATCAAGTGCCGACGAACAGTCTAGAAACGCGCAACGCACAGATTTCATCGATACCTTTAGGGACTTACAAATGTGATGAATGAGGGAGGCG
Source organism: Fasciolopsis buskii (assembly GCA_008360955.1). NCBI lineage: Eukaryota > Metazoa > Platyhelminthes > Trematoda > Plagiorchiida > Fasciolidae > Fasciolopsis > Fasciolopsis buskii. Next base: position 237,648 of record LUCM01006526.1, read on the forward strand.
ACAGCGTCCAAAGTGGAATTGTTAGATTAATAGGCGAACCGAAAAAGGTTGTTAGGAGGCATTTAAATATAGCATGTTCCATCAGTTTGAGACCAGACGATGTTAAGGCGATGGTGCGAAAACTTTTTTGCCAAAGCAATAGAACTACAGGATTTAAGAATCGGAATAATAATGACGGGCCTCCAATAGTCATGGATGGAAGACGAGATTATTGATGAGTTAATTAGAGAAGTAAATGCATCAGTCAGAGCCACAGCACCAAAGAGCTGAAGACAGACTATCAGGACTAACCACTGTGGTAAATTTAGTGGCTCGGAGAATGTCAAGCACCCCTTCTCTAGAAAAGTTTGTAACTGTCATATAATCACCCTGACCAAACATGACCGAGATATAAGTAGAAGGATGGATGAAAGCATGATCGATGTTGTCGACATCCGCAGAAAATTTTGCATGTTTCTTGTTTCCACACAGCAGTCGAATGCCTTGCCATAGGGATAGGTTATTGTTACCACTCAGGAGTCGGCTGGCGAATGTAGTATCGATGCGTTTGATTTCAGCTTTTATTAGGGTGGAAATATACAGCACGCCTGAGGTATTACAGGATTTGTTGAAGTGCTCCTGGCATCTTCTTAGAGATTTCAGTTTCTGGATGGAGGTACGGTTAGTTGAGAAGAATAGTGTTTCTGAGGAACGGCACATTTCACACATCGCGTTATCTAATTCCGTGAGACGTTCGGCATTGTCATTGAATAGGGGTTCAAAAGGGAAACAGGTAGATGCATGTAAAAGGGATTTCTGAAGAAGAGTAAGGCTGTTGTGTGAAAAATTACGGAGGCGAACTCAGATGTGATTGGTTTACCTGAAGGAATAGAAGGCTGAACTAGAATATATCTTGGGCCTTAACAGAAGCAAACAACGATCACTACTTGAAATCGGAGCACAGTTTCAGGGAAAATAAATCAGGGTGGTTGGTAATAAGTGTACCTAAAATGGAGCAGCCTCCGGTGGGAGAAACCCAGTGGTCAATCAAATCAAACATAGTCAGTGGCAGGGTAAATGAGTGGTTAAAATCACCCAAAATAGCATGCGGAATATTCTCAAAACAGGAATAATCAATGCTAGAAAATAGTCGAAAAGATAGGATATTGTGTTGCGAGCTAAAAAGAGCCATATACAGGTTTGTTATGATTATACGGGTATGGCGAGAACACCTAGGATGACACTGTGTCACGAGACAGTCAATCATATTTAGCGAGTACGTATAAATTACTTCGGACTTGCCAGACCAGAAGGAATTTATATATGTTGCCACACCGTCTGCAGTCTTCTTCTTGTCCGAAACTCTGTTCTGAAGCCGTCTGTCGACATGAATGAATCAGCGATATCCGGATGCAGCCGTGTTTCTTGTATGCAAATGCACGTGTGAACACGGATCAGTGATTGAAGTACGATGGACAGATCCGACATTTTCGTCAACAGAAAGCGGATGTTGGTACTCCGTAATGCCGGAATGGACATCTTGTCCGGAAGGGTGCATTTATAAGCGGCCCGCCAGCCAGCACGAGTGCTTCTCTTAGATGGATAAGAAGATCTTTGAGGTGCATTAATGCGTGATCCCAGTCCATGTTGAGAAACAATAATTCTGACCGATTGTAGTGGCTAACGGAGACCATAATCGAACCAAACACTAGATAAGAAGACAACGAAATAATGATGACAGAACTGTGACGCAGCCAGTCAAAAGGCGTGCGCATAGCCAGTCGCGTACGACAAACCTTCCGTGGCCGCGGCTTCTTCGTTGTGTGATAAATAAAGGAGGCAACATATTCGTTCTGTTATTTCGACGTGAAAACCCTTTGCGCCAGCTGAAGCACACCTGCGATGTAATATGTGGACCACCGAAGCTACCGATTTTCTCAGGAAAATTACGGGATGTTTGCGAAATTTAATCATGTAGGGAAGACTTCGATTTACCCAGTTACAAGTCATGCAAAGTGCTAAGCGTTTTGATCTCGGAAAACGTTTGATGGGTTTTATTCAACGATTTTGAATATTGGTGCCTTTTGCAGCTCAGGATGAGAATTTCCAGTTTTATGAACGTTGAGCTTGGGGGGTTTAGACTGCAAACGTTTCACCATTAGCCGAGGTGGTGATTTGATCTATTCTTTCGTGTTTTTTGTTTGTTTCTACTTGGCTTTTGTAGATGCATGAGCTTACATACTGGGCACGGTAGAATTTGTTCAATCTAAATGTGAGTAAAAGGGTGAGCAGAGGTTGGAAGGAAATAGCACTAAGCACCAAGAATAGAGGTACTACTTCAGTCGAAAATAAAATGCACATTTTTCACCTGTGGATTGTTGTTAAATGTTTGACCGTTCATTTCTTCAGCTGTGCGAGCTCCTCGTTTCGAATACTTTATGTATACTATTTAATCGAACCAAACTTAAAAACTCTTACAATGCTGACTATATAATTCTTTGCAAATTATCTAGCAGTGGTAGAAAAGAGCAGAATTAAACATTCGTGTGAAGGATGGCTGATGAGTGGTCGCTGAATTTGGTGACTTGAATCGCATTTCGAATATCAGACATACCTAATGCTGACCTTCAGCATAGTTAGAAACGGACGCAATCTCAGTTAATTTGTTCCTCTCCCAGGGCTGCAAACGGATTTGGCGGGAATCCGAACCCACCACCGTGGTGCTCGATTTCTGATCGACATGCCTTACACCTACCACTGAAGAAAAGTTGTAAAATCTTCCTCGAAGAAAGACACAACCCATGGAGAGCCAGAAGAGCTCAACCACCATGCGTTTATGTCGCTCTTCGTTTCCCAGTCACTTTGTCTTATTTTGCACAATTTTAAATTTTGACCTCAGGTGCAGGTTTCGCCATCGTTTCAAATTATCCCATTAAGACCATGGCTTTTAGATTGAGCTCAAAACTTTTCTCTAGCGAGCTGATCATCAAACGTGATTATTAAATCAAATTATTCAATCAAAAATTTGCACCCACTACTCTTTTTTTGATTTGTTTTGCTAGGTAAGGCAAAAACCTTAAGACAACTTGACAGATTTCATATACGGTAACCGGTTTCCCACCACAATTGTCAAGAATAACCTGGTATAATACTAACATTTTTAAAGTGATTGTTGTACTCTAGGCTACCACGCAAATCGCTCGACAAGATTTTGATTTGTTTCTGGAGAAATTCTCAGTCTTTTTATTGATGTTCAAATGAACCGTGTCACCATTGTGATTCTTTTCAATTCGTCTAAGACGCTCAATTTTATTCCACCTATATTGAATTACCTTAACATCACTTTGGTTCGCTCAGGTTGTCATCCAGCGATTGGAATATTTAACCCAATCGAAATCATTACTTTGGTTTCCAGAACAACTTGAGGTAACGGTCAGTTTACTTACCTCGCGGTTCCGTGACAGATACTCAAGATTGAAGATATGACTAAAACGATTCGATAACTCCAAATCTATCTGTCCGGGTGTAAAGAAAAGCAAACTCGAGACAAGTGAAGTAAGTCAAAACCAGGGGTCTCAATAAATTAATTTGCAATATTCCATAAAACGGCCCTCAGCGGAAAGAGCAATAGTGGGAAGTACGCACATAGATCGAGTAGCTGGGAACATTTTGAATTTTATCTATGTAAAGATCATTACCTCTGGATCAGGAAAAGCGTGGAGACAGGCGAGATTAAAAACAATCATCATGTGACATCGGAAAACAACGTAGAGTTATCAGAATAAGCTAATTTTATTGGGTAATCAATTCTTCACTGAGGGAAAATTGAGAACAATTACTGGAATGCAATGAACAAGGCATTTCAAACAATCAGGAAGCATGCCGTAAAAAATTAGAAAAGAACAATGATATGAAAACGACCGCGTTGGGAAAATATGCTACAGCAGTCGGCCGGGTAAAGCAAAGACATCTGCATGCAAATGGGGAAAACAAATCAGAAATAAAAAGATAAATAAAAACCACTGAGAAAATGTTAACATTCAAGAATGAATAATACTCAAACGACACCGGAGAACAATAAGAAACGTTATCGTAAAAACTTCTGCTTCATCGTTCCGGCGATATGAGAAAGAAACGTGGTTTGTCATTCAACTGGTAAATAAGCCTTCTTCACAAGTTCAGATCTTGTCACGTAGGAAATAGTTGGATGCCTGCTCCCAGTGATAAACTATGCACCACAAATATATATTTATAATATTGTGCTATACGCTACCCAGTTATGCTTGTAGTGAGTATGTCAAAAAGTTCGAATATGTGACTCCGCCAATTCGTAATTATAGGTAAATGAAGCGTTGGTGTTATCTAGCTTGATTTGGAATCGATATGATTAGTTGGAAAGTACTGGGCGTTTCGTTCACATCTGAAACTGAAATTCAACTCAAGCAATGTGCAGAGGGGCTTCAAAAATTCACGAACGAAACGATTGGGAGTGTATACGGGTTTGAAACTTCGAAGTGTTTGTACTCATGCACTTCTCCAAGTAAGAAACTAATAATGCTGGTTTTCAGGAACATTGCACAAGTTCTTTAACGTAACTATGAAATGGACCAAGCAGAACTCCAAAAGGCGACAAGATTCGAGCGATAAAGTAGTCACGTTCGTTCCAAGAGATATTCCAGCTGAGAATTTCGGGAGGAAAATGCTGCGGATGAATTTGCATGAAACAGAGAAACAAGTTAGTGAACCTGCCCAGCCTCAATGATTCGTATTTACACAACTGCATCACAAAATATTAGCGAACATTTTATAATGAAATAGAATAGTCGGATAAAATTTGGTAAGGAAACGATTGCTGGTGTTTGTGAGGCACCTAATTAAGTCACTTTAGGCGCTTATAAGTAAAAAGCTGTTTAGATGGACGCGTTGTTTATTCCGATTGGTTTTCCTACTCAATGATCGTCAAGCACTTTTCTCGACAGCTTGGTAGCACTTCGAAAGATGTAGGTTTGGTGTTGGAGTCTACAAGAAGGGCTATATGAAATGGACAACACATTCATCTTAACAAACTTTTACTTATAAGCGCCTAAAGAGACCTAATTAGGTGCCTCACAAACGGATTAAAAGGAATATGAGCAGAAAACACCATTAAGACAGAACGTCATAATCTCGGAAAGGTTTCCACCAAAATTGGCCACCCAAGTTGATTAATTAATAAGATCAGGCAGACAGGAAGGAAACCTCCCAGAAGGATCTTGGCGAGAAGAAAATCAGTATACATTTGTCATCTAAAGGTGACGCAGTTGAACTAATCGCACGAAGAAGATCGAGGAGCGCTATCAGTAAGACATTCCACGCCCCCAAGCTTCGGATCATGTTCACATCTTCACCCAGTGGTATCATTACAGTTGAAGGGCAGAGCTCAAGTTTCTGCGCCCTCATTTTGTGTCTATGCGCTCACGCACTCGAGTGACCAAAATCCATTGGCTACACGACCAGTCGCTTGTCTGAACTCTTCCGGGAGCACCCCGCTGAATGTTTGCGCATTGGAACAATAAGTCAATCAGCCGTTCCACACTTGACACAAACGAAGTCCATCGTGAATGTGACACAAGCTTTTCGTGTCCCGCATAACAGTCGAGGTCATCAGCCTAAGTTGGCAAAGTGTCGCATCCGAAGCGCAGAGGAAGCTGCCGTGATCCGTCTCCACAATCCGTTTATGTGCACTCAAAAAGCAGGTTGTTGTCCCTCTTCAACTCCAGTGTCACACCCTCTGGCTCAAAGCAAACACTAAACCAAAAAATAACTGGTACAACGCGTCCATCCGCTTTGGGCATATTCATCAAACACTAACAATACTTTTTCCAACCATATTTTCATCATTATAAAATGTTCGCTAATATTTTGTGATGCAGTTGTGTAAATACGAATCATTGAGGCTGGGCAGGTTCACTAACTTGTTTCTCTGTTTCATGCAAATTCATCCGCAGCATTTTCCTCCCGAAATTCTCAGCTGGAATATCTCTTGGAACGAACGTGACTACTTTATCGCTCGAATCTTGTCGCCTTTTGGAGTTCTGCTTGGTCCATTTCATAGTTACGTTAAAGAACTTGTGCAATGTTCCTGAAAACCAGCATTATTAGTTTCTTACTTGGAGAAGTGCATGAGTACAAACACTTCGAAGTTTCAAACCCGTATACACTCCCAATCGTTTCGTTCGTGAATTTTTGAAGCCCCTCTGCACATTGCTTGAGTTGAATTTCAGTTTCAGATGTGAACGAAACGCCCAGTACTTTCCAACTAATCATATCGATTCCAAATCAAGCTAGATAACACCAACGCTTCATTTACCTATAATTACGAATTGGCGGAGTCACATATTCGAACTTTTTGACATACTCACTACAAGCATAACTGGGTAGCGTATAGCACAATATTATAAATATATATTTGTGGTGCATAGTTTATCACTGGGAGCAGGCATCCAACTATTTCCTACGTGACAAGATCTGAACTTGTGAAGAAGGCTTATTTACCAGTTGAATGACAAACCACGTTTCTTTCTCATATCGCCGGAACGACGAAGGGAAAATTTACTACTAAGTGATTTACCTATTTGTGATTGCATTTCTGTGACGCGACCTTTTAACGAATCAAGCGAAGTCCAATATATTGCTTTTGGATATAGTTGAAAAATATCTTTTGAAAATTCAATTTTGCTTAGATTTTCAACGAAATAAAATTCAAATCGCAACATGCCTCAGAGACTAGTCATTTCATTCAACTCACCACTTTGAGAATTGGCTATTGTAGCATTTGCTCCACATTCGTCACATCGCTCAAAATTGTTGTGAATTTTCCTGTACGTTTACAATGTCTGACTGTCAGTGTTTCGCCGGAGAATTTGAAATCTGCTCATCAAGACCTTTTTGGACCAATGAGCATTCACCTCACACTATCCTGACCTTGAATCAACCAGTTATGGGGCCATTCTGCCGTGAACAAGGCACGTAAGATTCTTCATTCGTTTTTCATTCACTTCATATGCTGAACAGAGTGGAATGCAAGACAATAAGTTTGACTTCCAAAGCTGTTAAAAAATTGAACATATGGTAGATGTTTTGGTGCTGTATGAAGGCGGAATGAAGTCGTAAATTTAAGTCCTCAACTCTCCTGATTGGCCTCGGGTGGAAGATTACGCCATGTTACATAAGCATAAGCTATTAAAATTACGTAATTATTAGGGATCTTACGTAATTTGAGAATCTGCAGAACAAGCGAAAAATCATCGTCAATCTGTTCAACCATTCACATAAATGTGCGTCGAATGTGACGGGCATAGAAATTACTGGACTTCTAGTTCCATCTAATAAGTTCGGTTTGAATTGTAGACCATTTTAAGTTACTCTTATATGCACAATCTCAAGTGTGATCATGAAGAATGAATGCTTGAGGATGGCCACAATGTGCCATTAGAATGCATGTTTCATCAAATAAGATGCAAATAAAAATTCAGATTGAGCGATGTCCGTAATAGCAACGTTTATCACATGAAATTGTCATTCCTTCTGCCGATCGTCAACAGCAGGTCATGCAATGTAAGTGGGAACTGTAAGATACTGCGGTCGCAATACAAAACACCAAACTGAGAGTTCTAGAATCATAATATTCAGTGGTAGTATACTTGTTCAAAATTATTGGTTAATGATGTCCATTGATGGACAAAAAGGACAAAAAATGGTGTTCAAAACTCTACTCATTGATGAACTCTTTCATAAGGTTGTTTGGAGTGACTCTAAGTCAAAGACAAATAGCTGGAAGTGATGGCAAAATCTTACTAGACGGAGGGCAACATTATTAGTGTGCTTCAGCATGTTGCCGAAGAAGGTCATTGGTGGACTGTCGAAAAGTTTTGAAAACGAATAAGCAGAACAACGAGATTTCGTGTATTAAATTAGTAAACCATGGTGTAGGTACATCTTGGATCATTTGCTTGAAATGCGAAGCAGACAGGTAGCCTCATTCGAAGAAGCTTGGGACATACAAAGATTTGCAGGTCGCTGGAAAGTAGCTACCTTGACAAAGTGAGAAACAGATCTGTACTTCAAGAAAACAAACAGTTCAGATTTTTGAGTGGCTCCCAATACCCACCGGAATGGTAATCCAGCAAGACAACAACAACCAAAGTGGATCCATTAGTTAACTGAAGATGATGGATAAAAGCGTCCGAAGAAATCAGACGTTTAAAAAAGCAATGGTCTGATAACTTAGAATCACAGAACGTCAGAACGACGGGAGGAAATTATCTGGGTCGAGCAAGTTCTGTCGAGGAAGATTGACTACAAAAAAGCTGCCTAGGAAAAGGAAAATCTGCAACCGTCAAACAAACGGTATCACAATTCAGAAACCATGATTAGAGGTTGCCGAGATCAGCGCCTTCGATTTTTGGAAAAATTTACGCCATCCTCTAAGCACTAGATTCATGAAGTCGGAGATTAACTACACATGCAACAGTGGAACATGTTATGCTCTGTCTAATCTGCCCACAAACACACACACACACAAGAGGAACGCTTTGTCACAGGCTTTCCAATAGAATCTGCATAGGAGTCGGCTGATTTGCAACAAGACACTTCCGTTGATTTCATTCGTTACTAACATCACTAGGTATGTGACCGCCCGGTTGAACGTCATAAATTTTACAACTGTTTCTTTCGTCTCCCTAACGAAAGTAGAGGAAGCAGGGTTTTTAAGGGGAGGCACATGCTCATGTTTCCGTGGAAAGCTAAAAATCGTTTCTCACAAGAAACTCATTTGAATTGTTAGGAGCGTGAATGGATGTTAAGTGCATTTAAGAATTACATGATGATTCGTCGGAGCAATTTCGTCGGTCAGACAAGGCTAACCATGAAAAAGAGGACACAAGACTGGAAATTATTGGTTTTTCTTTTCGGTAGTGTGTTTCGCATATGGATAGGTGAACAAAATTTGCCCGGAAGCACACGATCGGTTTTGCGATTATTGCCTCTATTCAGGTATGCGTACCCGGTTTTCTTCTGTCGTTATTCAGATAATTATAGAAAAACCAATAGGTTATGCAGAAAACGAATTTGGAACAAATAGGAATAAAATGCCAGGTGATTGTAATCAGTGACATTCGTTGACCTCCAGAATTACTTACCAGGACCCTTTGAAAGAAGAACATTTCCCACAGCCACAGTACAGTGATTTCTAGCAACCAAACACAAATAAAGACTTACTTCCTTTTAGCTCATTTAGAATATCATTTGCCTGATCATCTTCGGCAATGGCGGAATCAACCACCTTAATATAGAGGACCTAAAATAAGCATCTTGGAAAAACTGGATACACATTTCTGGACAAAATCTTTCAGCTATCGGAGTATTCTGAGGCAAGTCTCTGCCGTGAATTGGCTTGAAGTCTTAACTGAGCTAGGGACAGTGGGAACGATGCTAATATGTAATTTCATTATGTTCTGATTTGTCATTTGGCGGAATATAACCATTATCCCATACTCAAATTTTTCATCGCTTTTTCCACCCAAGGAATGCTTCCTCACTGATAAGGTGACTGAGAGGTGTAGCACCTGTGACTTGATTGACTGTCGGGCCGCTTGAGTTCAACAAAAAGTTGAATACTGCTTCAGAGTCCTTCCCTACGTAAATAGCTTGCCAGGCAGGCCATATCTGGTTGAAGGTACCCCACGGTCATACGATCATACGAAGACTGTTGCCCTAGAATGAACGGTTACTTGGGAACGCCAAGAAGTGCACCTGCTAAACTAACAGTGTTGCATAAATCCATGGTTCATGGTCACTTCTATCAAAGAGAGGACAAATGACAAAACAGGTATCGGCAACGGTACATCATAAGCAATTTTGGCGCACTGGCTGCCACAAATTGGTTGAATATCATCCAAAAAGCACAGGGACTGCTAGACCGGTCACTGGCTTCTGGCTGACGGGCTTCCCGGTGCCTGATACCTAGCAATTGGCTAGGGAAAAGCCAGAAGTGCAAACTCGAATAAAAGCTGGGGAGGCCACTTTATGCCAATTATTCAAGAATAGCGGCTACAACCAAAATAATAAGCCAAGCGGAGAGGTCAGGACTTTTCTTCCTGACTACAGATAGTGTGAGCAATGGTAACCACGTTTCTCGTGGACATAATGCACCTCGAAAAACCTCACAACAACCCATTCCAAGTTAAACAAAAGTAAACTAAAGTTGTTATTTTGTCTAAATGACAAGTGACCAAAATTACTGGAATTTCATGACTGTTGTAATTCGATCAAATAAAAAGTAGTCGTCTTCAGCTTACGAAAAAAAATCAGCAACTTTGGTCAAAATGATGCCGAAATGAATTGAGTGTAACAATTTGCGCGTCAATTAGGATATACCCTTGTACAATAACCCCGTCCTGTTTGAAAAACTACCCAGTCAGTTACTTATTGCTACTGGGCACAATCTGCCCAATTTTGTTTTTTACGAAAAGAATTGCAATCGCATAATTTCTACGCTCATTTGCTTTCGGTTGAACTTTCCAGATATTTCATTCGGGCTACTGGCTGATAGTGGATAGACGCTCTGCCCCAACACGACAACGAAGTTCAGTAACAGACAATTTTTGCTGAAGATGTGAATGTTTCAATCATACCGTGTTGATGAACAGTGACTGATAACATAGCTAGGTGAAAATTAAACTGTTGGGTCTAACGTGACGGTCGTTGGTATAGCACCAGTAATCCAGTTCACTTTAGATCAGATCACTAGTAGCACCGAGCTACATCCTATGCGCCAGCACCTAAAGTATTCTAGTGTATTGTTCGAATAATGCCTTACAGTGTAATTTGAAACTATGAATCCCTATGTGGCTCAGATCAATCGAATTTTTACAACAATTAGCCTTGCATTACTGTGCTAAAGCTTTTGCGACTCACTTACAGGATAGTTCAATCGACGACTACGCAAATGGCTTCCTCATTGTTAAGTGATTCGAAGTTTGTCGTGATAATGTCAACAGCAATGAGCATCACATGATCCAGGTTGCAATAGCAGACAACAATTCCGTTGCACATCTTCTGATTGTAATGCATGTCACTAGTCTTTTCTTGTCATGAATCATAATCAGTTATGATGTTAATTATTCTAGCAATCACAAAGTCTGTCGGACGTGAACCATGGCGATCGGTAGTTAAGGAAGTTCTGCAAATTACAAAATGAATTACCATTGTCTCATTTTCCGTGATCGCTTTGAGTCATTTAGTCTGATTTCCTTTAATATCGTAACAAAATTCTATTATTCTTGTCAGCTGATCGGTCACAGTCATCCCCGTAGACCGTTTTTACTCCGACCATCAACACATTAGACATCGTTGTCACGTTTAGTTCGCCAATCAAGCTTCTATGCGTGCCGGATCCACTGAGTTTTCGGAAGTAGTGGTTAACACTGTCGATCCATAGAGATCAATGAGAATTACTCTTGCACTGAAATTATTAATTAATTGTGTCCAACAACACATAATTCAATTCTTCTGTAGTTATTTAGAACACTAATTCTTAGAATTGTTAGGCGATTGTTGATTAACATTTTACTTGTTGCAACCCGTGATTAACTCAGGACGCTCTGGGGAAATGAATAAATCCTGTTTTATCTTCCCTTTGAACAAGCTAGCCGATCTTTTCGCATGTGTTTTCTGGACAACAATGATACACGTAGCATATTGATAAAACGCTGTTACTCCGATATTTGGAAGCAACTACGCTCTGGTTGACGCGAACTGACTCACATCCCGATTCCAGATATCCGTTTCGTTGTTCGAGATCAAAACGAATATTTCTTCAGCTTGAGGTCCACTGTCAAACTATCTTTTCAGTTTCAGAATTAGTCAACCACTGTCAAGACTCTTTTTAACTACGTTTTGTCATTGGGCTTTTGCAAGCAGTCACGGAAATTATTTTCGCACTGCATGATACCGATTTTCCGATTTCTGGATATTCTACACTTATTCCGTGAAATGAGGCGATAGCGACAAACTTGTTATTCACAATGCTCGACTTAAACATTCAAATGATTATAATTTCACATTCATATAATCAAGTAATGTGAAATGGTGATTGCCCCTATATTATTTTCATCTGATTGAGAATCCTTCACATGACTTGACTCAAGCTATCAGGTCACTCGGGGTTGGATCTTTGGTTCAGACTAAATGATCATTTATACTTCATCCAAATGTCAGCTGTTTATTATGTCTCAAGCGATTGTTAGTGAACTATGGCTAGTGGCGGTAATACGACTGCACACATGACTGAAACAGAGCTAACAGCCACGTATTATTTGAAGTGTCTCATACTAGGTCACCAGTTAACTCTAATGGATGAGTCCTGTAGCCTGCAATTTCAGCGAATGAATCTGTACTCCATGCCGCGGTTGAAAAATTATAAGCCTAAGTAAGCTAATAAAAAATGTTCAGTCCCTATCAAACCATGAGAAAGCCCGCAGAACTTTGACCATCAACGCTGATGCGACTAGGTAGATGCTTCTATTAGCTTAATCGCTCGCTTTTGAGTTCGGTTGGTCGGATGATTCATTTGGACTGCTGTCCACGGGACAAAAACAAATGTGTTCTAATTCGATGACTCTGATGCTCGGAGCCAGAATTGAGTCCGAGTGGAAATAGCGACCATGCCACTGGCCCTTTCTTTCAGGCTTTTAACGTGCCCGGCCAGCACGAGGTTAACTGCATCGCCCTAAATGCGTCTGCATCGAAAGCATGCTAACAGGTTTTTCACATAAAGAGAAGCCCCCGTAGGCATCACAAAGTGGTTCAGATGATCACTATTCTTCCGAATTAACCGCAGACAGATCCTCTGAAATTCGGCTCACGGTTCTAAAGTGTGCCTAATATTTGGTATCTCATTTCTATAGAAACTTTACTTTACGAGATCCTCAACTATACTTTATGGGGATACTTCAGAATTACCAATTGAGACATCAGAAAACACGGTAGCTAACAAGCTTGTTTTCGGTGTCTCTCAACGTGCTAAATATAACACGTCTTACTCATTTTGGGATAGAGTGATCGAAGAATAGTAATAATAGTAAATAATTAGTAAACAGAATGATAATATATACATGACCATTAGGTATGTTAATAGATAAAGTGTGTTCATAGATCCCGTGTCGGTTTCACTGGGTCATCGGTTAGGTAACTATGCCTTGCTCCGATGACCAGGGTAAATTGAGAGATCTGTATGGGGGGAGATCATTCAGGTGGGTCGTGGTCGCTTCGGCCGTGGAAAGGCTATGACCGCTTTTGTTGTTTGCTCGTCTTCCTCTGAAGATACAGACTGGACAAAAGGCTTCATTTGTGTTGATTAGATAATCCGATTACATCAGAAGCACGGTGATTGCTATTTTGCCTATTCTTCATCAGTCATTTGTTCAGACAGCTCGGATGATATTCCTTTATACGCTCAAATAGACCTCTTGTGGTTCGACAACAAGTGCAAGTGAATCAGCACACACAGTGAAAGTTGAATTTACAGGCAATCTCTCTTTTGCCTGCAAAAGAACACATACTCTGTCATGCCATCGAATATACAGTATCCATGTGAAAACATTCCGATTTACAATTATTTGCTATTATTATTATTATTATTATTATTATTATTATTAACTTGCGATCATCGTATCCCAATGCTAATAAAATGGACTGTATTTAGTACTTTGTGAAGCACCGAAAACAAGCTTGTTTGCCACCGTGTTTTCCATTTTATGGGTGTCAAATCCATCTGGTCATGCAACGAAATACGGTTACTGTGCTATGAAGCGAGTCTAGGGGCTGGTGGTGATCAGAACGGTAACTTCAAACCAGCTGGACATGTGTTTGTGTTTGCATCCATAAGTTCATTTACTCACAAACCAGACTCGTGGTTTGCATGAACACACATGCATGAGTCTTGGAGAAACAAGATAAATGCGAAAAGCTTACAACAAATTAATCATGTTGCCCATTCTTCATTTTATGATTAGGGTCTTACTGAAGTTTTCGTCTGAAACCACTTACTGGATATTTACAGTGATTGATCCCATTGTCATCGGTAATGAAAATGTGATGTTACCCGAAGAGCTGAATATGCTGTACATGGCTTTCAAGACTGTGCCTGTACGTTTTTTCAGAATATCTACGAAGCCAAATAAATAAAATTTGGCCATGAGGGAGAAAATTGTCAACAGCTCAAGGCAAGTACACTTTGTGTCCGTTCTACCATGATTGCCAGCAATAAAAGAAAGCAGAATTGAGAACGATACAACGTGGCGAACAAGCTCGTTTTCAGTTATTCGTATTCAAGCCAATGATTAGCATTAAATATGGTTTGGAGATGGTTCAAGGAAAATTATCGGTTTGCAGTCACATCAGTTCTCAACTCTAAGAATGTGTCTGTGTGAATGTGTATTTGATCAGTTTCTCACACGATCAGGTCGTAAACCACTTGTTGGATAATGACAAGTGGGCATGAATACGAATAACTGAAAACGAGCTTGTTCGCCACGTTGTGTCGTTCTCAATGTGTTCTGTGGGATCTTCCAAACGTTTGAAGCAAACCAAAACCCCGTCGTACTACGAGAGCTTAACAGTTACGTTAAGCTTCGTACAAAATTGGCCCTAGCTAATGCTCGTGTTCAGTTTCTCAGTAAGTATATCCATAAATCAGAATATCCCAAACTATATCGGACTGTTTAGAGAAGAACTTGCGTGAACATTAGCACAGTGTCCTTACGTCGCCAAACCTTGAACGAGCGAGACACGGTAAGCAGTCGGGCGACAGAATTGGAGCGGAATTTTATGAACTCGACACGAGTCCTCGACAAGTTGGCTGAAGAATAAAAGAAAAGGTTCATCGTCTACGCTCATTCAATAGGGAAAAAACAATTACAGCGATTACGGTCAATGCTGGGGGAAACCGTCAATCCAGACAAAACTAGTGATGAGTTCCCGTCGGATCCGAAATGATTCGTTTACAACTTGTCTTCTATAAGCCTGGGTAAGAGATTGCTTGAAGTCCTACCATTGGAACCAAAATTCTGTTGCCCATCCAACGAAACCAAACAACTAGATATAGAGGTTGAATTTGAAAGTCTGTTTAGTCAACTGTCGGATCTGATGCCGTCCTCTCCGGAGGGTTTAAGGAAACTTAAATCTTGTCAACTCATGTTACCAATATCGTGACGACAGAGGAGTAAAGCGAGGATTGGTAACGCCTGAGCACTTGAAACCTCTAAAAGAACTACAAACAAATAACGAAATAATGTTGACCAAACCAGATAAAGGATCCAGTATTGTCATCATCAATAAGTTGGACTACATTGAGAAAATGAATAGAATACTGGGCGACGAGTCAAAATTCACAAAGACTCCAACCGAGAAGGATAGGACAACTCAAATAGAAAAATCAATTTTTATGAAATTACGAGCCTTAAAACAGAATGGAATAGTTGACGCCTTAACTTCTGAGCGGATACGACCCACAGGTACAACAATTCCCAGATTGTACGCCCTACCGAAGGTGCACAGAGATGGAGCTCCGTTGAGGCCTGTTTTGGACATGTGTAATGCTCCGTAACACGCTTTATCTAAGTGGTTAGCCAGCCTACTGGAACCAGTCAGGGCAGTCATTTCTAGACATAGTGTGCGAGATACATTTCATCTCACGGAAACTATTAAGAGCCTACGTCTGGAAAGGAAGCAGATGTTATCACTGGATGTAATTTCTCTGTTTACGAATGTTCCGATCAGCGAAACCATTAGTTACATTTGCAAGTACATTCAAGATAACAACATTTCCATAGGGATCCCATTGGATGAGCTGAAACAGCTACTCTGCGTGTGTACCAAAAATGTTCAGTTTCAATTCAATGGTGAAATATACTGGCAAAAGGATGGAGTGGCAATGGGGTCTCCTCTAGGACCATTGTTTGCTGATATCTTTATGTCCAAACTGGAGAGTGATGAACTGCGCTCACCAATCAGGCACTGTACCGTTTGCAAACGTTATGTTGATGATATACTATGTGTTGTAGAGGAACATGCAGACGTAAACCACATGTTACACACGTTTAACAGTGTCCATCCAAACGTACATTTTACACTAGAAAAAGAAACAGACCATGGTTTAGCATACTTAGATGTGTACATAAGGCGACGGCAGGACGGATCTGCACAACTACCAGTCTATAGAAAGACAACATGGAACGGATAATACATTCATTTTCACAGCTTTGTGCCGTTACAAGCGAAGAGGAACCTAATATGCTGTTTAGTTGATAGAGCAAGAAGAATATGTACGGACGACACAATTGAAAATGAAATCGTTTCCTGCGGAGCGTATTCGTACAAAACGGACACTCCAAAAGATTCATAAAACTGTTGAAAAACAAGAGGTAAGACGGAAAGAAATAGGACCAATAAAGAAACCCGTATACGTTCGTTTGCCTTTCAAAGGTGACACGGAAGCGGAAATTATCCAACGGAAACTGTCAAGTTCAATCAGTGGAACATTCTTTGCTGCACAGTTAAAAACTGTTTTCACATCCAAACCGATCATGTGTTTCCAACTAAAGGACAGACTGCCAGATTCTGCAGCCTCATTCTGTGTGTATTCATTCACCTGCTCCTGTGGGACCAGGTATATTGGCCGCATGATAAGGCGTTTGTCCGATCGCGTTCGTGAACATCACCCGGCTTGGTTGAGCACAGGAACAATTAAGAAAATCACTAGCGCGGTGTGTTCACACCTTGTCGAGTCAAATCACTCAGTGAACGTGACAAGTGTTTTTCGCACCATCTACAAAGTTAGGAGCGGACTATCAAGAACTATCGCATCTTGAACACAGCCAAAGCCGTATCTATCCCCTTTGTATAACCCCCCTCTATGAGCTCAGAAATAATTTGCCTAGACTCTTAAACTTCCTTGGGCCACTTGTCATTATCCAACAAGTGGCTTATAACCTGATTGTGTGAGAAATTGATCAAATACACATACACACAGACACATTCTTAGAGTTGTGAACTGATGTGACTGCAAACCGATAATTTCCCTTGAACCATCTCCAAACCATATTTAATCCTACGCATTAGCATGATTAGGAATAACTGAAATCGAGCTTGTTCGCCACTTTGTGCTGTTCGCAATGTGTTCTGTGGGATTTTTCGAACGTTTAAGGCAGAATGGCAAAAAACTATATTTATTATCGAAACAACAGCTGAAATTGACTCGACAGGAAGTATTTCAAAATTTTTGCCATGTTCTCCTTTCTGGCAAATTCGGCACATCAATTCCCTACCCCGGTATTGAGTTGAATGTGTTTCTTCTAGCTCTAAATTCATCAGTTTGATTCGAATTATTGATAACAAAAATTAAGTTGCACGAATTTCCTTGTGGTTGGCTGCATTTAACCAGCCCTAAATATTTTATTGAGTATTTGTAATAGACAATGAAAACTGTGATTATAAAAAGACTCCGTTTTGCAACACAGGGGTTCGAAATCAGAAGATCAGTTTATTCATCCATAAATTCATGACAGGGATGATACTAGCGCTAATCGATCGTGTCTCGTTTGTCATCTAGTAAACTGGATCGGAACTTTCTATTTTCACAGTGCAACCACAAGATGCCGTACCACACGACAAACGTGGAAATGAGCTGAATCAGGGCACAGTGCCAAGACCCACTGGCAAACCAAGATGTTGTAAATTTATCACTACCTTTACTCTAGTTGTCCCTTTTAACGGTCTTGATAGTAAACGTAAAAATACACATATTGATACTTCAACAAGTAGGAGAACAGATTTACGAAGAGTGAAGTTGTTGTCTTCATTTCTCTCAGTTACCCAACAAGCCTTAGAGAAAATGATAATGTCATTAATAAGCCCTTGAAAAAACAGCTAACGTGTTTAAATATGTGGACTCGCAAAGGAATCTCTGATACCTTTAGATATGCTGTTAGTAGAGAAAGTAACTAGCACCATTAATTTAACATGAAACCCAATGCTTTGGTCAGTGTGTGAACATTAATCAAGTAAACAATACTGAAACACTGAATAGTCAAACTATGCGCATCATTTTTCAAACTGCCGGAATTGCCTCTTACAGACACCTCACAAAATTTGCAGTGTTGGCGATGAGACTTAATGCTGAACGTTCACCATTTGCGCGGTTTTTTCTACACGCCACGTTGGAAAAAGCCACTGGTTAATGTGATTTTGCTCTCCAGAAGATTTAATTAAATTTACAATCTTCCAATAACAACCATATATATATGTGGAGTAAAAGCTCGGTATTTCTTACTATCATAATTCCATCAAAGATCATGGCTTGGACGGATGAGTGTTGGTTCCTGGAGAGTTGCGTGCTTGCACCTCAGCGGCTGATCACGAAAAAATCTGATTCATGGCTTGGTCCTAGATTTTCGGATACATATCAATGTGTGAGAAATTGCAATGTCGCTTCCCGGGTACCTGATTGCTTTATTCACAAACATCTTTTGGATGCATGGAATGTCGGAGGCTTGAAAAAAAAACAGCGAAACCCCAGTTGCGATATCCACCCCACACACAAACAATATCTTGGGATTGTATCACAATGAATGCCCAAACAAGGCTAGAAATGTGCAATGTGTAATTCGGCCCATAGAATAGCACAACGAACGACAAGCCACGGAATTAAAAGCTGATGTTAGCTCGAGTTGGTGGTAAATAACAACCATCAAGGTGGTTCTGTGCAGTGTATATTCCATGAGCACATTGAGAAAACACAATTTGGCGAAGAAGCTGGCTTCAGCGACTCCTACTTTTACACAAAGAGATCTCTGGGATGTAGGAATCGAACTGGGAAACGGAGGGAAGCTATGCGACCTAGATTACGCAGACGACGTCGTGTGTCTGTTCGAATCGGCGGACCATGCACAACAGGCACTAGATGGACTGTCGAGATCGGTTGCTCGGTTCGGCATGTGCTTTGCACCTTCAAAGTGCAAAGTACTGTTACAGGACTGGACGACAGCAGCGCCGAACTTGATACTGGATGGAGAGGAACTAACGACTGTGGACCGTGTCCCTTGGTTTGGCAGCTGCGCGTCCAACGATGGCAGCTCAGAAAGTATATCCAAGGCTCGTGCAGCTTACGCTAGACTGAAGCACTTGTGGCGTCGGTCTGATATTTCACTGAAGTTGAAAGTTCGTGCTTACTGTGCCGCAGTGCGTTCAGTTCTGTTGTACGGTTGCCAGAAATGGAGTACGCGTGTGGGCAGTGTTCGTCGGTTGGAGGTTTTTGATCACCGATCTCTACGTAGTATGGCTAGGATTGGATAGAATGACCGGGTGAGTAATATTAAGGTTAGGAATCTTGTACTGGGTGCCACTTCTGAGAATAGCTTGTTTTAGCGTATGAAACTTAGTAGATTACGCTGGTCGGGTCACGTGTTGCGTATGATGAGCACTTGTCTACCATATCGTGCCTTATTTTGTGCTCCTCACAATAAATGCAAGAAGCCATGTGGAGGCCAACAGATGACGTGGCAACGTGGGATGAGAAAATGTACGGCGAAGTTAGGTAAAGTAGGTGTCTCACGCCTTCGTGTTTGGGGTCCGAAAGACTCGTCAACTAGCTGGCTGGAGACACTGAACGATATGGCAGTGAACCGTGAACAGTGGCGATCGTGTTGTCATTTTCTATCGAATCAGAATGATTGAAAACACGTGCGTTTGTACAGTTAGATTGTGTTTCGTGGGTTGGCTGCACTAGCATCTTATCTTTTCCCGCCTGTGTAGGTCCACTCCCTGTTCCCCTTGGATACTCACTTTTTTATATAAACTTGTAACTCTGGGGAAAGGCGGCGGTCAGTGAGACTTGTCTTGATGTTTAATGCTGAACGATGAGGATGATGAGTATTCTCCACCAGATCAACGCCACTACACGGTCTTTCAGTGAAAGAGAGAAGAGATCAGTCATCTCTACGAGCGAAACGGTAATATACACTATATCTTTATGATGCCATTTAGGAAGCTACACTCTCAGGAATGATGTTTTTGCTTAGACACTCCAAATTGGTTATTTACTCCAGAATAAGGCATTGTGCTTCCTATTCCAACAGGTTCATAGATGTAAGCCACAAATGCTATTTTTGAGAACCTCGGAAGAAAAAACCCCGGAATAGAACTATCATCCGTTGGATTTTAATGAACCTCGAGAATCCAACCAAATTACTCCAGTGAACCACATCACTGCAGTTCATTTGGTGATCGTTGTGGAACTACATGAAAAAGCTGAGGTTTTGCTTTCCGGCCTGCCATCAATTTCACTTTACCCAAGTATCCTAAACCTCACGCTGCACCCCTCTTTCTACCTCCCGTTAGCACTAGGAAGATCAGCAATGCATTGCGTTTTCTGAACATTTCCAAACCATCCGGTCAGTACCGTATTTCCCTCATCGTCCTTGAAATGTGTCCTTGAGTTGGCCCCTCTTCTATGCCGCTTTTATTGTCTTTCAAATTCTCTACGTTTCCGACTCCTTGGGAGTGAACCCTAATTTTTGCTATTCATAAACACAGTGGTCCTTGTGATTCCAACAACTATCAGCTGATTTCCGTCATATTTTGCCATTTCGAAATTATTTGACACCGTCATCTTCGACGAGGTGCACTCATTAATCGAGTGTGAGGAGCTGCTGAGCGACCACCGAAATGGTTTCCGATCTCGCCGGTCAATCGACAATCTACTGGCCCCCGTTTCACAGTCAAGGTCGGCTTCACATGACAATCACGAGTTTGACACGAAGGTCATCCAGAAAAAACTATCCACGTCGGATTCTCATCGTTTCTCCTATCGCGAACAACGAGTTATCTCAGTAAGCAAACCATATCCGTCTGAGAAGACAGGACATTGTCCCAACTATTTCCTATAACTGCTGGCGTTCCCCGAAATGCACTACCCGAGCCCAACCGCTTTCTTTTATTAATTAATAGCCTTCTATTCACTACCTTCGACCCAATCCACTATTTTTGATGATGCCACTCCTTGTTGTTTTCATTCTTATCGCAATCCCCGCCGTGCAAACACAAAAATTTGTGGCCCTTGTGTCGCTACTGTAGCGCTAAACCACAACCTTAAGCATACTTCTTCCTGTGGATCCCATAGTCATGTTACCTTCTTTCTTTTGACTTCACCGAAACTTTGACTCGTCTATTTTAGATCCGCAGATTCTGTTTCTATTTTCGACTCATTCATTGGTATTTCATTGTGTTGATCCACCCTTCTTATCTGAAACTATTTCTCGCGCTGAGCGCAAAGTTAGCTTCCTATTCCACATCAAGCGTCTTTTCACTCCAGTCCATATTGCATTGTACAAAGTTAAAATCCGTCTGGCACTCGCATACTGAAGTCACATTTAGGGTGGAGATTCGTCTAATTCTCTCTTCTTGTTCGCATTCAACATAAAGCTACCTGGCTGATTGATCATCATTCATAACATCTTCACAGTCACTCTCCCATCCTCAAACAGTTGCTTCGTTATCTCTTTTCTGCCGATATTATTTTGGTTTTTATTCTTCGGAGCCTGACTGAGCGTCTTCTCTTTCGCTAACGTTTTCTCGTTCCTCTCGCTTACAGGCGGACAGTCAGCCTTATCAAATTTCTGTCACCAGGTTCCGCACTTCTATCTTTCATTCCTCATTTGTTCCGGGACTTCCCAATTGTGGAGCACCCTTCCGCCTACAATCTTCTCTTCAAAAGCAAGATCAATAAAATAATTCGTATACGATTTTTTTAATCACTTTCCCCCACTACAATGGTTCTTGACCATGGAGTTTACTCGTTATACTCCATTTTACGCTATATCCAATGAAAAGTTTCAATTTTTGTGTAGGGCAAATGGGTAAAATTCCGCGTTTTAGTTAGATATGATTGGCAAGCATGACTATTCCGCTTAACTACCGCAACCCATAAGGTTGTGCGATTTCCAGATCAAATCAAGAATAATGTATTATTCTTGTTCCGAGTGGCACTCCAGAAGAAAAGAGTGACAAATTTCCAGCTGTCTGAGTGAACCGAGCATGCTAACTACAACTCTCAGTCCAAAATTTTATTTTCATTACGCGCACATACAAACAAAGTCTACGATTCAATGAGTAACTGTGCAACAAAAGATCTTTCCCCAGACTGATCAGCTCGACAGAAAAATAATGGAAGGGAAGGATAGAGTGAGCGAAAAGGCCGTAAATTTGTTCCAGAACTTCTTCCGATGGGAACCAATTGGTGTAACTGACTTGGTCAGCAGCAGTTATTATTATTACTGAGCGAAAAATTAACAAACGAATCACCGATGCTAGAAGTAGCTGATGTTTACCATAAAAGAAAAAAAATCGATCTGAGCTTACTATTTCTGTTGTGGTCAGAACAGATAACTGAACGAGTTTTTTTATGAAGCAAGATTAGGCGCAGTGTTTGAGACTAGCTCCAGTTGTGAACATGCATGTTCAAAACTTACAGAGCACTCATTTCAGCGATAAGAAAAATCAAAAGTCAAGATTAACTTCCTTTCCTGACTGCATAAACCACTTAGGTTGTCATTTTGAGTGCATGTTGGACAGAAAGATTGCAGTACAACGAGAATCTCGAAAAAATATACAATCGTGACCAAGCTGAACGAGGTTAGCACGAAGATTAACACAATACTTGATAAATATCGAGCTATTAAATGACTTCCTTATATAATAAGATTTGCAAAGCGTGGTTATGACAAATACTAGTTTTCCCAATGGAATTTTTGGGCCACCGGTGGACAGACATTTTAGGTTTGCCCTCCAAACATTCGCATAGCAGTTCTTATTTCGAAAACGGTTTGTGGACGGATAAACGAGTTACGTTATGTATGTACTGAGACGTGCGTGTACATTAGCAGGCCGTTGTTCTTCCTGCTGATTTCATTTTACCTCATTTAACATCGAGCAAAACGGAAACTTGAGCTTTACCTATACGGCTTTCTACTAAACACTGTAAACCACAGTCAAAAGATAATAAATATTAACGACAAAGGAACAACCGCACAAACAATCAGCAAAGGCGTTTCCTTGTTGACTGATTCTACCCTACCAAGGCTTGATTGCACCCCAATGGCGAACGATTGATATTGATCGGTCCTGTGTTTCGATTGGTCACCAGTTAATTAGCCAGTCAATCAATCAACTAGTCAGTCAAGAGAACAATCACAAGTTTGATTACCACAGTAGGAGTCATTCTGGACTCGAGGTCATAATGCAGAGCAGTCCAGGCGGGCCTGAAAATACATCTTTATCCATCAGTCTCCATTAGAATGTCTGAAACCGATGGTACAGAAAGTTTCATTATATGAAGAACCAAATCAAAATAGCTCATTATGTATTGGGATGTGAACCTGAATCGAATGTGTCATATATGATACACCGATTTCCAGCCCTACTGTTTTTTTGCTAATCGGCTAACAGCTTTAATAATGAACTTGTCCATTGTCCTTTGGATGAAAACAGCAAATTATTAAACAAACTGCTTTTCAGGACAGTGATGCGATATTTTGAAATTTATCTGGAAATCTATTATGATCTCAAGTGTTACATAATAAATAACGATCAATCATTCTTTATTTCTAGAGCCAGTAAATTTTATGGTTCAACGTGAAACCATTTATTGTTCTGCATGACGACTGGTTTTCTGGAACAACTTTCGAAGTGGCTATAACCAATAGTTATTCCAACGAATATCTGAGATTTCGCACTGATCTGAGTGAATTTGAACTGAATCGCTTAACTCGACTACCCGCAGACCTTGTTATTAGAAGAAAGGGTAATCTCATTTAGTCCACCCAAATAAAGAACTTAAATGTTTGGCGTGCCTGAACACACCATGCTCTCTTCAACAAATCAAGTAATTTGGCAAAATAACATGCAAACAAACTTGGGCTTGTAGGCAAAATCAGCGCGCATATTGATTCTGCATATTCAATCCGTATTCTATTGAGCCGAGGTATGAAGCACTGCATACTTATTAGATATTTGTGTAGCATATTATGATTTTTATTCGATATATACTCTTGTTGCACTGACACCAAGATATACAAGATACAGAGTTTTCATCATGCCCGGATTTATCGAATTTAACCTCTAAAATGTGCTATTGCTGAGCTTTTCTTGTACACAGTCGTTAAAATGTTGATCTTGTCTCATGTAGCGTTGGACATGGATTACGGAAATAGCCCACAGTTTCCGAATGACGGCGATCTCAACTATGTGGCTTGGCTAGAATCCATGGCGTAAATCCTCAGGTCTTTCTCTGTATATACCTTATTTGAACTTCCCAGCAGGTCTTCACTTCCCTTTCTCAGGTAAATTTACCTTGGTTATCAAGGTCATGGTCATTTGGCCACTCCTACTTGACGCAGACCAATCATTAGGTAGGCAGTGAGTATGAGTAGTTTTATGATGCCCCAAATGTTTTCATACAACATTAAAAAGTAAACTGAAAGGGGCTCCCTACAGACAATTATTTTACATCGAATTTCCAGATTCATCTGGTTATTTTTTTAAAACCAGAATTACCGAACGCGTGATCGTTTTAACCAAGTGAACGCGACGTTTTAAACGGGTTGAAATCTGGCTGCAGAACAAACTACGCAGGCAGCTGATCCGAACGAGTGGCAAAGCAACGAAGATGAGGGCGAACAACCAGCAGAGCTCAGTTTCGGATGACAAAATTCATCGGAACTGAAGTGTTCTGTCAAAGCTAGAGACATCCTGACAACCATAACACCGAGGAGTAATATCAATGAAAAAGCAACTTTCTGGACAGATTAAATGATAAAAAATAACAGACTTCATCAGCCCACCGGAAAAATCGCTATATTTTGTTAAAATGGAACAAATTGTGTAGTTGTATCTGCACAGATAAGTTTAGATATTTAAGTGTTTGGATATCTGCATTTCTGTCAGAAACAGATGTACTGATACATTTATCATATTGAAGAAGATAGAAATCCACAAAGAAGCCTCGTGACCAGTCAAGGAAAACTGTTGAGAAAGTTGTCCGGACCAGACTTACGGACTTTTGTGATATGCGTCCATATTTTCGCAAGGGCATTGAAGCAATAGTGGAACGCGTCGAAATATGAGAGTAGCATTTAGGCTAATGATCGAGCTGAGAATGAGCGGGACCTGAATATATAGCATGAGCCGACG
This sequence comes from Fasciolopsis buskii, assembly GCA_008360955.1. Classification (NCBI taxonomy): domain Eukaryota; kingdom Metazoa; phylum Platyhelminthes; class Trematoda; order Plagiorchiida; family Fasciolidae; genus Fasciolopsis; species Fasciolopsis buskii. The sequence goes on from LUCM01006526.1 coordinate 262,911, forward strand.
TTTTACACCCAGACAAAAGTCGATCAACCAATTTGCTGGACAAAATGTTATTTGATATAAGAGGTACGAGATAAATGATACACGAATCTTAGGCAAAGGGTTTGGAAGACGCCTTCCAACAAGCCAGTAACGGGCAACAGGGTAACAGAAATGAAGAACGGGGACAAACTTGCCAACCAAAGTAGATGGTAATATGATTGACATCGAATTAGCACACTTTCGCATTGGACTATTACTCGTCAAAGTTTCTTCACACGAGCGTATGTGAGATGACTATCACAATATTTCAATAATAAATTAATTCTGCGGTCAGATGAATGTGCAGACAACGGACCAAATATGACAAAGAGCCATCCATTAATTTGAACGCCATCACATAACCTACTTGATAAATTCCAGTACAGTGTCCTCCGCCATGCAACACTCAGTCGCAGTCGGAACAAAGAGGACGACGAATGAAGTGCGCACACACGTGCTACATTTTTTGCCTCCACTGAAAAAGCAGACTGAGCTTCAAATAAGCATATGTCCACAGCCATAATTTACACTGCGAAACATTTCACGCGAGGATAATCGACGAGACGACTTACGAGGAGCACAGCTTTATCTGCGTTCTCCCGGTGTAAACCGCATCAAGTTTGAGTTTGATGAAATAATTAACCATGTGGTATCAACGATCAAATCACCATTAAGAAACCAGGGAAGCATTGCATAGCTGTTTCATCCCTGAAGGAAATCATCAGCAGTGCATATTCACCGTGTCTGATTTTTGTTTAGCGGCTGGACACCCAGGAAGTACTCGTCCATCAATCCCCATGAGTTACACACCTACAAATAATTCCATACTGCATCGGTCGTCGCGCAGCATAACTAGGGCTGTGCTGCCCATTGCATCAAGCGGGGTGAGTAATGATAAGTATGCTGATGCTCAGAGTTCTTTCTCTTCTATTAAGTATGTCTCTTCTGTCTCAAACCCAATCTGTTTGCTCCTTCTGCCTAACAATAGTATCTCCATGGGTAACACGCCCGATACTCGCAACGGTTTATTGTCAAGTAGTGTAGTAAGTAGTTTTTAGTCCGCTAGCTTACATATTCTCAAGCCTCATCAGCTTCTGAATATCAGTTCGTTCAATGCGCGCGCTTTAATGCAAACTGGCCAACAGACGTGTTTCGTTCTGATGTTTGCTGTGTGAGTGAAACACGAATTCAGGATTCGAGTAGAGTAATTCGACTAATTTCGTCAAATGT
>LUCM01006528.1:0-27797 GCA_008360955.1 Fasciolopsis buskii
CTCAACTCCCCTGGCCCATCCTCCGTCCCAATGTCAATCCTGGGCAACAAAACAGTTAACACAACACGTATGAATCACTGAAAACGAGCTTGTTCGTCAAATTGTTGTTTCAACAACTGTTTCAATTTATGATTTGATGCTCAAAGGTCAGGGTCAATTTATCAAGGATCGGGAAGTATGTGCTGCTCAAGACACCGAACAACTAGGAGTAAACGGACAGATATGACCGATGATGATCAAACTGTCAACGTCAACGCATTTCAACCGATCCTTCCACCCTTGGTCTCCTGTCCCACTTAGTGGCTGTATCTTTCCCGTGACCCTTTCATGAAAATGCAGGTATTTGTCCGATTGGCAAGGGGCTAAGTGATGAAGGGTAAAAGTAAATCGACCTGAAATTGATTAATAATTGAAGTGAAAATAAGACGCGGCACTTTTATTCTAAGCAATCCCGTTTGATTTGTTTTCAAAATGTCTCCTGCTGGGAGTGATTAGCCGAGTGCTCCCAAGCATTATGGCTTATAGCCGATCCGTGACAAGAAGAGTTCGCTGAGGGGATTCAAAGTTCAAGCAGAAGCAGTATCAGATAGGACATGCATTGAATGAAATGTGGAGATACTCTTAACCACAGCAACGGTCTAACAGATATGACTTTTGGGTTCTGTCGAATGCCTCCACGGAAAAACTTGATTCCGTAAACGATTCTATTGCTTCGACTAATGAACGAACTCTAACAGCGCAAAATTTTTCACACCATTGGGACTATTAATTCCCGTTCAGACCAACACTTCGTACACTTGCACTAGTAAATCGTTCTTTAACTTTCACTTTCTTTATTGATGAAATAACGAGGTACATCATTTTTCAGGAAGGATGCCGCGGCCAGCAGAGGGCTGCCGAGTGGGGAAGTTGACCGACGGTGGGAGAATTCGTACCAATGACCTTCACATTCAAGCTCCACGACCTTAGCCGCTCGACTGAAGCGAACTGGTCTTTTTGCATGTCGGTGCTGCAGTCTGTTGGGATAAACTACGCTTAACACTACTATCCTTCCGGACGCCGACTGATCCCTGCAGTCTCATGGCACACAAGCGACTGTTGACTGGGATCCAAACTAAAAGAGCTGCTTCAGCCTTCTCGCTCAAGATTATTCCTACACCACGTTGACCCACAGCTTGAGCTGCTTCGTCTCTTGAAGTGCGAAGAAAATATCTTGACGAGACATTTGACGCAGTCAGCTGAATTACTCTACTCGAATTCTGAATTCGTGTTTCACTCACGCAGCAGACATCAGTCCAAAGTGAGCTAAACACGCATGTTGGCCAGCCTGTGTGAATGTACACATTGAGGAAATCGAGATTCAGAGGCTGACGAGGCTTGAGAAAATGTGAGCTAACAGACTAAACCATCTGCTATACTATTTGACAATGAACTGTTGCGAGTATCGGGGATGATATCATCTGGGGCATTATGAGCAGGCAGAATGGGCAGAGATTTTGTTTGGAACTGAAGAGACAGGATGAATAAGAGAGGGAAAACTGTGGACAGCAGCATACTTATCACTATCCACCTCGCCTGCGCTCGATGCAGGGGGCAGTGCGGTCCTAATTATTCTGGGCGACGACCGATGCAGTATGGAATTATTTGTAGACGTGTAGCTCATGCGGATTGATGGACGGGCACTGCTAGGGAGTCCAGCCGCTAAGCAGAAGAACGATTAGGGTTCTCAACCAAAGCCTTTGGTTCTGACAAGAACCTTTTCGCAAGGTAGCAAAGAGTGACTGAGTGGCAGTTCATCCACCTGGATGGACTATTCTTCCACTCGTTTTTCGACTGACGTACCAGCCCACATCAACCCAAAACCCGTGAACCAGATGACTGTTTCTTCAGGCCCCTACCCAATGACCTTGTAGTCATGATTTGACGTTCGGCTTGGGAAAACCCCTCCTGTACAGCTCATTGAGTCATGGGAACTCGCCAGCCGTCACCCCACGTCAAAGTACAGTCTCGTTGTGACGGTGAATTGAGGGCAGAAGAATGACGCGAAAGTCTCACAGGTGCCAACCTCAACCCATCTGCAGGACAATGGGGGCCAAAAAAGGCGTTGAAAGCGAACTAAATTAGATTTTTCAAGAAACCCATTTTATTCATTGTTTCGTGTGGATACCGCGAGGCAATGTTGCTTTTCACTGTGTTGCCGCGGACGGCTGAAATGTTGTCTTCCTGCTACTCGAGGATGAGAAAAAAGTAAACCAAACCCTTGGTAGTGCCGAACGAAATAGAAAAATTCTTATTCGGATCACTGCGAAGAATTGACCAAGTGGTCTTGAGAAAGGGCACGAGTTCGAACCTAGGTTTTGATGATGGATTTGTACAACTGATGAGTACTAGTGACGGCAAAACTCAAATCTGGTGCTTCCCGGGTGAAAGTTTGATCGCAAAAACCTGCTATTAGCGAGTGTCCATGACAGAACGGGTGAATCGATCACGTGGTAATAAGTACAAATTTCCCATGCGCGATGTACTCTTTAGGATCGAAAATTTGCGAAAATCGGATGTCCAGTGCATCCAAAAATAGGTAAGTGCCATCAACTAATCTTTGCCAGTCGAGAAAGGGTTCTCAAAAAGTTACTAAATGACAGGACAGTTAAACGACGAAGAAAAATCGAAGCGGAACAGGTAGAACGAGCCGATTGTTTTTCCAGGGATGTAAACAGTAGGAACATTGGCCCCCGAATCGCAGCATTCAACCTCGAAGGACAAAAACACCATAGCCTGACAGAGAGGACAGGACCAACATCGAACAACTTACACGGGTCGATACACCAATTGACAAAGTCGATCATTCAACGACCTTTTGATAAACAGCCATTTGGAACCGAGGTGAGTGGATAGCCTACATCTTTTTCACACAGCAGAAATTTTAAAAAGTAGTCGACATATTTATCGCCACTGATTACACTCAGACCAATGATTCACACAACTTACCACGAGGCTAACATTTCTATCCAGTTAAATGATAACATTTTAGCATGAACACATCACTGCGAATCGAACTGGGAGAGGCGAAAGGTAGGCGTAAATTCTCGGTTGTTTTGACAAAACCAAAAAAAATAATAAAACCGGTGTCAATAGTAACATCATCAACGATGACGGTGACAACAAAACGAACAACAACACCAGATAACTTATAAAATATTTACTAGGCAGAAGCAGCAAATGCCTGTCGATGGCCTCAGTTTTGACGATAAAGTGATCTGAGTGTGTGTTTACAAGATGTTGAGACCAAGTAATCGGTTTCTTGTCCGGGCTCAAAATCGACAGACTCGCCGCGGTGATTATCAGTGATGTTTAGTTGTTAGAAGAGATAGCTCGAACCTCGTTGTGTTTTACTGCTGCATGCATAATTGTTATCTCATGACAAGCCGAAAAATGTTTCCACGAGACGATTTAACCTAACGCGTGAGTGGAAGCTTATCGATAAAGCGTGTCCAACAGTGTCACAGAATCGTGGAGACACTTTCTTATCCTACTCTACATAGGCATGCCAAACCGTAACAAATTGTACTTTGGTGCATTATAACGAAGTGATGAGAACAAGGTGACCATTCGGTTCACTGTCATTTACAAGAGTAGCAAGAAAATCAACTCGTTGGATTGTGGGAAGTGGAAAATTATCCAAGAAAAGCCCAATTTTCCCACGATGTTCAAACCGAAGACGACATTATACACGTTTCTTTTGAGTGGCATCAGAGATCCGTAATGGGCATTTCATACCATTTATAGGAGTAAGCATTAACGTGGGAAAGGACGGTGCTAAAAGTGTTCAGCTCTGATGATCCGAAAACGGGAAACGAATTTGAATCAGATAAAACAACGGAAATGACGGTGGCCAAACGGATAAGATCGTGACGTTTGGACGTGAACGCCGCGGGTTCGAATCCTCCCACCGTCGGCCAACTTCCTCACTTGGCAGCCCTTTGGTGGCCGCGGCCCCCTTCCTGAAAATTGACGTGCGTCGTTGTTCCATTAATAAAGGAAGTAAAAGATAAAAGATGAAAGATAAATAACACCAAGCTTGATTCCACGAAAATGCAAAGTGATGTTTAGCGGCTCTGTAGACTTGTATTGTGACGGGTCAAAAGATTCCAATTGTGCAGTCTGTGTAAACTCTTGAATCCCCGTTTTGTCCGTCAAGGGTACAACCGCTTGAACCACAGTGTTAATGCGGACGTAAGCTAACGGTCACCGAGAGTATGATTCGCCCTTTTCTGTCTAGTGTTACTTTAGTTCTGTGTTGGTTTCAACATGAATGGTTGAAAAGGACCTCTTTTCCATACGATTTTCGTCTATGAGGGCGCATCTGTCGGTTGGTGCGTCACCACTGTAGAGTCAATGTGACGTGGATCTCCAAGGCGATTCTGTTATCAGCTGGGCCCTAGACTGTCGCCGTGTGTCCGGGGTTTTAACGGACTGTTTTTAGCAGTCTTTCTCGAAGGAACTGATTACTGTTCTAAAAATGTTTAAAGGTCACCGAGACAATGATGAAATATCTTGTAAAATGGAAGAGGAACAAGACCTATAGAGTTCACCCAGACATCTTGGTAGCTAAGGGAATAGCCTAACACTCAGCTGCTCTGTGGTTCCAATATGAGATGCACCTACATGGATATTTCTCTGGAGAAATCCGGAACACACAACAAAGTGACGTAGACCACACATTATCCGAGTACATCTTTCAAGAGACCCTTACAACTGATCACAAAAGAATTGACGGTTTCAGCTGACCAGATTGTGTTGGGCACTGATCCTCAGTGCACAAATGCCGATCATTTAGGTGACTTCGCATGATCGCTGAAGTGGACCGAATTCGGTTTGCTGTCGCCTTTTGTGACTGGCAGTTCTCAGTTGACGCCACTTATTCCAGTCCACGGCCGATCAAGTTTCGTCATTATTTTTATTGAACCGCATAGCATGGCAGATTGGTGATATCTTCGCCGGATTTTTCTTTGCCATCCGTCACGTGAATCATGACCGCCCATTGGCCTCGATCGTTTTCATTCTGCCTCATGACGAGCAACGAAACACCTTTAATCACGGATACATCATCATCATCGTTCAGCGTTAAACAGCAAGGCAAGCCTCGCTGACCGCTGCCTTTCCCCAGAGTTACACATTTATATAAAAGGAGTGAATATCAAAGGGGAACAGGGAGTGGACCTACACAGGCGGGAAAAGATAAGATGCTGCTGCAGCCAACACACGGAACACAGTCTAACTGCACAAACGCACGTGATTCAATCATTCTGATTCGATAGAAAATGACAACACGATCACCACTGTTCACGGTTCACTGCCATATCCTTCAGTGTCTCCTATCCTTCAGTGTCAAATTCGATTTATTGCTTACAATTTGCCCCTAGTGTTAGACGTGAGACGCACGTTGCGGTGAATCGATTAAACGATTCCCGACATAAGTCCAGATGCGGTCAAGCAGAAGTACGAAGCTATCGTGGACGAATGCAAATAAACTGACTAAGCAAAGTGACTAGTCATGGTGGTGCTTTGAGTTTATTACCACAAATAAAAGTGTCAATTTGATGGAATAACTCGAACCTGAGAACAGATTGTTTCACATCGCCATTTTATGCACGAAATCACGGACATACAGAGTAGATTCTAGCAAATTTGCTACTCTACAAGTTAGTCTTTCTGCACCCGACTCTAACAGAAAACCGACTGACCTCAGGATTCAAAACAAACACATGCACTTGAATTTTGAGAACTGCCAATCCGAAGAATTCCCGGGAGGAGGGGCTGATGCGGTTAAGTCCAAAGCACATCGTAATGGTACACCCGAAGATTGGAACTGAATACAAAAGCATCGCCAATAAACACCAAAAAAGAAACAAAACTGGTCCGAAGGACATAATCCAGTCTTTCCTGGCTGCACTGGTTCTCGGCTCATTTCACTGAATAGGCATTGTTGACGACTCCTAACCAAAATGAAGCACTTTTACGTGTATTCTCTATTTTCCTGCACGGGCTGGATAGTTGACACTTAGATTACGAATCATGTTGCATACTGACTGCACCGGTAGACTTAAAATTTACGTTCATGCATGTACAAATAATTGGGTGCAGTGCCTTCTTATCTGGTTAGAAAAATTCTCTCCCAAGAATATTCCAGCAGTGGCAAATCAAAGATAGACAGCAACTCCTAGAGGGAAAGATAATTACACCCGTAGATCTCCTGCTATCCAGCTAACAGGCTGTCATCGATCGTCACTATCCCAGGCAAATTGGAAGCAAATCAATTCCTGGTAGACTTATTACGTAAGATAATGCATCGAAATCCCCAACCTGTCCCTCAATGATAATATCGGCGGTCAGGGCATAGTGGGCGAGTATGGATCAGCAAGTCTAGGAACCGATTATTTTGTCGAATTGAAAGGGGGCATCTGATATATACAACACCATGTGTGAGACCTCTTAGTTTTACTTAACATGTTATACATTTACTACCAGTGAACAGTGGCAGATAATAGAGACATATTGCGAATACAGTATGTCTAAAAACAGAAATCCGTAATGTATATATATATGCATATATATATATATATCTATATATATATCAGAATCGAATTTGTGGCGTCAGGAGTGTGCTCTTCGTCGAAGAGTTCACAGAAAAACCACAACTGTGATTCATTAATAATTCCTTGTTAGTCGGGCTGAGCCAACCTTAGGAACGAAGGCAAGAGAGTACCGGGTACCGGGTACGCATACCTGACGAGCGACAGTAACCGCAAAACCGGTCGTGTGCTCCCGGGAAAACTTTGTTCACTCATCCAGATACTACTTACTGCTTGTATATATGTATGATAACGTATAGAGCTGATGCGCCGTGGATAACACCTTTCACATCCAACCCTCAGACCACCCGATCACCTTAAATGGATCATTTGCGTATCTCTCCCTCTGAAGCAGTCGAGAGCTGCTGGTCGTTACTGGCGACCATATCGGGACGAACGTAACTTGGTAAGTCTGATTAACCCGGACAAATGCTGGTGACGCGTTGGCAGCATATCCGCTCTATAGTTGCATGTTACGAATTCAAACCCTGGGTGCGAGGCTAGATATGTGCCGCTGATTGTCCCCAATGAGCGTAAAGCTAGAGTCTGGTGATTTCCGTGTGAAAGGTTGACTGCATGACCTAAGGTTCGTGGGTGAAAGATACATTCTGAAGGGAAGTCAGTCGAGCAAATTACCAAGAAAATTCCTTGGAACTTCAGTGATGATCTATCCAGCCTTGTTAACTGTGTACGAAGGGTTAACCGTTTGCCTTATTTGAAAAAGTCACATTTAGGCCTAGTTTCGTATTAGACAACTAACTGATTAGTTCATTTTTCGGTTTGCACCACGGAAGCAGAATATTTATTCTTTACGTACTGAATTTTGCTTGATGCGACAACCAGTAGGTTGGCGAAGTAACTGTTGGACTGAAATAATCAGAAACATTTTGTCTGTATAACAGATAGATCTTATCTTTTATCTTTTATTTCTTTTATTTAATGAAACAACAATGTACACTAATTTTCAGGAAGAGGCCGCGGCCAGCAGAGGGCTGCCAAGTGGGGAAGTTGACCGGCAGTGGGAGGATTCGAACCCGTGACATTTGCGTCTAAACTTCACGACCTTGTCCGTCTGGCCACCGCCGGCAGTATCATTGAAATCAACGTGGGTTTTGTTCATTTTGAGCAATACTACTATTATTGATAATAATAATCCTAGTGTTAACAGATGAAATTCCACGCATTGCCCATATCCATTTGAATGTTGAATATCGCCAGATCACTGTAGAACTGTTTAGTCCGCGTTATAAACCACGGGCATTGTGTTCATAATGCTCGAGCCGAGACAAAACCTGGAACACACGATTGGGTGTGGGACCCATCAACCATATGGTGTTGAAATTCCCTAAACCACTGACAGTCCACCAGGTCATATAAGTAAAATCAACTAAGAATTTCAGGCATCTTTTGGCTTTCATTTTATTTAATTTCATTGCTTCCTAACCAGCTACCACAATTACCCATCCAATTCTGACCCGTTTTATGACTTCAGCATTGAATGAAATGTCAGCTACGTGTGCCCACGCATGCACTGTCACTCTCTCCGCACACACATTCACATCCACACACACACACACACACACACACACACACACACACAAACTGCATACCATATATCACGTGAACAGAAATAATAACGGAAAGACATGGTCCGTTTGAACAACAGTGTATATGTCGATACATAAGCCTAACATCTCGATCAATGAGGAGACCATCAAACACTGTCTGTATGCTACACTCCATGTTGGCCTAATTATTCGGTTGCCTTATCTCACACTTCGTGGCTGCATTTGGGTGGTGACTGTCTTTGTACCCTGCTGATTGGTCGAACTGACTTCTCGGTGCAACACAAAAAGAACTAGGTGCAGAGGATAAAAAACTGTGAATGCGATTATGCATAGTCAATAACTTAGTATCTCCAACGGTGTGTTACCGTTTCTTGTCAAATTAGTGTTTTTCAGGTTAGTTAGGCGGAGGATTTTTCAAACGAACCCCAAACTGAGAACAAAAGAGAAACCGATTGCATACTGGAGTTAATGTCACTCATTATATACATAAATATATATATATAACAATAACCACAATGATCACAAAGTCAGTAAACAGTAAGCATCATTTTGTTACGTGTACCGGAAGCTAACTCGAAGAAGAATAAGTGTGTAAATATGCCTCACATCCCATATTTGAGGCAATGCATTTTATTTGACAGTCTGTGAGAACGCAAGACCATACGATTGCTGTCACATTGGGCATGATCCCTTCAAACAGTTCACATTGCACGATGAGTAATTGTCATAAATAGACCGACAGCTTTACTGCATAATTACAACATGTTCCGTTCTGTTCGTTTCTGTTCGTGTGTGATACATGTTCAAAACGGACCGAAAAAATCGTTCAAGGATAGGTCACTGTCGCGCTTCTTGAAATACCACAGAAGTTCTGTTTACCAGACGTACGGTTATCGCCGTCAACCATTGATCAATGCACATTAACAAGCTATTTCATGCGTGGAAAAGGACATTCTCACTCACAGTGGTCTATCTACTAATGATGTACACAGTGAACGAATATGTCCACCGTGATCGTAGATTGAAGGCCTCTCTCGACTGTGTCCGAAATCGGGGTCAGAGTGTGGAAAAACAGGAGTCACTGCGTTGCAAACTTTCATTTATTTCTCTTTTTGTTAGTTTTCGTTGGTCGGTACGCGACCGCACATTTAGTTGTATGCGAAAGTGAGCACTTGAATGTGACTGGAGATGTTAAAACTAAAAGTTTGGCTCTACATACACACCGGCTAAAAATCGAAGTGTTAGGATGCCTAGATAATTGTTCTGCTTACGTTGGGGAAAGTTGCTTTTCCGATCCAGTTTGAATCCTACAAACAAATATTCAATTAACACCATAAATCCCTCTTCACCAATCCAATCGCCGGTGTGCGATTGCTGTGCTTCGTGACATTTTTTCGTCCCTTATCTTTTACTACCTTTATTAATCAAATAACAGTACGTATCATTCCCAGGAGGAGGGCTGCGACCAGAAGAGAGCTCCCACATAAAGATGTTGATGGGTGGTGGGGGGATTCGAACCGCAACCTTCTCGTACAAATGCCACAAACGTATCGGCTTGATTGGTTTTGGTCAAACGGGTCATCTGAATGGACCGATTTTGTTCCCATGTCGGATAGATGGCACTCGCCACGATTTCGCGTTACAGTTGAGAATAGTGGGGTGCTTAGATCGGATAGCCAGTGATCATCTTATGATGGCAGCAAATTTGGAATCCTCTTCAATTAGCATGCAATGAAGGACCACTTTTAGAACGGAAGACCTACTACAAGATACTTCCCTCATACAAAATATCTCGACTACAGCCGTCTAGGTCTAAGTCCGCTTGCGAATGTAAAGATACTTTGAAAGAATGATGATGATGAGAAACGCTTCATATTTTTATTTGCCAAGTTTTCCATCAGAATTCTTAAGATGAAAGATCATTAATACTCATTGACCAACTGAGATAGCATGCCAAGAACAATTAGGGCTTTTATACCTGTAGGAGTGGGAAATACGAGATCTTGGTTTTGCATTCCGTAAATCTATTTATTAATGGATCTTGGGACCTGGAGTGGTCAACTTGATTGAACGTCTGTTACCCCAAGAAGGTCAGAGGTTCTAATCCCATTTCAGCTGGTCACTTTGGAGGCAGACGGTTGATTGAGTGCAAACTCATAGAGTCCAGTGGCGCTCTAAGTTTCAGAGTTATAACTGCCGCTTTCTTCTTCTGCCTCCCAAAAAGTACTGTTGGCCTGGCGGCGGCGGGGCACGCACCCACTACTGCGTTCATGCGTCAAGCAAGTTTGCACGTCATCTGATTGTCTCACAACACCTAGACATTCGTGTTTCGTTTCTCTTCGATTTTCGCATAATCGTTATACGGACGAGCGCGATTCGAAGAGGTCTTACTTTAATGGGCACCGCTGGTGTTCCAACTTTCACGTAGAATCAGACTCAGTCTCCGGCGCATCCACGCCGCACCACAAGTCTTCGGTGTGTTGTCAGCAGGTGCACGCGGGCTATCCGGAAACGCCCTGATTACGTGTCGAAGTTGAAATACGTAATCGGTAATCCACATACCGTCACATTCAGACAAATGTATTAGGGTATCTATTGGGTACGCATTTCATGTCCTGTGTCCAAGACGTGTGGCCATTGATCGGTTGTTACGTGTGTCATCAAACACTTCGGCAGTGCCGCACAGCAAGTCGGAGTACTCCCGCCATCCATAAAAGCTCTCGGTAAATTCCTCAGTATCATATTCATCCTCCACTTCATCATTTCTTTGAGGATGACGCGGAGCTTTGCGCTTTCTTTATACTCAAAAGTAAAGGTAATTCCTGACCTTCTGTCCATAAGTAATTGTTATGATACACCGCCAACGGTAATCCGGTAGTTGACAATAACATCCAGAGTTCTTTTGGTGTCAGTTCATTGCACTGGGGGCAGCCTCATATCATTTTGTAAAGTGAGTAGTCGTTGTAATAGCATATCTGCTACCGTGTGTGGTTCGGGGAGTGGGTAAGGGTTTTGCTCAATGTTTATATGTGCAAAAAACAGCATAAAGGTCCAAAAACCGCTGGAATAATCCTATTTTATCTTTCCATTTAGACAAAATCTCCGAACAGGCTAAAAGTAGTGTTACGACCATTTGACATACTTTGAAATTCACTCCTCCGGCTCAGTCATAAATACCTTTCTACACACTAGTTTTCTCTAAACACGCTTTGTGTCAATTTAATTTCCTACGGGTTTGTGACTTGGTAAGCTTTGTCTGTCCGGTCTCGGTTATCCAAGACTCCTGCTTGAGCCAAACATTTTCCCTCTCGTTTCCTGTGATCAGTTAGGCGTAAAAGTACAAGCTTGTTAGTGCATTACAATACACGAAGTTGACCCAGACAGTTGAACTTCACTAATCATGCTGCTCTCACGTGTCACTGTTTTTTCCGAATGACCTTCGCATATGGAGTTTCCCACATTCGTAATGCGTATGCAAATCGACTCCAGTTTCACGTGCTGATCTGAGTGTCATTGTCTTCCTTGTTGGTGGCACGATAATTTTTAGCCAATCGCGGATGTGTCAGGATCGGCAGAGAAGACTGGCATGAATTCATTTTTACCAGCTATTCTGGTTATGTGCTAAAATATGTCACGTGACGTTTATTCATTCTCTGACAATGCAACTGGCTTATTTATCTATAGACTAAACAAAATGCGAGTACGGTAACCAGGCCACGTAAACCGAGAGTGAAGGGAAATCGGTTTCTTTTTGATGGATTATTTACTGTCCTATGCCAGTAAACAAAGAAAATTGACCAATCAATTTGCGGAGCAATTATTAGGAGACAAATTACTTTTGGATACCCCATCGGCCACTTACGTATAATAGGAAGCAAAACTTTGATTTGCATGCGTTCAAATTAGGCCATTTGGCTGAGTTTAGTGATGTTGTGTGTGTGCGCACGCACGCGCCTGTGGACGAATGTGGCTCTATGCGATCGATCGGGACTCCAGTAGACCAGGCTCAAATGTCCCACGTTTCCGAACACGAAAGGCTTCTCTAGTTTGAGCGATCCACATTAGATCAACATTAATTTCCATAGTGCATTGGAACAGGTGTCACAGATAGCCAGAGTTTACACTCAACTGCCCTAGTGCGATTTTCATACCAAAAGCGTAAAACGGGACGTAGACATGTGCACGGCCGCATTACAGTGCGCACTGATTGTATACGAGTTAGCCCATATTGTGTGAACAACCATACCCATCTCATATGTCGATAAACCGCTAACAGTACGTTGATATAACGTCAAATAGTTTTCACAGTAATAATATTATTATTAGTAAAATGACACCAGTGCCAAAAATTAAGTGCCGTCCTTAGTTAATGTGTTCTGCAATGACAGGAACTGAACGGGCTGGTGGTGTCTGCCTTGTGACGTTTTCCGACCTCGCGGCGTGGACGATTCCCTGATTCAACTAGTACAAAACACTCAAGTTATGCAGATAGATTGCACGGGAACACCGCTGTATGCCGCGGTCCAGGGAATCAAGATCAGAAGTTCTAATCCTAGTTCAGACGGTCACTTTGGTGGTAGACGCAACCTCACTGTCGCCCAGCTTGTTACCACACCTGACCTAGTGAGAACTAAGGTGTTCTGTCCCACTCCAAGATTCAAGGTCACGGTTGATACTTCTTGCTTTTTGCTCCCGCAGTTAATCCTAGCATCTATAGGGGATGTCCCTTCCACTACATCCGTGTGCTAAGCATGTACTAAAATGTGTATATTTCAAAATGTGATATGCAATTCTGCGGATCATAGTAACTGGTAGTTCGTACCTTCAAGCCTGGTCTACATCGCCTACATATAAGCACTGATTCAACAACGGAAAAAGAGTTGCCTTGTGTTATCCTACGGCAAATGCTTTATAAAAAAAAAAGAAATTGCTTTTGCCATATTAGTCTTCCGATTTGCGAATTAAAACGGATAATTTGACCAAACTGATTCTGACACTTATCCAAGAACAAACAAGGAATGAAATAATTGTTACCGTAGTAGAAGACTCGCTAAATCGCGTAACTAAACGTGTTGATTTTTCATTTTCAATGGAGAAACTACTGTGTTTAATCAGTGGCATTTTAATCGTTTTAAAGGGATTATGGATGACTCGTCCACATTCAGAGGTGAAATAACCGTTTGATTTTGGTTTAGAAACTGTTCTGATCTGCTGCATCCAGGTGCCCGCTAGCTCACTCACCCATTCATTCATTCACTTACCCGCTCACTCATTCGGTCGCTTCACTCACTTTAATGAACAGTCCTTTCTCACTTTGAAGCCTGATGAATGCTGGGAGAGTAGAAAGTGTCGACATACTTCCTGTTACTGTCGTAGATTACTCGTCAGTAGGAGCACTTCTGCTGAATCTCACAGACTCAAATTCGCCATGGTCACATTTCACTCCTAATACATCCACCTCATCTAGGGGCTTTCGCGTACTAATTGAGAGGTTGAAACGCCAGAGGAGATGCCGACTGGCTACTTCTGCCCCAGTAATCCTAATACTAATACTAACACATACTAATAACAGTAATAGTAGCCTTCAAATGCCTCAGAATGGTCGGAGTGGATTTCTCAGTCTCTGAGTTGGCTACTCACCCTAAAAGCCTCTCAAAATGCTCCCAAGTGACCGGAGACTCAAATAACCTCTGTCGAGAAAGTCCAACGCAATGCCTTCTTGTGGTGGTGTTCCTACGAAAGCTCCGGGACAAAGGCGAACGCCACGCGCTATCCGCCGGGTTACGTGTTCACTGGAAATCAGTCTAGGGGAGTTGGTGCGAGTCATACGGCTGTGCTCAATGGCACCCATGGTGTAGGGGTGTGGTGGGTACCCAGGATGTCTCGTCTCATCCAGAGGAAGCATGAAATGAACGATCAGTCACCAGTCCCCAGTGGGTCACCTGACCCTCAGATCGTCCTGCCGCTTTGTGGGTTGAACCATTCGGTCAAAGGTTCGACGTACGATCCTCTAAGTAGACTCTCTGCTTCGGTTTGGGCAGATGGGTAGTATCAAGCCCAAAGAGGACTCACGAATCCTGATGGACGGTAGGTGATATGAAGATAAGGACCAGAAGAACTAGGATGTGTTGTGAAATTTGCACATTGTTTCCTTTTTTCTCATAGTTTTCATCCTTCGCAATAATTCCAGTGACACTGTCCGCACTCAGATTTACGCAAAATGAAGAATAATAATAATGATAATAATAGTCTTTTACCGATTTCAGCTTCATTCTGGTGAGTTAAAATTTCCACTGACTGTTTCCTACCAAATGTTCAAATGACTCTACCCACACCCGAAATGTGAGTCGAAAAGCTTGTCACTTTCAGTTCAGATAATACAATCATTAACCGAGCACTGATACATTCTGTTTTTGTTTGATACCGCATGGTATAGTATGCCCAAGAGAAAGGTGGTACCTGACACATCCTACCATCAAATTGCAATTCCAACTACACAATGAAAGTTAAGAGGTATGGTTACCAACCCGTGACTTACGCCCGCAGTTGTAAAAATGAAATGTTATGTGAAGAATGTTAAAAGTTACACAGTATGGCAGCTCTGCTATCTGAAAACCGACATGTTTGCTGTTTAATAACTTTTCCCATACCAGATGATAAGAAGTTACGTTAGCCACCGTCCAAGACACAGTTTTCTTGACTAGGATTGACTAACCACTGTTTTTCACCGCTGGCTGATCGACAATTAACAGAAATCGAGATTGAAACCATTCTAATTTAGTGGTGATTGCGAAAAACTAGTGGGCACGTTTGTTTTGCAATGCTCTAACAGCGGACGTCAGTATTTAGGCTGATTTTTTAACCGACAAACGAAGTGTCGAGTTTACAGATAAGGTGTGAAAATACCAGTAGACCGACACATGGAACTTACAGCCAAATACGCCGGCTACGGCGATAATCGTCCCCATGCACGTGTCACTGCATGCACAACACAAGGTGATGAAAAGGAACACCAAAGCGCCGGCGAATATGAAGAACGCGATGACCAGGCAGCCTAACGATGCT
Source organism: Fasciolopsis buskii (assembly GCA_008360955.1). NCBI lineage: Eukaryota > Metazoa > Platyhelminthes > Trematoda > Plagiorchiida > Fasciolidae > Fasciolopsis > Fasciolopsis buskii. The sequence goes on from LUCM01006528.1 coordinate 15,266, forward strand.
TTGGCCGCGTCGGACAAATAATCATCTACGAATAGAATGAAATTAGTAAACGGAGTCGTGCCAAAGAGGATTAGGCAATTTACTTCGAAATTCATCTTTCTGCTCGATAATTGCGGCCAAAGTGCACATGACACCCAGAGCACATGCTAGCATACACAACAATTTGCCCAGCATGCCCATTTTAGCGAGTTTCAGGCGGATGATGTAATAAGTTGCAAGTCCGAATGAGCACACGCACACAGTCTGAGTGAAAACTGGCTTCGACCAAGAGTGGAGAATAACGCGTCGAATGTGGTCCCCCGGCTGCTATCCGGGCCAAATATAGTTTGCCCGACGGGGTCGATGATAAATGGCGCTGGTATGGCTTGGTGTGTTCAGTGCGTGGGTGAATCGAGAGAGAGAGAGAGAGAGAGAGAGAGCGACAAGCGGGCACAGACAGCAGCGAAGATAAGCTTTCAGTTTGACTTGTGTGTGTGGGAGCGGATATATGTGTACGTGCATTTGTGCGTTTGTTCGTGTAGCAGATCAACCTACGATCGCAAGGTGGCAGAGGTTTATATTTCAGGCGAGCATCGACCGGTCATCATACCCGTCTGCGCTTCTCGATGGTTTTCCGACCACAGCGGCTGTCAACACCACTGTTCCCACCGTTTCCCTCTCTCTTATTCATCTAACCAATCCAATCAATCCTAAACATTACCCCTTATCGTGATTGGTCCATTCTGGGCGAACTTTACTGACAGTACGCATACTAGCGGCAAGGTGGCATGTACGCGTGATGGTAGATCATGTTATAATGAACGTGATAATCAAATCTGTACCACTCGTCGTCTGGTCGATAAACAGGCCACTGACTGAATGTGATGAAAAATGAACTGGTGGCTTTTGTACATTATCAAATGTGTTACCATCATTACTATCCCCGTTTTGTTGTTGTTGCTGTCATCGTTATCGTTGCGCATGTACTTGCCCGTTATTATCTCTTGTGACTGATTCTTTATGCACCGGGCTTACCTTAGACCGCATCGGGAGTTTTAGTGCTGACGTCTAAACGAAATAAGCACGATCAGGGACCCATTCATTAGATTTTTAATGTTAATTCTGACGGGTATCTTCATCACATTCTTTTCTTTCATGATTTATTTCATTTAACAGTGAGACACGAATGTACCTCATTTTCAGGTCTACTAAGTGGGAAATCGCACCGGCGATGAGAGGATTCGTACTAGTAACCTAAAGATTGAAATGCCACGATACTGAGCTTTTGTCCATGATCGGTGATGAAGAGCACTGATGAAGTAACTAATGTAAATACGCGTAACTAAAGAAGTATCTCCGGCCGGGTTAAAACAATCAAGATGTGAATTGGTGATTGATTTATATATCTAATTTAATAATTCACTACGGTATGGGCGAGTTTGCATCGTTTGTACAATATTTCTGACCATTTGCGACGTTGTATCTAGCCTAATGAATTAGGTGTCTGAATTCTGGTCGGAAGATTGCAGGTTCAAGTCCTGCCAGGATCAACCACATTTGACCGCCGGTGGTTAGGCGATCAAAAAGATAACGCAGTAAACTGATGGTCGCAATCTCGAATCCTCCCACCGCCGATAAACTTTTCCACTTGGAAGCTCTCATCTGGCTACGATCGCCTTTCCGAAAACGTTGTACTGTCATTTCGCTAATAAAGCGAGTTAAAAAAAATGATAAGAGAAGAAAGTTCAGTCCGAAGTTTGTAGCTGCATAGTTAAAATGTTGGATAATCAAAACCTGTTAGTCATTCACATGGTCACTGCATAGACAGAAAGTACACTAACCCAACAAATATGCACCATCCATAGAGATTTCCATCAAAAAGGCCGGTGCCTTATTCAGCAGGTCATTCAACTTAGCTTTCGTTATTCGAAATTATTTCCATAAATCTGACGGATGAAAAAGGATACTCATTCCACATCCTTTAACTGACCGCTCCGTTTAATCACCACCCAAATGACCGGCATTCCATCATATTTTTTGAACTAAAATGATTGAATCACGGTACAGCAATGATGTTCTGTGACCCAGAATTTATCAGTCATGAGATCGGCAAACCACGAAATACCAACATTCGTAACAGTGGGCAGGTAGCAAGACATTGAAGAAACAGTTTCTGAATAATCGTACCTATAACTTTTTGATAGCATAGATCCCACGGAGTACAACAAAGCCTGGCACCCGGATCTTAGGTGTTCCTACCGTTTATACAATGATGAAGGGCACGAAAAGCCATGGTGACAACTTGACTCAAAACTTAAATGTACTGATAACCAGTGACTACTTCAAAATTTCGCCAATGATTGGGTAAGAAGATAGCAGTGATTGGAGCTAAGGTGTATTGTTGAGTAATCAGGACCAAGGGCACAGGGTTATCGTTAGCCCAAACCTTCGGCCCCCCAGTAAATTTCAAGGGGTTGCTAACACATGAGGGAGATAGTAAGCAGTCAGTTTATCACAACTTCCTATAGAAACCTGCAGGTGATTATGCGTTTGCAATATGGTCCAGGTTTTTCACGAACGGAGTTTCATTCTGATGGGATGAACTCACGATGCAATGGTTAAAGTTCTTAAGTCCCTGTAGAAGAACTGTTCTGGGATTTGATTGCTCGAACGAAAGTGAAGGGAGTTTGTTCCTACACTCTTCTGCGTCTGTGATGCTACCAAAGGGAATTGCAGGTTTCAGCAAGAAAAATAAATCAAATGCATTGATGAAGACCATAAAAGCTTACCGATAGCACACTGATAGGCGGATAAGACCGGTCTGGATAGCCCATATTCTGTACAAACGGGACTGACGGGAATGACGGGAATTGATTCAGGTGAACGGATGTATAACCTTTGAAGTTTTGTACTTATGAGAACTCTGTCGTTGAGACAGTGGCTATGACCAGGATAAGTGGGACGGTGCTTTGCACTATCATTCTGTTACTTATTTAGTGGCCAATTTTAGACGGAATGATGCAGTTTTTCTCCTGTCAACTGAGATTTAATAACAGCAAATTATTACGAAACCCAATAGAATGGAAAACGGTTAGATAGTTACAACTGATTCTCGTGTATAACGAGTTCACAAATTAGGACACGAAAGGCAGAACAGTTATATTTACTGAGTTTACCACTGCCTTGTTTGATGATATCGCAACGGGTTACACGAAAATGAATTCGTCTGAAGATGAATTCTCCAGCAGCATCAAATGATAATCTTAAAGCCGTCGATATTCAAATGGAACGAGGGTTTTTACTGCACAAACCCAAAGGCTCGCATTCGAGATCCGCTAGTCACTTTTCAAAATGAGGGACAGTTTGCAATCGCTCTACTCGTTACTACAACCCCCTTTTTGAGATCTCATATTTTTCTCAGTCATTCTAAGCCCATCTCATTTCCCCGGTGTAGTTGACCTTAGAGATAGTAAAGCATGCCGTTCCGCTTCATGCACCAGGCACGTAACAAAAATCCATCAGCTTTGGCAGCCGAATGAGTAAGGCCACATGTTTAACTACTGCGTAATTTTCAGGGAACATTCGACGAGAAAATTACGTGAGCATACGGCAAATGAGGTTTGCTCACCTAACTAGCCAATGTGAATTTTATCACGTGGCCTAGGGAGAGGACGAAGCGCCCGTTTTTGTATTTTTGGATTCTTTTGCCTTTTTAGATTATAATTAACAAGTTGCAGCCCACCGCCGTACTCTCCTATCAAACACTCTTGAATAATCCCGTTTGTGACAGTTAGTTTCATTGGGGAAATGCTTCGAGGTATTTGATGGCCAGCCCGTAATCTCGGATCACTGGAACTAATTACCTGTACTGACTTGATAACAACATTATCTCACTCCAATCAAAACAAACTGGACCCTCGGGGAAAATGACAGGTCATTCTAGAATTTAAAACACAAGTATCCCTGGAACATGTCGCCCCCAGAGGCCGAATAGCACCAACGCGTCAGGCGGTGAGTGTGCTAACGGGCCAGCAAATGAACGAAAACTAACCATCGAAGTTAACCGATGTGCATTGGATCATTTTAGATTGCTCGACTTTCGCACCAAGTGTTTTACGATCTGGTGAGGGAACATACGCAACTTTTGGTGCACTCCACAACAGTCCATTGCATATGGTAGGGTATTAAGAATGAAACATCAAGATAGCTATATCTAAATGCTTGCTGATTCGTTTTCATTTCAAGCTTTCCGAGACACGATTCCGGAAGGGACCTCGAATGTCATAGTTTGATAGAGCGGGCAAACCCTCGACAAGAAGTGTTTGAAGGTTTCGATAAGTTGAGTTCCGATACTGTCGCTGTGCTCACTGTATACATGACCTAATGATGCCTTAGGTACCATACCATTTCCGGCAGGACTTCGCAATTATGTCATAAGTAATCACCATTTGATAAGAACATATCTTGTCTTTACAAGTGCTAGAAATTTTGCCACTACTCGAAGATTTCAGATCAGTGCACGAATCATCAATGCACGCCAGAGTATCGAAGTTTCATCATGGTCAAGCAAGTTGGGTTACCGCTCAGACCTGGTGAATGAGATCGGATTAACTCAGGTGGATGATAGTTCCGATCAGTCTTGACGATAGCCTGATTAAATTGGACGTAATTCTGGAATAATCCGGGAAAGAATATGGACAAAAATGCCACTGCCTTGTTGTGTTCGTGAATTCCTACTGCCTTCCCATCCAATATGGATATGTTATGATTACATAGAAAAGTGTTTTGCACTTAGGCCGCACCCAATTCTGAAAACTCTGTGCGTTGATCTGCTGGGGGTTCATACCAATAAAACGACCATGATAGATTGTTTGATGCCCGGAAAATCATAGGGAAGTCAGTGAATAATCCAGCTACATGTCGCAGTTCGGGAGGTTTAATCCCCTATCCTCTAACATTAAAAATGATTTTGTGTAACCAGAGAGGTGTTTTCATATAACTATCCAGGTTTATGGGCTGTCTTCTCTCGCATAACTCGCAGAGGTTCCTAGAAAGTCTATGCTGCCATTCACACCATTCCTTAAACCGTAATTGAAATCGTTGCTTAGGTCTGAACTGCATAAAGTTATTACTTCATTTTACTAGATTTTATGTGCTTGCTAAGAGAACTTTGCTAGTTTCACATCATGCTCACTGATACAGACCCTTCGTCCCTCATTCATTTTATCCATTGTACTCTGTTGCTTCTCTGTTATCTTCTCGGTGTCGTTACATTATTCACCCGTGAGGGCAGTGGTAGGGAAAGGCTCAGGAGCCTCAAGGGCCAGTTGCAATGCGGAAGAGGGATTGATATTAGTGATCCCGAACCTGGATTTGCACGGAACCAAATGACTTCACCATAGGTCAGGTATTATGACAAGCTAGGTAAGAGCGAGTTATCGTCTACCACCATGAGATGGAATAATTGGGAGTTTAAACTTCAGACTTCTAGGGAGTTTGCGATGCTTAGTTCACTTGGTCATTTATATTTGCCACATCGTTCTCATTGGAACAAACACGATGATAAAGTTTTCTCTGGCATTACGTCCTTCTTATGATGACGATGGATGACCTAAGATTTACTTTCAAGCTATGCTCGATGGTTACAGTACCTTCTTGTGAGCTAAAAACAATTCCCACTTTAGTGCTTTGAATCAAATTCAGTGAACTGTCTACTGCTGAAATTAAAACTTTATCGGAATAGAAAGCAGACAATTGATTGTTTCACGAAAGTTGTTCATCGCATCGGTAAAGAGCACCAGTTTACTTTTTCAGGGGAAAATATCGTTTCGGTTGAGGGTTGGGCAAAGTCGTTTCGGCGATCAACATGCATAACTTAGGGATCACAAACTGACGATTTCCTTTCTTGCGTTGTGAGCAGGTACACACACAATATTTGAAAGTTAATACTGGCTTTGTTTCACCTATGTCTACCAGTCATACACCTTTGTTCTTATGTATCATAGCATTGGATGCTATTGCACAGAATCGGTTGCGTGAACCCTTACCAAGCTCTAGCCAGAACCACCAAGGGTTCGGAAACGAATAATACTTGTTCAACTTTGACTGGCACCCTCTAATCATCCCGTTGCAATAAGCTCAGCAAACAAAATCTGACTATAAGAAGTATTCCAGCAATAGATACAAATATCAGTTAGAAATATTTAGATGAGCAAAAAACGTGAATACATCCAAACATCTACCCGGGGACGTAATCATTGTTGATCCTTGTTTGGAGTCGGACAGTAACCAAATTCTGAAGATCCAGTGCTGAGATTTAGACATACAAATCACGTGCGACAAAATATACAAAAGTAAGACAACTAATCTAATACAGCTTTGAAAATCATCAATCTTTTCAGTTTCTAATGAATCCATGGTGAGCAATGGAATCAGGCAGATACTGGACTTCTTTGTGCACAGGTCAAAAATAAATCGTTCATACTGGTTGCCTGTGGTTAGCACTCATGTTGGTTTACACTGCTCATGAGCGCATCCAATGCGTTAGCATAGCAACTGTGCTGATCTTTTAACCGACATGGCGGATATGGTGGTCACGTTTTCACTATCCTTGCAACCTACTCTCACACAGCTTGGCCCGGACAACTAGTATAGTCTGTAGATAAAGTGCTTAGCATATGCCGAACACCCGGTTGATGTATACGATTAACCAGATTACTTGCCTGTAAGATTGTACGATTCCTACCTCTGTTCCGGTATTGCGTTTTGAGGAATGCACAAGCGGTCCCGCTTAATTGAGCGTCCATGCTCAGCCTACAGAAGTGGAGATGTAACAATGCTATCCTTTAAAGTTCCTTCACAGTCTTGGTTGGTAGAATGAAGTCTACTCTTAATTGATGCACTATCAGGAGTGTAGTCCTGAAAATGCCGCAGTCAAGGTAAGCTTCCATGTTTGCATAATTTTCGAACGGTAACACGAGTAAAGTACGAGGACTGAACGACGTGACATTTGGAAAAATTACCTAAAAATAAGGCCTAAAATACACTGAATGCGGGGACAATAAAGTTTTTCGATTTGGACTGCCAACGAATGCCTAAATTTGGATTATTTTATCAATGTCCAGTTTACATCGTGATAGGCATAAAGAGAATTTATGACGCTCCAACCGAGAGATGCCGAAGTAGTTGGTATTGGTCTTTTGAATTGTCGATTGTACGTTGATACAATGCAACAATTTCCTCCCCGGAAATCGGTTAACACATGCGTCAGAGTGTCCACAATCGAGATCGATCACCTATCGCTACGCAATTCCATCGTTTATGGATGCAGTACACTAGAAATGGTGACACTGTTTTTACCGGAAATTCTAAATTGCCACACACACACACACGATAACGAAGAAACAAGAACTGGTGATGAGTAGAGGAATGAAGGTCAGTAAGTGCTTTCCTGAATTTGGAGAAGTGAAACAGAAAAACGGGAGCACAGTAAAGATTCTGCGCATGAATCAGTCATACATATCACAAACTGTCTGATGGTCTACTTGCTTCCAGTCCCCAGTTCTTTGTAGAGGACAACAAGGTAGACTTCCAACTGTGACCATCATTCTCAGGGACTTTGCCCGCCGACAGTTTACCGTATGGGTAAACGAAAAAAAGTTATCGAGAACGGATAATCATCTACGACTCAACTTATTTGCATCTGCTCACAAATCATTTGGTATAGCCCTATACAGTCTTGCTATAGCCTGCGTAAACAGCTAGTCAATCAGAAGGTGCCTCAGTTACCACTGGCTAGAAGGCATTCCACCAATCAAGATCCCATGTCCTTCCAATATGAATATCTTTTATCCTGTACTTACTTTATTAATGAAATGACAGTGTACATCACTTTTAAGAAAGGGAGCCGCGGCCAACATAGGGTTGCAAAGTGGGGAAGTTGATCGGTGGTGACAGGATTCGAACCCGCGACCTTCCTGTCCAAGCTCCACGGCCTTATCCGCTTGGTCACCGGCGGCCAGTTTGCAAATAAACTTTGGCGAACGCATCTTCCGGCTGTTGTGATCATTTGGGTCACAGTGATTACAGAGCACATTGACAGTTCGTATCCGTGACCTACTACTATTGGCCGAATTCCGTATAGCTATCTCAGTACTCATTCTAAAGATGCACAAACTGCGTAGGATTTATCAGACCAGCAAAATAACGACCGAGTAATCAAATTGATCATCTTCGGATGCCAGGTAGGCGTCCAGCCGCGTGCAATCATAATTGTGATGAGATAAAAATTACCCGTTATTCTATGTTCTATGCATTGTTAAATTAATTCTCAGAGAAGAAAGCAAATGACTGACTTGAAAGAGTGAGAGTTCCATGAACAGTGAGTGGTTCGAGGATTCTGATCAATCAACTTATATTCGTCAGTTAGTCAGAACTGAATTTCCTAGCCCGTTGTGTTCAACCTCGAATCTGATGTGCTTCAACGCGAAAAAACTACAGAACCAGAAATCCACTGCTATCCATTACTCAGAGCATTTCACTTATTGTTTTTTTTTAATTTGTGAATGTTATTTTGCCTTGTAGCTGAACATTCCTTTCCAATCGGTACATAGAACGTTTAATTAGTCTGACTTGACTGAAAGGTCATACCGTATTCCTAATCGATCATTGTCGTAAGAAATGATAGACTGCGAGATGCACACTACTGGCGAGCCAGAATAAAACTGTACAAGAGCAGACTTGTGCAAGTTTTATCGGAGAACAGTCAAGCAAAAAGTAGTAGGTCACTGTTTGCCTCTGTGTGTGCTTGTGTGCATTTTCGTGTGTTTATGTGTGTAATCATCTACCTAGCTTAGCCGATATGCTGGGTTTTCATACAGCCGCAAAGTCAGTCAATACGCTGCAACTGAACTGATAAACCGTGGATGGTTCGATCGTTCTTCCGAGTCAACTGCAAACATGTGTCATACCGACACACTGGTAATCTCCTTATGGCCCATTCCCAAATCACTTTGTTCTATGCCTCCCAACTCAAATGTATTTCCAGTAATTCTTGATATTGGAACAGAATTTTATCTTGTTTATCTTCTGCTTCGTTTATTACTCCAACAACAACTTGTACCACTTTTCACGAAGTGGGTCACAGCAAATCGAGGTGTACCAAATGGGGATGATGACTGGCAATTGGAGGATTAGGACCGGTTGAAACGCCACGCTGCTGAACATTTGACGACCGCCGGTCATTGGGTATACAAACGTGCAATACATCTAATAAGAAGACTAAGAAAACGATTATTGCTCGGTAGTACGATTTGGCGAAAAAGTTATTTTGTAGACCAGTACTCACATTAGCAGTTCACAATAAAGACAGCTATTCAAAGAGAAGCAAATTTCGTAAGTCTTCACTCATTGTCAAATAGTACGTACCGAGTACTGTCTTAGAAGGTGAACGTTTTTAGTGAGCGTTACCATAAGGAGCTGAATGTGATTCTTCAACAAAATCAGCAGAATAGGGAGGTTAGCGAATAATGTATAAATTATTGTTACACTTTTGACAATCAAACGTTTGTGTAGATTCGCTCGCAATAAAAAGCCACTGGAGAAAGTCCAAAGATCCACAGTAGCAATCATGGGAAACGAAGCGAAAATGACCTCGGTTTAGTGAAAATAACAAAAGCAAGTTGATAAATCCACTGAGTGAGAAGTAGGAATTCTCGAAAATTTTCTCCTTTTAATTGTTATCTAGGAACGTGAAAAATGATTTGCTTGTCTTTTCCTTCGCACTGATCGATTAATCTTTCGTTTTGATCATATCCAACAAACAAGGTGGACAGAACTACTAATAGTTCGATCAAGAGTTTAAAAAACACAAACTGGCCTGTCTGTGAACGCGGACGAGCGGGAGGGGGGATGTCCAAAGCACACACAAACAGAACAGAAACAGATTAGCAACCAAATGACGAGATAGTTAGTGAAACCTAATAGGAGACCATAAAACTGTTCAAAATGTTTTTGCACGCAGCATAGCTAGTCAGCTTCATAATTTAATCACCAAAACGATTTGTTGGAATTCCCGTCTTACCGTGGCCTTGAAGTGAAGCTCTTTTGCAGACAGGACAAAAACAGGTAACGTGACTTGGCCACACGAATAGGGAATCCGTTTGACCATTCCTTCTGAATGGCTTATTTTCGTTTTGCCAAATCACTATCAGTTTTTCCTTCCGTCCGACCATTTTGCAATCACTTATCAATCAGACACTAAGATTTTCTGGGCACTGTGACGTTGTTATTGTTTGTTGGACCATAAGCATACCTTTATTGATCCGAGAAAGAAGATATATAGACAAACAAACACTTTTCGCTCCCGTTTTGTTCTGCAGGTCCCAAAAGGGAATTGTGAAAGAAATGCGATAAACAAAACTGAACAGATTTTTTTGGGCAAAAGAATACCAAATAGTTGAACGAAAAGAAAAAAAGAAAACATGTTAGGCAGTCAAAAAGAATGCAATCGAACAATATCACATGATGCGAGTCTAATGTTAAAACTGAGCCCTTTAATCCTGTTCTGGTCAAATACATTGAAGTCACGTGTTTGGAAATAGTTCATTTGATCCAAAGAACGATTGAACTAAAAGCGAATAGTTATTGGACGTATAGAACACGTCTATTTTATTTCAGTATTTATCATTTTAACAACACAAGGTCTGGATCATTTTAGAACTCCACACGGAAAATTTGCTACTTTCTAGCCATCTACTATCAGTGGAAATCATGCGAAAATAGACGAGACAAAGAACTGTGACAATCTGATGGGGAGCAATTCGGTGGTGATACTGTGAGCACACGGATTTCGTTTTGTTCGGAACCAATCCTTATACATCACCCCGTCGTGTGCACCGGGACTGAGGCACTTATTCACACAGTAAATACAGTCCGGGCGATTAACGCAAATCGGCCCACCGCAACATTTGTGCTGACGTAATGTTTGGAGCAGAACATTAAGGAGTAGCTGAACTACCGTAGAATCGGGAAAGAAAAAAAGGACAAGAGTTTGGATATGACTTGGACTCCGATTGATAACTTCAAGTCTACAGCCCATCTGGCGATTAGGTTCACAAACATTAAAGATACATTTTCAGTCAGTAAATGCCGTTTAAAGAACTTCCATTTTTGTATCTTTTACCTTTTATTTTTTTAATTTTTTTTGTTAATGAAACAACGATGTACACCAATTTTCAGGAAGGGGGCCGCGACCACCAGAGGGCTGTCAAGTGGGGAAGTTGACCGGCGACGGGAGGATTCGAACCCGCAACTTTCACTTTCGAACGCCACAACCTAATCCGTTTGCTCACCGTCTGCCGGCAGTGACAACTAACACATTGGTGAGAAGAGTAAATTTTCATGTCGGGAATTAAATCTAATTGTTTCTTGGATGTCTATTCATACTGCTAATTTATGGACTGCATTTTTTCTATCATACCGATGTATTTCCCGCCCACATTTTTACAAGGTAATGAGTGTAACTTTTTTCCTAAATTTATTTTTCACTGTCATGTTTTTTGACTGAAATATGGCATTATTTTTGTACGCAAAATTCTATGGCATACAAGGCAATACACCAGCTTGACTGATCGACTGTCTGCTGAGGAGGTCGAAGAATTCACCGTGCACAAAATGTTACCCGGTAAACTGGTGAGAAAATCAAAGCTGCAAACTGGTAGACTATGTAAGAGCTCAGGCCCCCGAATAAAATAACCGGTTCCTAATTCGGCAGTTTGTCATGGAGAATGAAAAATAAAGCGCGAGTTATCGATATACAGTTATAGTTCTTCGCGGGTCTCGAGTGCCTTTAGACCACCATGAGAGCAAGTTGAGAATCCTCACAGAAATGCTGAACTTCAAACAGAAGTTTTTAGTTTCATTTTCGAAAATCGGACAACAACCGAATCAGCTCGCATAAGTTACATGTTGCGAGAACACTTGCCGCAATCGTGACTTACTTGCAGTCAGATGTGAAATCGGGCAAGCAGATTCGACAATCACAAGGGACCGACAACCACTAATCAGTGACGTCAATTGCAACGTGAACCTCATATCAAGACAACAAAATCAACTGAGTGAATTATTTTTGGTGTTAAAAGTACACTTCACAAGTATGATTACATGGTTTCGCCAATACCCAGCGATATTTTCGGAAATAAATTTTTGATTGTCATAAAAGTGACTCAGAAGACGTTATGTTTCAAACAGATCCTAGTAGGTAATGGTTATGACCGCATCCTGGTGTCAGGGGATATTCAGCCAAAAAGGCGCTGGTAACGACAGCGAATACCTATCAACGGCCACGAAATACAAGGATATAGAAACCAGAAGAGATGACAAAACAGTGACTAGAAAAACCAAGGAAAATGCAGCAATTGCAAAGAGTATAGATGTGAAAAATATCCGGTGAGAGGGATTCGGAAAGCAACAGAAAGATATCGCGAAAATGCAATTGCATAAAATGTTGCACAGGCTAAGGATGGCGGCGACCCTTACGGATGGCACGTTTGGT
>LUCM01006531.1:9748-29396 GCA_008360955.1 Fasciolopsis buskii
TCGATCGTGCAGTTCTGTGGTGCTGACTGTCACTGAAGGAAATGCAAGAGGAATGCATTTTGCTTACACAAACCCTGAATACGAACAGACAAAGCCAATTTAATGCTTCCGGGAATCTTAGAACCCAGTTCATTATGAAAATGGTGTTCACCAGGGTTTACAGTTCTCCACATTTTCTTTACAAGTCTGTCACTGGGATGGTTATGGAGATGACCTTATTCTTACGTCAGTAGTGGCATTGATATTTTGTCAGACAGGAAACTAACCGACTTAGAATACGCGGACGACGTTGTGTTACTGGGTGAGCAAGCAAGTGAGTTGCAGGACTTCGTCCGTCGTCTTAACAATCGCGTAGACATGTTTAGGGAGCTATATGCACCTTTGAATCGCAAACTGTTGTAGCAGGACTGAACTGATTCAAAGCCAGGTCTTATTTCTACAGGATAAGAATTGAGCAGAATTGAGTCTATTTGTATTATTTGATCAGTTACGTTTCACCAGAAGATCGTACATCGGATGCAGCGTCTCTGATCACAAAGAAGGCTCGATTGCCACTCTCAGTCTGAGACATCTGTGGCATCGATGTGATAACCGATTATCGAGTAAAGGCCTACCATACATAGCACCAGACAAGCTGGCACCGTTATACGGCTCTTTAAGTTCACTAGATATGCAAAAGCATTCTATGTGTGAACCCAGTTGTCATCGTAGTACTGGCGAAATCTAATCGGCGAATTGTCATAGTAACTTAGAGGTTGCACGTAATATAATTGGTTCTGGGATTCAATTTTTGGAAGAGGCACTGAATATGAATAGGTTATTGTGGCGAGAGGGTGCTTTGTGCATGTTCACAAAATGAGTGCCAGGTTGTACATTGTCCTCCGGGGTAGGTGCTGGTTTGAAGATGAGTGGAGGCGGCTAGTAAAAGACAGGGTGAAAATTTGTGAAAACCTTAACCAATGCGTTGACTTGCGCAAGCCCATTTGGACTGCCGTGTTGGAATCAATGAGGTCCCTTTAAGCGGAGACTGAAAACAATGATCGACGTGAGTCGATTCTGCGGCCACTGGCAATCAGAAAGTCAAAGTTTTTTTCTTTTCCACATAGTTATGCAATTTATTATTTTGCAGCCGATCTCTAATCATTTCTCATTTGCTCATTTTACTTTGAAATAAATTGTGCTTTGAGGTGGCAAACAAAATTAGACCGTATAGGTTCAAGGTAAATGGTTATAAAAACTGAAAATCAATGGCCAATATCAGGTGCTTCGCGAGTGTATGGTTGACCGAATGAGCTTGGTTTTGCGCGTGAAAACTCCAGTCAAACAGCAGTTAGCCAAGCAAAATAAAACATCAATCCCACACTTTACTCACCGGTATAGTGTGTCGGCTTTGCGGTACACACCACCGTTGCCACTTCGAGTGAGAATAAGCTGCCAGAAAGGCCATTGTAACACAAACAGCCATCATTTTCAATCAGCCAGACAGTATTCAACTCAACATTTTAAAGCCTCGAGTGATCACGTGAACACGGATTTCCGTTAATTCTTGACCATGAACGATAAAAAGTTTTTCTAATGCCAATTTCCAATCAAACGAAATCGAAGAGTGAAACTCCAAACGTCTGGTTTGAAGGTTTGCTTCAACAATAGCGTCAAACTTCCTTTGGAAATGAAAACAAGGTGATGATCATTTGAATTTTGGTTTTTCTTTCGATAAAACCACCCTAACTAGTGATCGTTGAGCTTTATTTTTACTAAAATTGCTGCTCCTGTATATGTTCGGTGCTTTTTTCCTCACGTAACCATCAATTCATTGTAGATAACATTTTATTATCTTACCTAGAGTGAATTCCCGTCAAGTTACCGGCAGAAGTGGTTCATAAAGTAAAAATAACGGTGGCACAGTCGTTCGATTTCCCTCTTGCTGCCTCTACTGATGTGAACGGCCGAAGTTGCAAATATAGGGACTATAATCTAGTAGACTGATGTGAATTCGAATTTATCGTCGGCAAGTGATACCGCGGAATTCGAATAGAGGATGCGACAAACGATTCTTGATTTAATTGCTTCTCGTTTGGCTTGATTCTTTTTCTGTATTTAATATATTTTTTTGTCTCTACTCTTATCCCATTTCCAGAGGTAAGAGTCAAGCACGCATTCGTGAGATGGCCGAAGAAAACAAACGAGAAAAAATTTCGTTCTCGCTCTAACGCGCCCCTAATACCAAGGATCAATGGTCACCGGGCATTTCAATTACTGGCTACACAAAAAAACATTACCTTAACTAGCCGTCTGCGGGCTGTTCGGTCAACCTTGCGCCTTCCGACAGTTCACGTAAACACAAAACATCTCGAAGTTTGAAAGGACTTCAAAACAATCATCAACTATTCGGGAGTCTTGAAAGTGAAAAACATACACACACACATACATACACACACAAAGCAAGAATTTGTTTGTTACTCTGCAAGAGTACAAAATGTGATGAGTATCTGAACAGCCTTTTCCTCATTACGGCAACAAACACTTAATGGTTTTTTCTCATTGTCCAGTCTAGAATAATCACGTGGGAGGGAAGTTTACAAGACATAATTCGACCGCACTGTCCAAAGACCCTGATCCATAGGAGAAGAATGTCCATCCTTCATTCACCAAAAGGAGTGCGTTTGTGTGAGTCCGTATATGGTAGAACAAAAGGAAACAATTGTCACTGGTCAACGTAAAGGCTATTTCATTTGACCGTCTACGTTCTAGGGAATGCGAACGCTGCCCATTCTGATCAATATTTTGTGTGTTAGCTAAAGTAAGCTATCGATTGGTTACGGTTGTATTTATCGCTTGAATAAACACTTAATATCGACTAGTTTTCACGGAATACAAGATAAATGTATACCTGTAAAATTTTGGTGCTAAAAGAGCTATGCATTGCGTATTCTGTCTGCGTGACCACACGTAAGCCTCACTGCATTGTTTTTTTCCACCACAAGGAGTCTGCTTTCAGTAATGCCTAAGTGGTGCGCGGTGAGGTAGAAACACATTAACTTCATACCGAAACTGACTGGAAATTTGTGGATTCTCTAAAACTCCTCAAGTCCCTTTACTCCATATGAAAACGAATATAAGGCTAAAAATTAAACGGTTTTTATTTCTGTATCCCGGTTGATTTTGTCATAACTCATCTGGCACGAAAAGCAAATGGAATAAGACAGGCTAATAAAATAATGATTGGATATGATTATCGAAAGCAGGCCAACGATTTCCTTAATTTTGCCGCGACATATTAGTCTTCGCTTGAGAATAGTTTGCACGTCAAAATAAACTGGGGAAATTCATTATATATGTATATATATATAATGTATACATGTGGCAGCTCGCTTCAGTTTGCGTGATGACTAATCTAGCAAAATCATGACTTGGTTTTGATTTCTATCTCACAACACAGAAAAACAGTAGAAATAAAATCTCGTGCAACTCAATCTACTGAAAGCAGTCTACTGATTAGGGTTTTCATACCTCTTCGTCACCTCATGCGTTGTCCGCTTTGACCAATCTCCTAGTCAGTCTACCTCATAGATGTATTAATAAATGAATCACTCAATAGTGTGAAAATGTTCCAACTGAGAGACTTGATTTTAATCGAAAAGCGTCACTAGTGTATTACGATGCGTCATTTCGATGTGTTTTATAAATCTGGAAGAGATTTCAATGTAACACGTGTTCGGCCTCCGCGCGACTCGAATCAGTGGTATCTAACTGGAATTTCACTGTGTAGGTTCAAATCTCGCTGCGGTCATAGACGTTTCAACTCCCGACTCAATTCGGGTGCGCCTACGGTGAATCGTGTTCGATATCGTTTGTAGTATGAAAACGATAAACCCAATCACTGCACAAACTAGTCCCCTGCCGAATACCATACGGAGTCATCAGATCAGTTGAACTAGCCAACTCGAAGCTACAAAGGGTCGCGCAGAAAGATCCTTCAAACTTTGGTACTGGAAACTCATTTGAAGCACTAGAACTATGCACGAGTGGTTAGACGGGTGAGTCAGAAAGGCAATTCATAAAAAACCTTTCGTTGCTTAGTAGGAAACTATCTTCGGAAAGGGGACACTGTCCTAAATTTCGATTCATGTCATTGCACGAGAAAGGAAAGGACAAAAGTCCTCCGGGAATTTCGTTCTTTCATCAGTAGACTTGCCCGCAATAATACCTGACCACGTTGGCTTACAGAAGAACTAAACGCACAACCTCGTCCTCCCACTATCAGCGATACTGCAGGAAACTATGTGTACTAGTGCCCTGGAATAGTCCTTCAGTAGCTGAAACAGCGTAAGTGATTGCATTTCTTGTGCACCATTATATTGTACACTTAAGTGGCGAACCTATTTCTAAAAATAATCATTCTATTTTTGACCCATCAACTAATAGACAATCTACCAAATTAAAAATGAAATCCAATTGAAGTTGACCAGCCATACCACCAGGTTGTATAATGCTGGAATTGTATGCTCAGAACAGTCTAAAATTTAGTCCACACATCGATAAGTAGGCTTTGCCGGCATGCTATCGACTGAAATAGTTTGTGATGCGTTGTCATTGGCCAAAAATTTTGTTTTTTTCCTTTTTCAGCAGACCAACATGCTTACCGTGTGTCCGTCGCTTGCCGCAGGGATAATAAACGAATGGGAAGACAGGTTGCAAAGAGACCGGAGCGGATGACGAGCAGTAGTGAGTCGATCGATAACTGGTCGAATGACCGTTTGATCGTAAGAGAGAAGCTGAGAGAGCGAGAGAGTCTGCCCGAAGTGAAAAGTAACTATATTGGCTGCAGTTCTAACGGAATTTCAAATGGACCCAACATACTACTAAATCATGACTTGTTAAATCAGAATGGAATTTCCAAATGTTTGTGAAACCAATGATAACAAATGATTAGAAAATTTCTACAACCCAATAATTAATAGCTGCCACCAGCGAGCATCACGCTGAATGGACTTGTCTCAAGTGGTTTGCATGAGCAATTTTTTGGCCAGGATTTCCGTTGATGCCACATTTTATCATGGAATGAATTGCGCGAATACGAAACGAAAATAAACAAAATTGGAACCGTATTAAATAAGGAAACTGATTATCATGCGGGTGTGTATGGTTGGTTCAAGCCTGAATGAGCAAAGCGAGCAAGTGGATGAGGAATGATGATCACGTAACTCGTAATCTCGATCGAGTTCATACTCATTATTACAGGAGCACTAAGTTCCGCGGTTCGAGTTCGTGAAATTTTGTGAAGCTGTTTCCACTAAGTCCTGATTTTCCGAACACTCTACTGTCCGACCGAACAGGAATCACCTATAGCCAGTATTCGCTGTATCTCGACCGGGGCTGAGGATGAACGAGCGTGATTTGAATGTCATAACCATTAAACTATCTGCATGGGCTTTTGTAAGATCACTACATGTAATACCCACTCGAAAGATCAATCAATCGCCAGAGTGTATTGAAAGTTTCTGGTCACACCCAAAGTGTGCCGTTGGGCCATTCACTGATGTTTATCATCAGGCACAGTAAATGCGCACCGCTTTAAGTTGAAAAGCTGATAACAAAGGGTATACGAAACGACCGCAAAAAATAGAATAACTGTCACAATGGAAGGGATAGTTACTTTTTATTCACTCTGGATGTCTTTTATTAAAATTTTAAAATACGTAATACCATATTTTTAAAAATCACTAGTTATCGAAACTGTGGGCTAGAACTTTACAAAATTGATTTTGGCTGACGAAATAATCGATAGGCGAACCAATAAGGATGCTGACAAAGGAACTGATAGTTACCATCGTTTGTGGGCACGTCCAATCAGTGGCCAGTTTACATGCTTGATATGAAAACATTTTGACAAAATTGAATCCTTTAATGTCCTAGTGCAAATATGCATAAATCATGTCGGAATCACACTTTACAACCACCGCGATAACTGAATTCGGTTTTGGTGAATGAACGGACGGATAGACAATGAATACACTTCATACCGCTAACAATACATGCATATATACATTTATATTTTAGAGGTTGGAAGGCGTGCACTGCGTTATAATGTTTATATGACGTTTCGATCCAAAGTAGGACTCGTTGTCAAACGAGTATACATTAATACACATGTGTATGAAAAATCTGGACGTAACGCGAGGAAGAGAGTTGGATTAGAGAGTTCTACCTGGTGAGTTCGACAAAAAGCCTAGTCAATAGGCCAACTGCATGACATGGGATTCATCTAATCCGTTCGGGATCCGTGGCTGAGTAACGTCAGACATCCTGGATGCCCGGTGCACCCTGCAGCCGTATAGTTTTCACGTCAGCCGTGGACGAGTTGCGAACAGCCAACATCCCCAAGCTAGGCCGAACGATATTTTGATACCTAAAATACAAGCGCACCTTCCGCTGTCTACATGTCAGAGCGAATAGTTTCATTCGACAATTTAAAATTACCATTTTATGGCCCAAATGGAGATTCCGTGATCGATAACGTATCAGCCACACTCCGTTGCATATATTCCCCATACTGCATGGCACTATTTTTTTTTAGAAAACTACGAGAGCATGTGATTCCATCCACTAGCTTAAAATTAAACTGGATAAGGTCAAATAAACAAACAGAGTTCAAAGTTAGTCGTGAATGTGACTATCTATGTTCAGCCTCAATCGATCTTACTCTTGCATCGTTTCCTGCTGTCCACACCGCACCACTTTGTTTTAAGGCCACTACACATTGGACGGTTAGTTCGGCAAAGGTAAACAATTCAAAGATTTCTATTCCAAATTTTCACGCCCGACGAATGGAGGCGTTGGACGAAGTTTGTCAATGTAAACTGTATCACACGGGCCATCTGACATCCTGACAGAGAATGCACATCAAATCGGATGACCTGGATGTTCGACCACTTTGGGCGATTCAATGCAACCGGACTAAGTGTGACAATGATAAACGTTTCGAATAGACACTAAATGAATGCATAGATTGTCCAACGAGATTTAAGCGTTAATTTGACAACCAACCATATCCGCTGGTCAGTCTGGGATTTTCTAACTTGAGTGAAAAAGAAACACCGGAACAGCAGTGTAAACGGGGTGCGGATGCAAAAGTTGCCGGGAATACAAGTTAATTTATCCGAAAAGCAAACGATGAACTGACAAATCTGTTTCGGAGAAGGCCGATCGATACTCACAAGTGAACCTCAACAATCTAATGAGTATGGTCTATTTGACATGTACCAACTGTTGATACCTGCTGCCCTAGTCCTCTGATCGTGATTCTCGGTAGTACAGATTAATATCGGTAATAATTCACCGTGCTAAGAATCTGTGAAGCCATGCGGTGAACAAATTGGAAAAGAGACTTCATCTGAAAATACTCAAGTATTTTTAAGTGAACTTTTTCTATTGGAAACCGCATATAGGGTTTCCGTGACCTACATGTCTTCTCTACCGAGAGAATAAAATCATTGTCACATGACAACAAAACCCACAGATCAAAATTCCCCGTGGCACCGACAGGAAAGAGGTAGCATAGTTGTGCACATTACAATGGGAATTTGGTACCTGACAGAAGGAATAGAGCACATGGACAAACTAGGTTGCTGGAACCAATAGGTTTAGAAACCATGGTGAATAACATATCAGTTTATTTTGTGTTTCGAGAGGTTCTCAGTGTTTAACCACTGAAAGTCGTCCCATTTGTTAATAAAAGAGTGATTATCATTTATAGCAACATTTGAGTCCCACACATATTTACGGCTATATTTATCCTTCTTCTGGTCATGCAAGTGCAAAAAACGTGACTGCAGAGTGGTGTCTAGTATCTCAAAAGCTGTCATCAGTGGCCAGCAGAAAGCACAAAGGGAAATTATTAGACTACCTGTGCATCTAACGGGAAAGCTTAGGTTTCCGGTTGGGTGCTTTCAAAACACATCTCAGAGACTATAAAAACTTTCGTCTAATTTGCTGATATCTCTGCTAACGATGTGTTGACGGATTCTGGACTTTGTAAATCATAGTGACAGCAGGCGTGATTGTGTATAGAATCGGCTGTAGGTGTTGCGAAAAATGTCCTGGCAAATTCAATGTAGACCCTAGATCGGATGGTACCAAAAAGCCGTTATAATAGCTGTCTGACAGAAGCCGATGGACACATTCGTGAGTAAAGTGAAACTTTGGTTTCGTAGTAAACGTTTTTGGCGAAACGAATTCCTGGACTACACAGCCCAGTCGATAAATCCGGAAAGCAAATGATCAGACTATTATGAATGATATAATGCCAATAAAACAGCGTTGTTGGTAGATGCTATAATTGGGCAGTGTATCGACTTCCCTCGGTATTCTTTCTCAAGGCAGATTTAACAATTTAATAGCTCTGAGAGAACGTTTGCATGCCAACGAATGTCAGGTTGTCTGTAAAACTTGTCTCAAAAAAAGACTACTCACGATGGTCGAAACGTTGGCGAATTACATCTACCAACAATGCCATGTTATTAACATCGGTATCATTCACAATAAAAACTGATATATGGTGCATCGATTTTCCGAAACAGTGCTTGCGGCTTTCGATCCTGATATTTATGAATGACCAGACAGCTTGAACTCTAAGGCTTTGATATTTCTTCTCCAAGTGCACCACGTCCGCATTTGATCAATAAACTTTGCGGTGTGTTGCACAGACCAGCACATATCACAATCATGTACTCAGAAAGGAATTTCGGGGTTGGTGGATGAGTCATCAGGTTTGACCAGGCGCGGTCGCCAACGCACGAAACGGTTGGGCGGATGAGACAGTCGACCAACGTCATTTCGAAAGTTCACTCCTGCAATCGGGTCTAATTTGACGTGTCACAACACAAATTACTCTTCAACAGTTAGCCTTCACTACGCAGCGATGCATGAAATAGCAACCTTAGCAAGTTTGCGCTCATTTCATCCTTCGTGTATTTCTTTGAACTACCACGTTTGGCCGTTCTCGAGTCGTGCTGTTAATCTTCGACTTGGTGAGGAACCAACTGCATGTTTATACGGTGCGCTTGCCGTGCCATGCAAATTAGCTCCGAAGTAAGGCACAAAAAAGTTGTGGCGCTAAACATTCATCCACGTGTTATACAACGTACAAATTTCTCCTGAAACAAACGCTGTTTACTTTAGATGTCTGAAGGACTGAAGAATGTCGTGTGATAAAACTTGGATTGTTGATGACACGTATAGAACTCTACTGGTCATATTACCAGATTTCGTCTATAAATAACAGACTCCGATTAACCGCGGAAAGCGCGTTCAACCAAAGTGAATGGGCATTAAAACCGCAACGACGAATACAGACAATGCTCGCGTAGTTCATAAATACACTCAAATATATTCTGGAATAGAGCTACATTTTTGGTAAGGATATGATCCAGATTAAACACTTCGTTACTCATAAGGAAAATATGGTTTGAATTCCCTTGGGATTTGAAAGACACGACCTTGACAAACTTGAATCTCCAGTAGACTTCCAAATGTTTTCAATTAAATTTAAACTAAATTATTTGTCGGTCAGTTCACTGTTCCTATTGTACTAGGCATTCGTAAAATGCCGGTTTGGTCGGTCCGCCATACTGATGGATCACAGATCTCGAAAATATCCTCAAAACTGAAGCAACTGAGTAGTCCATCAGAGCCTTGGGGCCTGAATAGGCGACTAGCTCGACCCCAAAAAAGCCAATGAAGTTTCGTGTCCGAGACGCCATCAAAAACCATCATTTTACCCGATCCCCACGGCAACACCGCGATTTCTGCTCCGGCTTTCATAAATAATTCGGTTATTAAATGCATTCATCAGGAACGTTCTGTCGATAAAAGCAGATGAAAAGAAAGACGTCGGCACAGCCATCGATTTGTCAATGGGCGACTGTTCCTATCTGCAGTTCGATATCTTCAGTTCGCACTAGCTCTGGAAAAAACAGCCAAATCAAGGGGGCACGAGGATTGTCTATCAATCATGAGCAAAATGTTCTTATCGGTCTTCGGGTGCCAGTACTCACTTTAAGCTCAGCTTGTCCATAAAAGCCTCACATTAACTTTTCTATTCTTTGTTGGCTATATCATCCCATTTACCACTCCAGATGATACAGCTGTTCACCCCGTTGAATTCATTAAGAATAAGCTCACCATCGCTTCTGAAAGATATGGGACATAAACGTTGCCGCAAAGCGATCCACCGGGATTGTTCTTGTTGTGACAACTAGGAGACTGTATGTATCGTCTATTGCAAGAATCAAAATGATGGCATGAATTCACAATGCGCGGAACTTACTTCCACGGTTGATTACGATTACAGTGTATCTATTAATTAGATTTAACTACCTACTCTAAATTCTGTGCTTTACACCATCGTCCAACAATTCCTCGGACTGAGGACGAACCCATGAGCAATAGATTTGCCGCACTGGGAATTTCGCATCAAATTCCGGCTTTTTCCCCTAAGCTAACGTGATACTGAGTCGGCCAAAAAACCGTGAAAGATCTTTTCACTGGATGCAGTTTCACAATTATCTTTCCGGAAATTCGGTCTAAAATAGCGTGTACTTTTTTGAATACAATCAGAAGACGACGAGTCATGACCCCCTCGATTCTCTACTACAACTTCGGAGAACTTTGTCAAGGGAATGGAATAATATGCCCAGCATCCAAAACACAACCTTCACAATCTAAGTTTATCAGTGGCAGACAGATGTCCATCGCAGATCTGCCAAGCTTTGCTCGTACCTCAAAGAACCTACTAAACAAACCTTGCATTTTACATTAAATCGGCACTCTATCCGCACCCGTTTTGTAAACTACGCCTCATCTAGTGAGTTTCTTTTTTTCACGAGCATTCGGCACTTACAGTTTATAGTTAAACGTCACTTGTTTGGCCTACCCAGAGAAGTGCTCCGTCATCATCATAAAAAATTCCATCAAGTTTCCTTATTTGATCATTTGGACGTAGGAAAAGAGAACTCATTGTTTCCGCCAGCTTATTCTCCACTATAGGTAAATTCAGCTTGCATAAACTAATCTCCGTTTCGAAGGTCTCCGTTCCTCGCCGGATTCACATCTTTTCCCGTTTTTTTACTGCATGGCGAACATAAAGTGGAATCTGGACGTGGATATTGCGCAGTCTTTCCCTTCCAAAGCCGTTAACCACCGAAGTTGGCTAGTCCACTTAGTTCGATACTTGCATCTGATGTACTTATCCAACATCACACAGCAGGAGCTACTAGACTATCTCAATCAGTAGTCAGTTCTGGTTAACCGACACAGATTTTAGCTTGGATAAAAGATACTTCGTAACTAGTCCATTTCGTTCGTGTTCATATTAACTTCTGTTGTTCGTGGCTGAGATTTTCATATCCCGTCAATTTCTTATCGCCGACTTAGTCAAGTTCGAAGTACAAAGTTAGCGACATTAAATTACTACCACTCATCAGTTTGTTGTTGTTCATACGCGTCTTTTACTTGTCCAATAAGAATAAAATTAAACGTTTGAAAAATCCCACTGAACACATTGAGAACAACAAAACGTGGCGAACAAGCTCGTTTTCAGTTATTCGTATTCATGCCAATACATAACATTAAATATGGTCTGGAGATGGTTCAAGGGAAATTGTCCGTTTGCATTCACATCAGTTCACAACTCTAAGAATGCATTTGTGTGTATGTGTAATTGGTCAATTTGTCACACGATCAGGTTGTAGACCACTTGTTGGATAATGACAAGTGGGCCAGGGAAGTTTAAGATTCTGGACAAATTGTTTCTGAGCGCATAGAGGGGGGTTACACAAACGGGTAGATACGGCTTCGGCTGTGTTCAAGATGCGACACTTGACAGTTCTTGATTGTCCGCTCCTAACTTTGTAGATGGTGCGAAAAGCACTTGTCACATTCACTGAGTGGTTTGACTCGACAAGGTGTGAACACACCGCGCTAGTGATTGCCTTAATTGTTCCTGTGCTCAACCAAGCCGGGAGGTGTTCTCGAACGCGATCGGACAAACGCCTGGTCGTGCGGCCAATATACCTGGTCCCACAGGAGCAGGTGAATGAATACACACAGAATGAGGCTGCAGAATCTGGCAGTCTGTTCTTTTGTTTGAAACACATGATCGGTTTGGATGTGAATACAGTTTTTAACTGTGCACCAAAGAATGTTCCACTGATTGAACTTGACGGTCTCCGTTGGATAATTTCCGCTTCCGTGTCACCTTTGAAAGGCAAACGAACGTATACGGGTTTCTTTACTGGTCCTATTACCTTTTGTCTTACTTCGTGTTTTTCCATAGTTTTATTTATGAATCTTTCGGGGTATCCATTTTGTACGAATACGCTCCGCAGGAAACGAAGTTCATTTTCAATTGTGTCGTCCGTACATATTCTTCTTGCTCTATCAACTAAACAGCATATTAAGTCCCTCTTCGCTTGTAACGGCACAAAGCTGTGAAAATGTATGTACTGTCCGTTCCATGTTGCCTTTCTATGGACTGATAGTTGTGCAGATCCGTCCTGCCGTCGCCCTATGTACACATCCAAGTATGCTAAACTATGGTCTGCTTCTTTTTCTAGTGTAAAATGTACGTTTGGATGGACACTGTTAAACGTGTGTAACATATGGTTTACGTGAATGCAAACGGACAATTTCCCTTGAACCATCTCCAGACCATATTTAATGTTATGTATTGGCATGAATACGAATAACTGAAAACGAGCTTGTTCGCCACGTTGTGTTGTTCTCAAGAATAAAATTAGTACGAAATCGAGAATATTACGAAACATTCATTATACTGTAGACTTGATCCACCGTTCTTCAGGTGCAACTCTAAAGAACCCTTTGGTCCATGAAATTTCACGGCAAGTAGTTACACTTATTATGGCAGCAATGATCTAACGAATAGAAAACTTTCTCGAATATAGTTCGTCTACTCATACATGATCGATCTCTCGTTAATGGTCCGCGTTAAAAAGTTAAATCGAACCAGATATGTTGTTTGTTCACTTGCAAAGATACGTTAAGCCATCATACAATCTCTACCAAATACAAAACGGGTAAATCCTAATCAGGGCTTGTTTGACGCAAATCGGTTCAATAAATTTCATCTGACGATGGTGGTTTCGGGCTTGGTGCGGAACCGGGAGAGGTGGAACAAAGTGGAGGGTGCATGGACATAAATACGCGGGAAAATATGTTTCTACAATGAAGATAAATGGATGGGATATAGGAAAACAGTAAAATCCTTTGATTTGACCGAATGTAATTGAGGAATTTGGATTGTTCACTATCTAGTTGTACTATCACAAACGATGAATTTTGAGTCATTCAAATCGGCTCCAGGTGGTGAGCACAAAATACTTGGAGATCATACTTCGATAGTCAGGGCAAATAGCAAAGTTATAAAAAGAGAGACAAACGCAATCATCAAGCCAATTTAACCCTATTCTGCGTGGAGATCCGTTACTGTCAAAGTCTGAACTGTTGTAGAAGAAAAAAATGATCAGTCGATTGTGTAGCTATTTGAAAACATCATTCTCCCATAATGAAAACGTTTCCACGGAGGCTAAGTAAAACCGTACTAGGTATGTTAACGTCATGGCGATGCCTGGCCTTCCAGGTTCGTGCGTGTTGGAGCCATTCTAATATAATTAAGATAATGTTATCCTGAGAAGGATACGAAGGGTTGTTGTGACTGAACCTGAGTCACAGAATTTTTTGAAACGCCCCAGCTATTAATACTATTCCTGCCAAGTTTGGTCACATCGAAAGATTGAAAGGTGCAGACATGAATAATGTTAGCCACAGTGGTGCCACAAACCAGCAGAGCTTGTTCTGGTTGTGACCCCGTCATCTTACCACCGTCAATTCTATTGTATTCGTGTTGAGGGAATGTTACGAATAACCATTAAATTAGCACTTTTGAGTGGTTAGACGATTAGGATCCTTGGGCCATCTCTTACCCGTCATTTGCCAACTTTCCTCTTGTGAATCCACTCGGCTGGGGCATACAGCAACAGTCCCAATCGGTTTTTACAACCATTGGCCTAGCTCTGGTCGACTCTGATTTTGGTTGCCACCTTGAAACCATGATCTGGATAACTGCTGGAACAAGTAATCTAAGCTAAGTTAGGGAAAAATCAGCCCTCGAAAACCACGGTGAAATAGGGTCTAGTATCCTAATACAACTACTCCCGAATGGTTGGATAAGACCCACTATTAACAATAGGAGACCAGCTAACCAGGTTGTTTTTGCGGTTGAAATACCAGTTGTAGGTCAAATCAACACAGACTGAATGCAAGTTTTTCTACCAGTGCTAATTCAATAATCTATTTGCGGAAGACAAATCCGACGGACAATCCAGTATCGCATACCCTAGCCTAGAATGGTATGAACAAGAAGTGGAACACGTGGTCAAAAATGTCTTAAAATGCAAGGGTCAGTTCGGCTATCGGACTGTAGGTCACCTACCGCACCCATCACCAATCCGTAATAGTCCGCTCTTGCTATCCTAAGCGAGAATGATAAAGTCGGCCGGGACAAAATCCACATTTAGTAATCCACGACATACTACATTTAGAGTGAGTTCATATATGACCCGTCTTGTGGCCACTGGTTTCACCGGTACTGCTCGTGTCACCTGATTGGCCGAGGAAGTTCGCTATTTTCGATCCACTGTCCGAAGCTGCCTGGTTGTTAAATGATGTCAGTCAGGCTGAATGATTAATGCCGATCATTCGCAATTCATTCGGTTTGCCATACTCCGCTTTCATCGTCCGGTCCCGCATCGATTTCAAGTGTTGCCCGTAGCAGCCGGAAACCGATGGCGTTAGCATGCAGTAATCGAATAGCGACTTTCTATCACCGTTCATCCATATGACAAATGAAATAGCTCTGTTCGACTCATGTCATACAGAAGATTAATCATCATCTCACTTCTACAACAATGCGCAAAGACCATAGAATATAGATTCATTCAGGTTATGCTAACAAACATAGCTTGACAAATGGCCAATTTGAAAAAACCAGCATGGCTTTAAAAACACATAAATGAAATACAACGAGTAGGCATAAATCTTAAAGCATTCCGGGAAGGGTCGAGTTCTGTACAGTCAGCTTGATCGAGAATGATAGTTGACAACCATACAAATTTTCAATCTGGTGTATGTAAGGGTAAGTGGTAGTGACTCGGCATAACCACTACCCGGGTCGGAGATCAATACATCTGTGGTGATAACGCACTGATTGCGCCAATCGATTAGCTGAGCTGCAAGAAGAGTCGATCAGTGAATGTAGGTCATGAAAAACCAACATAATTTATGTGATCGTGAGTTATGAATGAACTTTCTGTCCGCTCGATTTGGTTTTATAATCAGAATTAATGGGAACGAGAGACAGAATCGATTGCCGATTATCGAGACGAAGCCGGTGCAGACGTCCTACCCTCTTTTCTGCGTTTAGAAAAATTCTATTTATGTATTCACCGACAAACAGCGGCAGTGCGGAAAATGTGATACGCTTTGTTTAGCAACCGACTTGCCTAAGAAAAGTCACGGAATTGCGATGATACTGTGACGTACTTAGTGTATCCCGCCACCAGATAAGGCCAAGGATCCGTATCCAGCGCCATCTGAACAAGGTTTCGGAAGAATGAAATATACCGGGTAGTGATTGCCAGCTATTCCGGAACAGTTCTGCTACCAGGCAGGATCCCCTTGGGTGTGTTAAGGCTGGAAGAGCATCCTCGAACATAAAGATCATTAATGATCTATTCCCGAGTTTCTCCAAGGCTCATCAAGATTATCATTTTATGACAACCTTTAAGCATAAGTGAAATGGAAGTGGCATGCCACACAGCCACTAGGGCCCACTGAGGAGAGGGGAGCTGAAACTGTGACGGTTAAACTTGGAGTGGCACAGGATCACATAAGGTCTCCTTAGATTAGAGTGATGGTGAGATGCCACATGCCACCATCATCAAACGGTATCCCCGGAAAGCAATGTGCGTTAGGTCACAGCTGTCGGGGTGATAACTAACCAAACTGAGATGCTTTCCTGTCAAAAATCAACTCATTTGGCATATTGGACTGCAATAAACCTGTCAGGAGTAGGCAATCAAAGCATTGCGAGGAGCACATTACGTGAGCACTACAAAGACACTACTTCGTTGCCAGAAGTTCACCTTCCCGAATCGGACTCACAATGGATCAAAAAATGGACCACGAGCATATACAATCTATTGGAATTATCATGGTTGACTAATGGACAAATTTCGACTCCACGGTTTCACATTTTCCCTAAGCAGAAAGTCAACAAAGCACAAACGTATTTAGAAACAGGATGATCCAGATTAACTAGCGCGTTCCAAAACCCCAGACCTCAGCGAAACCTGATGATGATCGCCGTTCATGCGGCAACCAAGGGCATAGACAAGACAAAGAAGGAAGAATTTTAAGATTCAATGCAAATTTCGATCGAGAATGCCCCATCAGCATAATCGTTCAGCGTCGAGCAATAAGGCTAGCCTCACTGACCGCTGCCTTTTGCCCAGGGTTACATATTTCTACAAAAAGGGTGAATATCCTAGGGGAACAGGGAGTGGACCCACAAAGGTGGGAAAAGATAGGGCGCTGCAGCATCCAACACATGGAACACTGTATAACTGCACACACGCACACTTTCAATCATTCCAATTCGATAGACAATGACAACACGATTCACTGCCATATCCTTCAGTGTATCCAGCCAGCTAGTTGACGGATATTTCAACGAAGATGCGAAACAACTACATTACCGAAGTTCGCTGTACATTTTCTCAGCCAACGTTGCCATGTCACCTGCTGACCTCCACATGGCTTCCCTTCTTCCATTCCGTGGGAGAAACGCAAATTAGACCACGGCATGGTTTGGTAGACGAGCGTTCGGCATCCAACCAGTGTAGTCTAATAAGTTTCATACGCCGAGACAAGGTATTCTCGGAAATGGCACGTAGTATTAGATTACTGACCTCCACTTACGGGTGTTTCAGTCCAAAGTAAGCTGCAACAGCTATGGATATAAGTATGTTTGCTTCCACTGCCGAGCTACCACCGCTCGGCATGCGCCTACCAAGGTAAGTGAAACGGTCCACCATCATTAGTTCCTCTCCATCCAGTATCAAGTTCAGCGCTGCTGTCGTCCAGCCCCGTAACAGCACTTTGCACTTTGAAGATGCAAAGAACATGCCAAACTGAGCAACCGAACTCGACAGTCTATCTAGTGCACGTTGTGCATGATCCGCAAATTCGAACATGCACGCAACGTCATCTGCGTAATCTAGATCACATAGCTTCCCTCCACTTCCCAGTTCCACTCCTACATCCCGGAGACCTCCTCAAGCATCTTCCGCCACCTCGTCCATGACGAAGTTGAACAGGAATGACGAATGGAGAGATGGGACACCCTTGTCGAACGTCACTAGTCGTTTCCAATGAACTTGATAGTTCACCGTATACCCTCACGCGACCATAAGTATCCGAGTACGATGTTCGCAACAGGTTCACGAACTTTGCTGGCATACCCTTCCGGTGGAGAGCACTGAGTAGTGTCGGTCGATCCACGGATTCGAAAGCACCTTTCAAGTCGAGGAAGACTACGATCGTAGGGCGGCGGTGCGTGTGGCGCGTTTCGAGAATCTATCGAAGAGTGAATATTTGGTCGGTGCAATCTCGACCTGGCCGAAATCTGGCCTGTTGTTCCCGGATATTACTCTCGCGAATCCGTGTCAAACGACGCAGCATTATAGAAGCTAACACCTTAGTAACTATCGAAATTAAACTAATCCCACGACGGTTACTATAGTCACTCCGTGTGCCCTTCTTGAAAATGGGTACAATCAATGATTCACCCCACAACAACGGAATACGCTGCTTGATCCAAAGAAACACAAAGTAATGAGGCAAGTGATTTCGTGAGAACTTCCCCACTCAGTTCGAAAAGAACTGGTGGAATTTCACCGGGACTGTCTGCTTTTGATCTCTTCAGAAGTCGGATTTTCGATTCCACTTCCAATCCTATTAAGGCATCGACAGACACCTACCAGGGATTCGCAGCCACAGATAACGGCCTAAATACGTTAGGGTGCGGCCAGCTAAACTGATCTTTGTGGTTCTCAGCCCAAAGGTTCAGCCTTTGATGACGATCACGGATGAGCTCTTTATTCCTATCGCACAAGATTTAATTAACCGAAAATTGCTGTATGCCGGGGTCACGCGTAAACTGAGACAGCCTTTGACTGCCACCAAAAGTAGACTCTACGTCGATATCTTCGGCTACATTAATACACCAGTTTTCTCGAGCATTCTTAAGACTAATCGTGAACTGACCCTGCAAGCGTCGACGCATCTTCTTCAACTCCTTGCAGTTATGGAGCTAACGTCTTTGTTCCATTAGACCCAGCGATCACTGTCAGAGCGCGTCCTTCATAAACGCTAGATATAAGAACAAATCGCCTGCTGAATTTAATTCCACTTCTCGTATACACTGCTGGCCGTCGAAGTTGTGAAATCCTGGAATTGTTTCTATTCATAGTTGATGCGAACAACTGAATCACACAGACGTTCGACAGCCAATCAAGTTCGTTGCATGCGTCGATGGTTGTTGAGCTGCAGCAAAAGTCGCATTGAAACTAACACATGGTCCGATTCGACGTACGACGCCCAGTACGATCTATAGTTCGAGACAGAACCGCACCAACGGTAGTTTACTGCGATATGGTCAATCTGACTCAGATTACTCGTCGAGTTAAAGCGCCATGTCGCCGTGCGACGCGAACTGCGCAGGAAAATCGTAACAGATAGGAATAAATGATTGTCAGCATAGAAATGCAGAAGTCTTTCTCCAATATCTGTTCGCTCAGCAAGCAAGGCGCACCGCCCACCTAAACAGGCCATCGGATGCACTCAGTTTGAAAACTTGGGCATTAAAATCACCTTCAACAACTACAATGTCTGAGCGTCTGCTCTTCCGAACAAGAGTGGCAAGGTCATCGCAAAACTCCTCTTTCTCCATGTCAGTGCTACAGTCTGTTGGAGCGTATACCGAGATAACAAATAAACTACGCTTAACACTACTATCCTTTCGGACGCCAACTGATCCCTGCAGTCTCATGGCACACAAGCGACTGTTGACTGGGATCCAATCTAAAAGGGCTGCTTCAGCCTTCTCACTCAAGACTATTCCTACACCACGTTGACCCACAGCTTGAGCTGCTTCGTCTCCTGAAGTGCGAAGAAAATATCTTGACGAGACGTTTGGCGCAGTTAGTTGAATCACTCTACTCGAATCCTGAATTCGTGTTTCATTCTCGCGGCAGACATTAATCGAAAGTGAGTCCACTGTCCACTATGAGAGCCAAACACGCCTGTTCGCCAGCCTGCATTAAAGTGCACACATTGAAGGAACCGAAATTCAGAGGTTCACGAGGCTTGAGAAAATGTGAGCTAACAGACTTAAAACCACCGACTACATTATTTGACGTTGAACCGTTGCGAGTATCAAGCGTGTTATCAATGGAGACACTATGGGTAGACAGAAGAGGCAAACAGATTGGGTTAGAGACAGAAGAGACAG
>LUCM01006533.1:0-164335 GCA_008360955.1 Fasciolopsis buskii
ACTTCGTCAGGCCTCTACCCATTGACCTTCCAGGCATGATTGGATCTTCGGCTTGAGAAAAGCCATCCTGTATAGCTTGTTGGATCATGGAGGCACGCAAGCCGTCACACCACGTCAAGGTATAGTCTCGTGACAGCAGACTAATAGCGGCCGAAAACGAGGAGTTGATTGGGTCTTGCTGGAAAAGTATTTTTCCTTTGAAAACGGTACACGAATTTCAGGACAGCACTGTGATAAAACGAATACAGTCTATCACCAAAAGGAGCCGTCACTTTAATCAGACCCGAAACTGTGGCAGAAGTAACTGAATCACATAACTCAGAATAAAAAGGCAGGATAAAGTGCCACTGTCTGAAACGTAGAATGGGAAATCCACCAACGCATTAGCCATTCAAAAGTCAACACCATTAGCTGGAATCGAACCGCCCACCTTCCGCTTACCGGGCGCATGCTCTACCTATCACCGACCGTGGACAATGCTCTCGGACACGAATTACGTAAGGGAACATCCACTGTTGCGCGAACCACTATTCCAATGACACAGCAATTAACCGGGTTTTGGTCACTGGATTGGCCTCTTCGGTCACTTTCCAAAGATATATATATATATAATACTGATATGAGGACCCAAACTTACGGTTCGTTATTTAGTGTATAATCCATCACTTGACAGGATGAAGTCACTTTTGCTAAAAGCGTGACTACTGTCAAAAAATGCATGGAGAATAATTTTTATGACACGGTTGAAGGAACAGTGGAAGAATCAGCTAGACAGTATTGGTCTAAGAAAGTCTTACCTCCTTTAACAGGGGCAACATGCCAGCATGATGCACAGCAAGCCCACGTTTAACCAGATCGCTGATGAACAGCACGGATGGTAATCGAGAATCCGGTCCTTTCAGACGATTTTTGATCGAGAAACGAAGAAACTGATGAACTTCGTTCTTCTCACCTAGAGACAAAACAAATTTAACAAAACGATCAACGCGATCGCAGCGCGGGCATAACCGAACTGTCATAGTTCCCCAGCTTTTTTCTGACCCGGTCAAAACAAACTTTGGATAAAGTCGAAATTCAAATTTGTCGTGACCAAAATGACAGTGCTTAGCAAAACAGAAAAAAAAATACTAAGTCAAGGAACGAGACAATCCTGTTGATCGCGTGTATCTTATGGAAAAACTATCGAGTATATCCCTCAATAACACGCCATACCATACAGCAAAAGGTGGAAAGAATCTAAAACAATATACAAGTGTAAATTTGAAATAATCATTCCCCGTCGTGAATTTGAAAAAAGGAAGTTAGAATCACAAATCTGCAGCATACGTGCAATTCAGGAAAACGACAAACAGAAAGGGATGGCATACATGCTGGGACGCGAGACAAAAAAACAGCTTGGATAAATTTGGCGATAAGATTCCATATCCTTCGTATGAATTGAGGTTTATTGTTAAGATGTACGGTTTATCGAACGAGCCCCACAGGTGAAGTGATTCACAATGATGATGCAACACGTCAAGCAGACAGACGGTGGTTAAGCATAATCTCCGGGGTATATTTGGACTACCTGTGTGACAATATTAGGAACAATGGAATCGTGACGGGCGCGCCACAAAAATTTGAAACAATTGTTAATTATCTGCACACTGTCCAACTGAATCAAATATATTCAGTAGAACAAAAAGAGGTCAACTTGATGACTCTTGAAACGCCATTAACCATACCTCACTGGGAAAAGCTGGTTGGATTGAAGCAAAACTTGTCGATTATTCATATTCCTATCTCTCAGAGCCAACGTGGTAGCAATGCTGCCTTACGACAGACGATTATCAGAGAGTAAAACAACCAAAACGGATGTCACAACTCAAATTTCCTAAGCCACATAAACGGTTTGACGTTCGGGTCCTGATTGGTGAAGGATAGGTGAACAAAATCAACCAGATATTCTCGGAATTTAACAAATTCCAAAAGGAAAAATCACTAAACAACAACCAACTCACCGAAGACCTAACTTCACGTATGAGCTCTATCATCTCTCGAGAGCCGTCATGTTTGTCCTCGTGGTGAGACTAATTTCCGGCCCTTTGTCGCAACAAACAGGCAATTTACCATGTGGTTGTCAAGACTAGGTGTTCCTTTGTCCTTTATTGATCTGTCCTTGTTTAATATCCGTCTCCCTAGCCGGTTGTATGTTCATTTCCTCGGATGGTCAACTTTCCCCAGGGATAAAAGCTGATTTTTGACCGTATCATCTCGACACAGTGTACACATCTTTTCCTGGTGTCTTGTACCACAAAGCTGAGGTGTACTGTACATATACTAGATTGGTCTTTCTATTTAAACACACGTAGATTATTCACTATCTGAACAGCAACCTATTTACAACAAATGTTCCCCCTGCAAGAAACAGTAGATTTTTTATGTGATTTCGTTTCATTTCAGAATAATTCTCTTCCATTGCTTTAAAGTATCCGGAAGAACTAGTTACCATTTTGTGTACAGATAGCATCCGATTTCACTCTCAAGAGACTCCCCGCAGACAAACTGACGGCGTAGAGATGACCAGTCCCTTTGGTCACATTTTAGCTGACGTTGTTTTAACCAAAAATTAAGAAAAAAAAGAGTCACACGTAGTGCCAAGTTATTCTTATAAACAATATGTTGATGATATCATGGTTTTTACGGACCCGAAACATTTCAGAACAGTTGCAAATTTTTCACACTTGGCACATTCTAATCGTTGTTTCATGTGAGGGAGAAGAGAACAACTGCGTAATATTTGTATACATCAAAACTGTATGGAGATCAGATGGGGTACTACAAAGGTATATCCCAAGAAAAATGCGTGGAACGGTCAATATTTGTATTTGTTCAAGTTATGCAACAAGGTCATACAAGTGAATCTTCGTGACAGCCCATTACCAAAGCCAGAAATACATGTTCAACAGATACGCTCAAAGAGGGAGAGAAATTATTTTGAGAAATACTGGAACGAAACAAACTTATTGAACTCCTTGGTCGAAAAAAAAACGCAAAATGATCCGCTCCAGCAAACACGGGGAAAGTTGGTGTTTCTGGAGGTGTAATTTAAAGAGGACCATTTGTATACTGAGCTACGGGGAAAACTCACGTCTGGTTCGGACAGTACCTACCCAACTGAACATATCCAGTTGGTTCCGGCCACTAAACAACTAGAAACGGGGTCCTTTGAAAACTTTGCTTCGTATATCGTATTATACTAGTTCGCCTGCAGGAATGGTGACGGTGGTGAGGCAACCCGGGAGTTATCCCAGCGGATGTCCGCGGGAGTCCCTGAATGGTTAATGAAATCGAGGAAGCAAGACAATTGATGGCTACCTCAACGGAAATCCTGGGTCATTTATCAAAAAGTCCTCGTTGACGACGAAGGACAAATTTGATCCGATTTCGTCGTCAAAGGTCTGTTGCGTAATGCCAACTCCAAATTATCGACACTAAGCGATGAAGATTCCATTGTCCTAACCAAGTCCTGTGCGGGAAGAAAATACTGGTCCAAGAAATCCAAATCCCTTGGATCTATGTTTAGTTTGAATTATATATCAGTTCATTATGGTCACCAACGCGCAATGTAAACATGTTGCATGTTTACCGCACCCCGTATAAGATAAAACCCCTATCAATCTAGACTGCTTAAATGCCGTGCCTTAATAACTGCGGAATTAATCAAAATACACTTCCAAAAACACTCCTCTGCGCTCAAATCGGTGTCTGCTCTACGGCTTCCTCGGTTAACTCATTCCGCTAAAACAGACCTCAGACCGGGCGACAATTGACATGCGACATGTTAGTCTGAGCAAGATGCGAAACCACTAAGTTGTTGATTGTCTCTAGCTTCCCTGTGTTTAGAAATGTATTCGAACAAGTGTTTAGTCGTCCATTCGATGTTTATTGTGCTCAGGAGTATCGCGACCGTTGAAACCATCCAATATAACGGTGGAAAATATGCATTTCGATGTATCCTAATTTCACGTTTGTCAACCCGCAAATCAGCGCGGTTCTTGCCAAAACTATGGAGACCCGGCATCTTGTCATCGTAATAGTAGTCCACAAAGCTTAATGACTTCCATAGGTGTTGTCTCCCGACCTCTTGCGATGTGTGTGTACTAAATTCGGTGTGCATTTTCGCATGCGTGCATTTGACCAAATACGCCTAAAGCGAGCACCGAAAAGTGCTCCGGTCATCTTTGAATGTGACGTTGTCGTGTTGTCGGTCAACCTGTCCGGGTAAGCCCGGGAAAGGTGAGTGATGCAGATTATACAAGTATATGTTCAACCGATAGGTGGGATTGAGGCGTGTCAATCACAAAAACCAAAGAGATAATGATAGGATTGGAAGCGACTCTCTGTTCAACACTGAGACCGAAGAGAATCCACACGATCGATCGAAGTGCGGCGATCGATGTGGACGGTCGCATGATGGAGAATATAAGCGACTGATTTATCGCGATTAGGATAGGCCAAATGTTATTTCCATAAGCCCGTAGAATTGGTTCCCCAAAGGTGCCTGTTATCATATATGCTGTATGCGATCAAACCTAGTTAGGAAGCCGCGAAAATAACCATAGAAAGGTTCGAATTTAAAATAATTTATCCGAATGTTTCCTTGCGTTCAGGTCACCAACTAGATCTCATAACAATAAATGTATGAAGGTGTTTAGTATTTTTATGACGTTTCACACGCGAGTGAAGTGGAGGAGGCATGCCCCATAGCTGCCACGGGGTGGAAGAAGCCATGTGGAGGTCAACAGATGACATGACAACGTGGAATGAGAAAATGTACATCCAACTTAGGTAAAGTAGGTGCCCATTGTTCACGCAGTCACTCCATCAAATTCTGGCGATGCTACGCAAACAACAATGATGATAACATACAAGCGGCAAGCATCATCTGCATGCAACCTCCATGTCCCGCAACCCAACAAAAAAACTGGGTGCACTGCGGCACAGCGTATACGACCTTTCAACTTCAGTTAAATATCGAGTCGATCCCATAAGGACTTCAGCCTAGCGTACGCCGCTGCATCCTTGAATACACTCGCTTCAACTCAGCACTATCGTGCCACCGTCCTTCGTCATGCATCTCTTGGGGCAACGGAAATGGCTGACAATAGTTACTTTCTCTTCAGCCTTTCTCTTCAGTACTATTGTGGTCCACTGTTGGACTGTCACGTTATGAATGTGCAAAGCACACACCGAGCTACAATCCTCGCGAGTATCTAGGGCACGTTGTGCATGTCCCACCGATTCTAACAAACAGACGAGTGCAGCGTACACTGGCACGGTGATCTTCGAAAGGGCTGCGTGACCAACCTGGAAAGTACGAAAACAGAAAAACCGACGTGGGCCGAAGCTCAGCAACCGTATCAGCCACCATCAACACTTATTCAAGGGAACCAATATGGCGGTATACGGCATAGACGCTACACAAGCTCGCCTGCATAATCTAAGTCACAGCTTTGCATCTTTCGCCAGTTGGACGCTTAAACTCTCCAAAGACGTACTAAAGCATGATTCATTACCTCGTCGATGACGAATTAAAACAAGAATGGTAAAATGGAGTGCCCTTGTTGAACATCGCTGGTCGCATCGAATGAACCTGACAGTTCACTGTAAGTATACCAGTATAATGGTCGCAAGATTCGCGAAATTTCGTAGCATGTCTTTTTGGTGAAAACTATTGAAGAGTGCTGTTCGATCAACTAAATCGAAGGCGCCTTACAAGTTGAGAAAAATTACGATCGTCTGGCGGCGGTGCATGTGGCCCAATTCGAAGAAATGACGGAATCAAAATCAAGTGGATGCAAGCCCGATCTGGACGAAATCCGGCTTGTTGTTCGCCGACATTACTCCCACGAACCGGTGTCAGAAGATGAAGCATTATCGGGGCTAAAACCTAGGTCAATATTAGATTGCTATAATCATTACACACTCCGTTCTAGAAAATGAGTACAATCAGTAACTCACACCGGGATAACGAAATACGTTCCTCGTTCCAAATGTCACACAAGAAAAAAGGTGAGCGCTCTTATCCACCCAGTTTTGAAATTAACTAGGGCCTTTCTCTGTCTTAGCGATCAAATGCGCAGCTCTACTTCTAATTCCGTTGGGAAGTCGAGCGACCTCTTCCAAGTATTCGCACTTGTTGACGTCGGAATTACTGCGTCAGCGCGAGACCAACGGTCGAGGTCCTACTGTCTCCCACAAAGAGGCTCTCTATTACCTTCCCGTACGGTTTTTACTAACCGAATTTCACTGCTAATCAGTGTCGCGTATAAGCCTAGACAATCTTTGACTGTTACCGGAAGCAGCTGTTACTCCCATTTCTTCCGCTGGTTTCACACAATTTGATATTTTTGTATTTGGTAGACTCATACACAAACAGTTGATATCAAGTGACCGTTAGACCATCGCGGAACTATGATTCAACAATTGGCTTGTGCATTTAAAGTTAAACACTTTGTACGTGCTAGAAGTAGGAGATTGAATGCTTTCATGAAACAATTCACCATACGATATCATCGTTCAACTCACCATTAAGAAACCGCTGTGCAGCTATTTCATCAGTAACAGGAATCACCAGCAGTGCATATCCACCGCACGTAAAAGGTATTCCAGCAACCAAGAGTTGTTTATTGGAAAAATGTGGTAACATTCTGGTCTGGGAGTCGAACTAACTTGTTTGGAATGCATGACATGTGCAGTTTATTTGTGCACAATATACATAAAACCGTAAGAGATATAGATCTTCAGAAATCAATCATTATGCAACAATCCACTAACAATGTGAAGCGCACCAGCTCATCATTGAAGTAAAGTTGTGCGATGGCATAAGATAATCTGAAATCAAGTCACCGCTCTGAAGAATATAACTAGATAAAGAGTTCAGGTCCACGAATTAATTTTTAACTGGGGACACCTGTAATTAACTGCTATGCTCCTAAACTAAACTGAGCACAAAACACCGGAATACAAGCAGCCACTCAATAGGACAAAAAAGACGCGCGGCGAAGTGGAGTGCAGCTCCCAGATGTATGATGACAGCCTGCCATATAGCAGAACCCTAACACATACTGAGGATGGAGATAGAACAGTACGAACTACAGCCCTCAAGACCCAGAGCAGTACAACACGGAACTACACTGGATTCATTTTAACTGGGGAGCGGCACGGAACAGTGTTAAGTTCGATAGGCTGGCTTATTCGCCGACGAAAGAAGGATATAGAACACTCGCGCGGCAATCGATGACTACCCACATATCACAAATTAAGTGAGTCATTCCGTTTATAGTTTGATGACATGATTTTGAAAGACAAACAAAGTAATCAAACGGGAAACTAGATTTCGTACAATTTTGCGGATATATGAAATTTTTTATCGCGCAAAATTCAAAATACCATCAATTTCAAAATATGTGCAGGAGTGTAGATCCTCATAGAAAACAGTACCGGAAGTGAAATCCGAGGTATCCAAAAACATTAGCATAATTACCACCCTTAAGATATACACCTGCGATCACCCCGGAAGCAACGATGTCGAGTAAGAACACTATAATGAACGTTAAATCTAAATTCATTGATTCAGTTTTAATAATAGGCACTCCCCTAGTGGTACTTCAGCAGTGAAGTGTCCCACATTCTTTCTCGGTTCAGTAAAATTTCGGTCGAGTTGCGTCGTGTTAAGAAAAACGACAGGCGATTGCTGAGCATCGGTTCACACACAGCAGAAGGGAAACAGCAATCGTTTAGCGGCATGCTAGGTTCATTAAATTTTCAACCAAATGTATTTCTGATACGAAGTAGGCTTTAAATGAATGAACATAAAGTAATAATAGTAATAATAATAGCATTTTCACCTCTTTTTTGTTTATCCAATAAAATTGAACAATGTTACAAGATGGCTATCGAATGAGAAAGCAACCGACGGTGAGTGGAATCGAATTAAAGGCTACACATCGGAACACTAAGACATTAGGTTGTTTACCACCGCAGGTCAAAAGATAAGGCCAAGGATGAGAAACGATGTACCAATTATGACAAGCGACTAAAAACGGCTGCATAACGACGGGGAAACCCATACTACAATTGTTTCGCAGTAGACTAACTCTGACAGAATCGTTCGAAGTATTGTTACCGCTTGATCAACTGATACCATTGTGAGCTTTCGGAAATCGATGTGCAGCACTGCGATTGAAGCAACTGGACGGATAACACATGTGCAATCTCGCAACTAAGCCGGCAAGATCACACACTCACAAGGAAAACAAGGAATTATTAAATTCAATTAGTAAATAACTGTCTGACTTGAACGCAGAAAACTCACTGGGAAACGCCAGTAAAATAAAGAAAACTGAATACTCACTTTTGCTTAACAAGTCTACCGAAGACAAATGTTCTGCGAGCACTTCCAGCGAGTTGCGTGAGAAACCAAACGCGATCGCTGGCATCAGTTCACGCTCTTGTAATAGCCGGACCACACCGAGCCACATATTCTTTACGCGTTTCTCGTGAACGCTAGCTCGGTTATTTGCTGTTGAATGGGTGATAAATTAGCAGGGAGACGTGTGCAACGAATGAAGCAACTGGAGTTCAGATAGCACCATCTTTGACAAGTTCAGAAAAACAGTCTACTTTGATGGCTTACTGTTCTCTACCTAAGGATTCGCTATTTCCGTTATCTCAAAAAACAGTGACCCATGACGGATTTGATCAAGCGACTAGCAATTCGTATATAATAATGATTGTAAGGACGAACAAAGTTAATTTGCAAAAAAAACAGAACTAGTCAGAATATTTGTGCACAGTGCGGAATAACTAGAGAATCATGAACTTTATTCCAGAAATCTGATTCAAATCATGAGTCCACTTCAACCTTTTTACTTCCAGAAAATCAAACAGAAAGGAAATGGATGAATTCAACAAATAATCAGTCAATTATGATCCAGCTGAACGAAAATTGGCGATCCGAACAAGTGAACAGGAATAGGTTATTTGCTTCCCTCGCATCGACCATATAACGCTGACGTAGCATGCAGGTATCCATGCGTGATTTAATTCCACTGACACAAACGAGGGCTTGGATGTTAGTGTGTCCGAGTGCTGCTTATGGAGTTAAACTGCAATGTTCAATCAATCCAAAAAAAGCATCCATGGACACAATGTGACCGATTTCCATAGCTACAAAGATATGAAAGCCACTTGCTTTTAGTGCACCAAGTCTAGGGAAAAATGCCACAACACAAAGCAGAAATTGAGAGATCTAGAAAGGGATAATGACTTACACGGCATATAGTTCCACCTGCCTGGAGTGTTCATCTTTCCACCGGTAGGATGTTTTCCACCTCCTCGACCCCCACCACTGCCACGTCCACCACGTCCCGCAGCCCCTTCAGGAGCCGGACGACCACCGCGAGCTTGCTGGGCCAGTGCGGCTAGCTCTTCTGCACGGCTTGTATCTTTTTCACCTTTCGGCTTCTTTGTTTTTGGTTCGTTGAATGCAATAATAGCTTGTTTGTAGCCTAAAAACAAGGTATATGACTAC
Source organism: Fasciolopsis buskii (assembly GCA_008360955.1). Taxonomy (NCBI): domain Eukaryota; kingdom Metazoa; phylum Platyhelminthes; class Trematoda; order Plagiorchiida; family Fasciolidae; genus Fasciolopsis; species Fasciolopsis buskii. The sequence goes on from LUCM01006533.1 coordinate 9,578, forward strand.
GATCAGTTAAGAACATGTTACGCTCGTGTCTACGAACGCGCTATGGGAATCGCTTTACACTATTCTTGCTTCAAATGTACTGGCAAAACACGACCAGGCAAAAATGAGGCACCCGTGAATATGGCGCCGTCAGGAAATGGGACGAAATCTATTTCCTTTTTAACGTCGAACAAAAAACAATCTAAGTCACCTCTTTTCATCTCGTTTAGCATAAGAGATCTGTTGTCCGATCTTCTCGTACATCTGCCTTACTAATCTCATCCATCTATATGACTGCTTTTGTACCATAGAATTTTCAGGAAAAGGAAGAAGAGCAAACATGACCAAAATCAAATTGCACCTAAGACAAAACTTTGAGGTGATCCCGACATCCTGGCATTTGGGTCGCCAGCATCTCATGAGAACAGAGGTGATGACAATGCGTAGGACTTCACCCCATTCCTGGCAGATATTTGAATAGAATGAATGGATGCGCGACAGCATGCGGCATACCGAGAATATAAAATATCTAATAATAATACCGCGATACAAAACTGAATACAGGTTAGGTGACATCGGAATCATGGTGGAAGAGAACATTGTGGAGTTCGGCACGTGCAAGATCAACAGACCTCTGGTATGTGACTGATCCATAACTCCTGTTCAGATTAAGGGTGCGAGGTGACAAAAATGTCGGGCATCTTATAGTGCTGCTCGTTCCCATAGAGAAATTTCTCAAGAAAACACGGACTACGAAGTCTGGTAACATGTTGCTTGGTTCATTCCATGAATCTGACGGCCGAAAATCCAGAGTCTGGCGCATCACACACGTTGGAGTACGTGATTCGTCTCAGTTGTTTAGTCTCTCTCCACAGATGTCAAGGCCATTTCAAGGCCACGTTATCCTATTGGCTACCAGCTTCCAGTGACGTGATTGGAATGCAATAGTGCGGATATACAAACTGAGAAGGTTACATCGTGAGCTGTGCTAACCAATCACGATGAGCGATCCAGATTGGACAAAACGACGCGAACCAAACTGCGTGAAGTGCGGCAAACGAGATGGACCAAGCAGGAGCAACCGATGAAATAACGCCGGTCGCACAGGCGCAAATATGCAGGGAAAATAGCCTACAGCTATATGATGTGATTTTCGTTCTGGTTCAGCGCAAGTTAGTGGGGACGGGCAGTGCCGATCCAGAGACAGGATTGACTGACTAGAGCGCAGACATCGGAAAAGTGACAAGACATTTAGCGCCAGCAACTACAGAAGATGAGTGGAAGAAAATCCTACATATCGGTCATTCTCTTTTTCCCATTTTGTGGTCCAATTAGCACATATTGCGTAGTTTCGTTTTGAGAAATTCCATATCCCATATTCTACGCGCATTTGGTCGCTCTAGCCAAACGCGGTTTCGTTATAGAATAAAGAAGCAGAAAATGCGAAGAGTTATGCGGTTGTATCGCACAGTTAGTGATGTCTGCTACTAACCTATGCGATTGTAACCTCGGCTTATCTTACGGTAAATTTCTAGCTGGCCGGTGTCAAAGCAGTTGGTAACCGCGACTTCAGTCCAAATAGGAGGCCCGAAACTCTCTAGGCTTCATGGACAGCCGATGACCGATAAATCTGGTCCACACTCCCTTTTGGGATGTTTCGAAAAAACACTATGGGTAATGGCGGGTTAAACTCCCAACGATTTGGTGCCACCAGTAGTTTCCTGTGACATTTTATAGGGAGGACATCAGGCAGATGAAAACCCACTAAGCCTTAGACAATGTAACCGCCTCTCCGCAGTCGGTTATTCAACGGATATCATCATACAAATTTCGTTGCTGTGACCCAGTCCGTAATAGACTTATGTTTAGCACAGATCTGTTCACGGGTTAGACGCCATTAGAATCAATAGCGAAAGAGAAAAACAATGGAAGGAGGGGAAAGAAAAAGAAACACTGTGAAAAGATCACCACACGTGCCAACTTTTTCATTTTGCACCCCGCATCACCGGTTGTTCAAAGTGATTCATGGTTCTTTTGTGGGCCTGATACTACTCGACTGCCCAGATCTAAGTACAAAGTCGACTCGGGAGATTCTACCCCGATCCTTTGACCGAATGAACTAACCTACAAAGGTCTAGGACGATTTGAAAATCTTATAACCCAATGGAAGTCGGTGACTGCGTGCTCGGTTCACACACCCTTTGTATGTGGCCAGATATCCTGGGTGCTCAGTAAACCCCTCCGCATATGTGCCGATGACCACAGAGCATTATGTCGCCCGTAGTTGGCTTGAAGTCAGGGTTGAGCCACTTTCACTAGACAGACCAAAAAGAGATCAGTCGGTGGGTAGCTCCGGGAATTCGTCTTCACCCTCGCACACTGGTGAAAACATCTCCGCCACGAGAATGAAGAGAGTAGAACTGCATCAGCAGAGGTCGTTCGAGACACACGATCATTTAATAACATGTTGAGAGACGTTCGAGGTGACAAGCCATCTTGGGGGCCTGGAAACATCCACCACCGACCATAATGAGGCGCCTGGAGGGATGCATCAGATAGTGCACACCTATACTACGGGTTATGCGCACATGCAGCATAATCAATTGTAGCTCTTTGTCATTTCATGTAAATCAAAGCAGCCTAAAAGCAGTGCGCACCTCTCAAGCACAATGTCTTGAATTCGAATCAACAACAGGAACAAAAACTATGTTTAAAGAGACAAAGGAACTCTACTTAAGTTTTAAACCACGACTTGACTGTCTGCGAAAGTTAGCACTAAATGAAACAAAGCGAACGAGAAATTTCTTCAGGCTTCACACTTATATTAGACACATTCGTTTCCTGCATACCGGGAACATTAAATTGACCGTGTCGATCGACCACCAGGTGTAGCTGTTTGCTTGTGGCTTGGCCATCAAGTCCAGTGAACAGATAATGCTCTAGTGGGACAGGTCGTTTGTCGGTTGCAACTACATGAATCTCACTGCCCCGGATGCGTCCAAGCCAGTCGGCAAATTCCAGAGTGTTTGGTACGGTAGCGCTTAGCATGACAAGAACCACGTGTTTGGGCAACATTATCATGATCTGCTCCCAAACATGTCCACGTTCTGCATCATTTAAGTAGTGCACCTGAAGTGAAGGAGAAAATGGCATTAGCAAAAAGAGGAAAAATTACAATCAAGCAATTCAGGGAATCATCATCGCTCAGCGTTAAACAAGGCAAACCTCACTGACCGCTGCCATTCCCCAGAGTAACACGTTTATATAAAAAGAGTGAATATCCAACGGGAACAGGAAGTGGACCTACACAGGTGCGAAAAGATAAGATGCTGCTGCAGCCAACAAACGAAACAGTCTAACTGAACAAACGCACGTGTTTTCAATCATTCTGATTCGACAGAAAACGACAACACGATCGCCACTGTTCACGGTTCACTGCCATATACTTCAGTATCTTCAGCCAGCAAGTCGACGAGTCTTTCGGACCCCAACCACGAAGATGTGAGACATCTACTTTACCTAACTTCGCTGTACATTTTCTCATTCCACGTTGCCACGTCATCTGTTGACCTCCACGTGGCTTCTTCCACTCCGTGGGAGGAACCAAAAATAGGGCACGACATGGTAGACGAGTGTTCGTCATACGCAACACGTGAACCAACCAGCGTAGTCTACTAAGTTTCATACGCCGAAACAAGCCATTTTCAGAAGTGGCACCCAATACCAGATTCCTAACCTCAATATTACTCACTCGGTCACTCCATTCAATCCTAGCCATACTACGTAAACATCGGTTGTCGAAAACCTCTGACCGACGAACATCGCCCACACGCATACTCCACGTCTCGCAACCGTACAACAGAACTGAACGCACTGCAGCGCAGTACACACGACCTTTCAACTTCAGTGAAATATCAGGCCGATGCCACAAGTACTTCAGTCCAGCGTAACCTGCCCGAGCCTTGGATATACGCATATTTACCTCCAATCCCGAGCTACCATCGTTGGACATGCAGCTACCAAGGTAAATGAAACGGTCTACAATCATTAGTTCCTTTCCGCTCAGCACCATGATTGGCACTGCTGTCGTCCAGTCTTGTAACAGCACTTTGCACTTTGAAGGTGCAAAGCACATGCCAAACCGAGCAATCGACCTCGACAGTCTATCTAGTGCCCGTTGTGCATGGTCCGCAGACTCGAACAGGCACACGACGTCATCTGCGTAATCTAGGTCGCATAGCTTCCCTACACTTCCCAGTTCGACTCCTACATCCCGGAGACCTCCTAAAGCATCTTCTATCATTTCGTCCATGAGGAAGTTGAACAAGAATGGAGACATGGGACACCCTCGTCGAACGCCACTAGTCGTTTCGAATGGACGTGACAGTTCACCGCGACCATAGGTATGCGAGTACAACGCTCGCAATAGATTCACGAACTTCGTTGGAATACCCTTCCGGTGGACAGCACTGAGTAGTGCTGGTCGATCCACCGAGTCGAAAGCACCTTTCAAGTCGAGGAAGACTACGATCGTAGGGCGCCAGTGCGTGTGTCGCGTTTCGAGTATCTGTCGAAGAGTGAATATTTGGTCGATGCAACCTCGACCTGGCCGAAATCCGGCCTGTTGTTCGCGGATGTTACTCTCGCGAATCGGTGTCAATTTAGAAAATGGATCATACACGATCAAGGATATGAAAGATCAGTGCAAAATGCCTAGTATACTCCTATTTGACGGTTATCCATCTAAAAGCAAGCCGCAGGAAAATATTAGTTGGCGAGTTGTGACAGGGCATAACAGAACAACAACCTTGATGCATGCGATTCTGCTTTACCCTTCGATTGTGGGTGCGTGTAATTAGTATATTAGTCCTGCCTAATGAAATCCAGATAAAATAAGTTGGGAAGTTTCGTAGACAAAACTGACAAAGGCAGAAGTGATCCAAATGTAAAAATTCTTCGCCTTAAGCCTGTCTCGAACCAAATCGTGGTCGGACGTTTCTCTTTGGTTGTCTGTCCAAATTACACAAGCACGTGACATCTACTACACTGCCAGAGAAGGGTTTCTCTATGAATCAACCAGTATCTACTAGCCACAGTTCACAGACATGAAGGACTACGAATTAATTGCTTCATCCGAAACATCTCAAGCGTACAATATGGGATCAGGGAAGGAAGGTTTACCGTTTTCCGTGACAATTGAAAGTGACAATTTAGAAAAATTGGGTCGTCGCTATGGATACAGGTGCCTATTTAACACATTAAGATCAAGCTACCTGAATGGCTAGACAAGAGATGTGAACGTTTTTTACAGCTGACGGTGATTTCAGTGTTCAACAAGACTGCATGATACAAACGGACGCACTTGAATACGACCGTGATATGAAAAGGTTAACAGGTGGTTAGACAAACATCGTGTAAGCAAAACCATTGATGGAATGCAATACAGCTGGCTGAAGCTCAACCCTAAAGAAGAGAAATGAAAATTACACAATCCGCAACGAGCACGAACCTCATCCATGATAACAATTTCCAGGTCACGAATTGCATCAGCTGAATTACACAACATGTTGTGCAATATCTCTGTGGTCATGATCAGCAGGCTAGAGTCGGTTGCAACTTTGATATCTCCAGTCAACAGACCGACGTCATCTCCAAGGTTATGTCTGCGAGACGTAGGGAGTAAAGAAAAAACAACCGTGAACCAGTAATTAGATCAAGCGGACATTTAACCGGGTGAAAAAAAAGCACTCAGTGTGGACCAGGTAAGCCAGAGGAAACGAAATTCGGACAACAGTTAGACGGTTACAGAGCAAACAAGATTACTGGCCGTTTATTGGTATGACTACTCATCTCCGGGTGAGAACACACAGTGGTACAGAATGCCCAGTGGCAAAAGCAAGATATTTTCAGCCTATACTGTGTGTGAAGGCTTGCAAAGGCTGAATTTGTTTGGGGCTGCCAGTAAAGAGCTGTCATCCTTATGAATACCAAAAATAAAATTTAAAAAATGATTAGTCACAGGTGCTGAACACAAAGTTGGATTTTTTACTACACGCCAGATATTTTTTATCACAACCACCCATCGTTCGTACAATGCACAAATTCGCTCGACAATTGAGTCGTACGGCCACGTGCAAAGCGGAGCCTCGTCTACCGCTAAATTCTCTACTGGGTTCGGTTCAACAAAAGATCGTCCAGTTGATGAGTGATTCTCCCTGACATCCAACTTGCAGTCACCTGCCTATTGTCGGGGAGTTGTTTTACCATGTATTCTCTACCACCACTACTTTGCTCTTCAAAACTCGCTTCGTTAGTTTTTCTTACAATGACTTCCCCTCGTTCTTCGCGTATCCAGGCGACTGGTCGGTTGACAATACCAAGAGTTCATCACCGGCTGTCAAGTTTCTTTCATTCTCCGGACGGCAACATTTTGGAACACGCTCCCTCTTTCTGCATTTCCAACGCCCCATAATTTACTTGTTTTCAAATCACAATCAAGAAGCTGAATTTTCTTAAACGTTCCCGCACACATACTCCCTTTACAGTGTCCTTTGAGAATGGAGTTGAATTTTTTAACTGTAAATCATTTAGTGTTAATAAAAGGGTGTCCATTTCCTAGTAGTCACTGACAAAAGAGCTGCTTCGTTCGTATTTTAGACTAATCAAAAGACCCAGAAAAAAATGTTAACATACCACTGGCGCACATTCCCGACGTAGCAAGCTGACCAGGAGATAATTTGATAGTTGATACTCTATTTCGCATTTGGTACACAACATTCTCCAATGTGTTGAATGTTCGACAGCCTTACGACTCAATGCGCCACCCATAACTCGGATATAATTAGAATGATTTATTTTGACCGTTCTTGGAATTTACACTTTCACTTGAGCAGTGAATTCAATGACTCGATTCCACAAATTCCCGGGAACGTTAGTCAAAGGTCATGTTTCTATTTGAAACGATAAACGTGGATTGTAAGCGGTTGTTATCATCTGTATCAAACGGAAAACCAGCTGCACACTATCGTGAAGGAATATTCGTAGCCTGCATTCGCATTCTTATGTACCGACATAACATCTATCGTAATTAAGTGCCTCTGTTACTTATTGACATTTTTCGGAATATAGTTGTGTATCCACGCTAAGTTTCATCCTTCGTGTCATCAAAGAGACGATTCCTTAATGGCAAGGGTACTTCGATTAGTGAAATACCTTCTCATAATCCATGAAAGAAAGGACAAGTGGAAAGAATGAACAGATTTGGTTGGAAGGCGGCTGTCCTTAACTTAAGATGTTCGGCCCAGCATTTTCTCAAATGGAGAGTGTACTTCTCGTTGCTTTCGTTTCAATTTACTCCCCATTACGCACTGCGACAAATGATATCCCACCATGAGCCTCTTTCTACAATCGAAAATCAACTTCGGGACTTCATTACTCAGCTGGTTGGCCACATCTGTTCCAGTCATTTAGATTTATCGTGAGGCAGACAAAGTTAGACCTTTGACGAACGAACTTCAGCCAGTTGAATGAAATCATCAATATGTAGCTATCGTGTTCCTTAATGAGAAGAAAGATAAGGCGTCCCTTCATATTTCGGCACTACCGCGGCAGAATCGATCAACAGATCTTCAGGAGTGAAATTCTGATTACAATGCGAGCCCTTCACTCACAGAAAATGTCATAAACCAGACCACCGACCACACCGCGTCCAACTACAACTCGCAAGTAAACCACCCAGGTTTCGGCAGATGTCAATCGAATCAGAAAAAGCAGATGCACTTCACGCTCCAGACCCGTCATCTCTCTGCAATTAACAAAGAACATTACCCTAAAAATTTCCAAACGTAAAAATTTATCCTCGTTAACGTAATCCCTTCTACTAGGTACAACAAACTAGGGGAGTATGCACTGTAAAACGACTATTTTCACTTGCTTCTGAATGCAACATAGATTCTTGTATCTTGGCCCTCAATTCTTAATTGCTTATTAAATAAAGTCCCAAGAACGAATTAAATTCCTCTCAATTTTCGTACAATTGACTTCATCAGCTTCAGAACAAAGATCTTTTTGGGGAGGGGGAGGGGGTTATTGACCTCACCGAAAATCATGAAATTTCTGATTGGACAGAGCTTTAATCGGACTGGTGTAAATCACACGAGAGCCACGACGACGACACATGGCCGCGGCATACTCAGCTACCACGGTCTTTCCGGCGGATGTGTGCGCAGCGACAAACACAGACTGATTGTTTTCCAGACAGAGAATCGCCTGTTTCTGAAATGTGTCTAGTTCGAACGGCCAGGTGCAGGCTGGATCCTTTATTAGTTTAGTAAACTCCGGTAGTTGCTGAGACGAATCTTCCTACAAAGCAGGAAAACAGAGTTAATGCTGATGTAGAATTGATACATTTTGTGAGATGGTTTACAGCGAACGAAAGCACTAGAGGCAATGTTCGAAAGTAATGTGATAATAAAATTCTTAAGGATCGTCAATCTTAGTTTCGACGGGATAAATTTGGTCCCGCGATAAAAAAGAAACATTTGGGAGACGCGGTCGCCTATGGAATACTGTAGCTGACGTGCATCAAAAAACGGTGGATACTTGGGAAGGTTTGTTCGGAAAAATCTGTTTCAGTTTTACAACCATTAGTCTTACTCAAACATGGACCGATTTTGGCTGCTGCCTCACAACAACATATAGAAAAAAAACCGTGAAATAGTGAAAGATCAACTAAACAAATATACGGGTGAAAGAATGTCATTGGCTACGGCACCGAGCCATATAACCTATTTCCCTCAACAATCGCTTCGGGGAATCTCGTGGACCCCAACTCGGTAGTCTATCTGCGTCTACACGAGCCAGTTCACTAGTTAGAATGTCATTTTCCCCCCATGTCATCAGCTGGCCACCTTGAACCACATTCCAACCATTACCTTCCTCGAAGAACAGCGTACAACGAGACTGTCGTTCGGTGGGCATGCGCAAAACATGTCCCGACAATTTTACGCTATTCACATTCAGTGCCTCTCCTGAAGCTTAGACCCTAGGACCCAGTATCTTACGTCGAAATTTTGAGTTAGCCGTAAAATTCTCCCATCATAGTCTACCGATACCACCAAGATAAAGACGTTCAAACACCGAAAATCTTCGCATATCTGCCACCAACAGTCATATTTCGAATGGGTATAACAGCGCCAATCTCAAGGCTGTCGTGCACATCCGACATTTGATCGATAACCGAATTTTACAGACACCACAGATGCCTCAAATTAGTGAATGCCAATCGGATCTTCTGTGTGTAGGAATGCACATGATCGGATATACAACCACCAGGTGAGATACAACTATCCAAGTGACAAAGTCCATCATCCACTTTACGCGGCTGTTCTCGCGCAAGAACAAAGTTCGGTTTCGTGCCAATCCAGTCCTAAAAAAGCATTTTAAACTTAGATTTAAACATGAGTACACAATCGTTCAGACACATTCGAGAAAAATTGCAGCTCACTTTACTTAGTAGCACGACGTCATCTGCATATTCTAAGTCAAACAGGTTCTTGCTTGAGCAAATATCAGTGCTACTATTTCACGTGAGAATAGGGCAACTGATATGCATTAGAGCGGTAGACAGTGGGAGAATTATTCAGAGGAGAACCAAAAAATAGCACCAATAAAGCGAAGAGAGAGCCGCAAACACGACTTTCTGTTAAAGTAAATAATTGTATGGAAAAAGTGATCGCACATATTGCTGCTGGCGCTTATTCTTTCGTTTTCTCATGTTTAGCCAGCTATGTACTTCGTAACGCAATGGAATTTCGTCTCCACGGTTCGAAGAGCGCAGGTCGTCTTGATCGAGCAGTGTAGAGAAGGAAATCGCCACGGTTAGAAATGAAGACGTATTTAATTTGATTTGCAAGTTATCGTCATAAGCGTACAAAACGGTCAGAGGAAGAGGAGAAAGCTACCAAAGCTTTGAAAACTAGGCTTCACATCCAGAATTTTTTCCAAAGGTAATTCATAAAGTCACTTCTGTTAGGTCGAACGAAAGACTTTTGTTGGTTTATAGATGTATCGCCAAACTCTATTTGATCAAGAGACGCAAATTGAAGTGATCCAAATGATTGTTGATTGAAATAAGTACTGCGACGCCCACCAAAGAGTAGATATAGTGCTGACCTCCAAACTGGGACATGACATTCTGAGGTCTCATTCCGATCACCTTTTGACTTCGACAGTAGTCCTGATCACAACGCGACCTTACGCGATTTGTGCAGACGTATCAGCAGGAATACAAATCCACGTAAAAGGTCTGATGTATGTGGTCTAATTTCCATGGTCGCAAACGTCTTGAATTTACATGCTATTCGGCAACAAAATCAAACGGTTCGGTTGCCGATTTGCATTCTTATAATAGTTATTTCCTCCGCACCAGACATTTGCACACTCGTGGCTATTCTAAAAATCTCCCGTAATTCTTCACGGTTAACTATAACTCAGGGGATTTGTTTCCTCGGTCACATTCGCTCGAACAGCGGGGATAATTTATTTGAGCAAATACTTCCGTAGGCTGTATCCTCGGTTAACAACACAGATCAACTTTCCTTCTCGATATCTATTCACGGATCGGTACATAAACAGGGTTTCCGTTCATCACCATTCAGCCTTACACAGCAAGGCAAGCCTCAATGACCAACGCCTTTCCCCAGAGTTACACGTTTATATAAAAAGAGTGAATATCCAACGGGAACAGGAAGTGGACCTACACAGGTGCGAAAAGATAAGATGCTGCTGCAGCCAACACACGAAACAGTCTAACTGTACAAACGCACGTGTTTTCAATCATTCTGATTCGACAGAAAACGACAGCATGATCGCCACCGTTCTCGGCTCACTGCCATACCCTTCAGTATCTTCAGCCAGCAAGTCGACGAGTCTTTCGGACCCCAACCACGAAGATGTGAGACATCTACTTTACCTAACTTCGCTGTACATTTTCTCATTCCACGTTGCCACGTCATCTGTTGACCTCCACGTGGCTTCTTCCACTCCGTGGGAGGAACCAAAAATAGGGCACGACATGGTAGACGAGTGTTCGTCATACGCAACACGTGAACCAACCAGCGTAGTCTACTAAGTTTCATACGCTGAAACAAGCCATTTTCAGAAGTGGCACCCAATACCAGATTCCTAACCTCAATATTACTCACCCGGTTACTCCATCCAATCCTAGCCATACTACGTAAACATCGGTTGTCGAAAACCTCCAACCGACGAACATCTCCCACACGCATACTCCGCGTATCAGGTTCGGCGCTGCTGCCGTCCAGTCTTGTAACAGCACTTTGCACTTTGAAGGTGCAAAGCACATGCCAAATCGAGCAACCGATCCCGAGAGTCTATCTAATGCTTGCTACGCATGATCCGCAGACTCGAACGCGGTCGAAGGCATTCGGGGTCCCCAGCGAGATCGCGTGTTTCTCCGGTGTTATCTAAAATGGCCGACCAGGAGCGCGAAACGCTGTTGTTGGAATCCATATTGGAAGTCGCTCAGTAGTGTTTTGCACCAAGAGAACAACCGTAGTTGGTCGGAGATAATGGTTTCGAACAGTTTAAAAAAAAACAGATGTTAGGAAAACAGGAAAGTATGTTCGAATCACAGGTAGCCGCATTTCGGGATGAGGAAGATCTCGGTATATTTCCGTAATACAGAGAAAGCAGAAAAGATGAGGTAAAAAACGGCCAATTCAAGGGTAAACATTTTAAAGATGATGAATGAAATATCCTCCATACCGGGCGGTCTGCGCACGTCCACAAGACGTAACGCCTGACGGATCTTCCTCGTGCGAATAAGAAAAAAGGAAGGGGTTTGAGGAGTGAGATCGTTTGATAAAGTGGAATTGGAGCCAAACCGGAAGCAGAAACCTCAGCTTCCCCATGTGGTTCGTCAACAAAACCATCAGGAGCATTAGAGATGAGATGGGAATCGGAAGGCTATAAGTCCCGGCCTTGCCAAGGGATCAAAACATTCGGTTACTACAGGCGGATGAGGCCATGCGTTCAGCTTTGCAGCGGATGAAGCGTTCTTTGATTCTCTGTATGGCTAACGCGTATCTGTTCTTGCTTTGTACAACACAGTGATAAGCGGCGGGAATCGGGCAGTGGGGTCAAAAGCGAAGTACTGAAATCTTCAAGGGGAACAATACAATTACATGCGTGTCCGGATAACTCGCAGGATTCAGTTCGGTTCAGTTTTTATAACCAATAATCTTGCATGAACATGCTCTAAATTTGGTCGCTAATTCGCAGCATCGAAAACCAGAGAAATGAAAACCAAAGGATTACAAAGATTCTGATTTGCCGGGTTTCGAAAAGTTCGGAATGAAAAGGTTTTTCTGTTGAATAATGTTAGTGAAGTAAGAGATAGACGAGGAAACAAGAGATGAAGTACCAGTTATTCTAAAGATAGGATGTCAGCAAACTCGTCCAAAATTGCTGAACTGTAGCATTAAAATGAGCCAAGAATAGGATAGTGGAATCTGGTGATGGACGGTGTAATTATGCAGTGGTCCAATGCGAGAAGAACCCAAATGTATTGTTAGAGTGAATAAGTGGAGAAGAGAATAAGATTGAGAATATCAGTAAGGTCACCAGATCGATCGGATATACTTGTGGGAAGGTCAGTTAGTCGAGATAAATTGGTGACCACGGCGAACTGTCTGGTTTCGAAACTCCATGTCTAGTTATCAGAAGAGTTCACTAGCTATTCCCGTCTATGAACACTGGAATCATCTAAATGGTAACATGATACTTGGATCTCTGTAACAAACAAGTACTGAAAGCTTAAAGATAAGAAGCCAGAAATCGAGGAGCCATCAACAACAAAAAATAATGATTGGAAGAAGGAAGTCGGAGTTTAAAAAATGCGTTGAAACTTGCGATTGAAAAAAGACGTGATATTCGGCAGGTGGCAGCTGACTGATGAACATAGCCATAGACACCTACTTCGAGAATAAAAAATGAATGAGTAGTGTACCTGGGACAGTGCGGAAATGAGACCGCCTATACATCGATCTCGGAAGCCTACGTTGAAAATTAAATAAATGATGTAAAACAAAGGGCTAGAAAGACTTTAAAGAATATGACAAGCTGTCAACTGGAAGGCGCTATCCTTATTAGATGACCCCTTCACCAGAACATTTCATATTTTATGGTATGCATGATGCGTGCAGTGGAAGGAACAAATACTTTAGTTACTGGGGCCAACTACTTCGGCGTGGAGGGAGGGATACCAACAACCGTGACTTGGAAACTTGGGATGTGATGGAACCACATGGGATGTCACTAGGTCAGATTTGGTAATCAGCCGAGCGACAGCGAGTTTCCGTCTACCACCATGCAAAATTTCATTTCTATTATCACCTTAAGACAAATTGTCACGTAACGATGTGAACGACCGCTTACGCAACAGAAAAAACTCACCATGATTGCAAACTGTCTAGTCGGTTCGGTATTTCGAAGACGCTTCTTTATCAACTGTTGCGTCTCTGATTCCAAATGACTAAAATGAAACGTATGTAAACTTGAGGAATCCGTAATTCCCAGTTCCTTTAGACCAGAGGTTGACGCATCACGGAGCAAACGATCCCAGATTTCGCAGTGGGGAGTATGAGACTCGTTCACCACACCTTCGCTTTCGGCACGCACAGAGTCCTCCAGAGAAAACTGGCCTCTAATTTTCCTGTTAACTTCGTCGTGGAACTTAACAGCTTCCGAGACTATTACGGAAACCTGCTTTTGAATTTCACTGAGGACAGAACAATGACTTACATCAGGATCTGTGAGATCAGAATTCACTTCCGGGTTCATGACATAATCTATTGACGAACATGACTCGTCAGGAAAACGCCCAAGCTCGCCATCAATAAGTGATCGAGAAATAAGCGCTGTGTAGTTAGGGAGAATCGTATCCGATGGAAAAAGATGTTTTGGAATACAGGTTAAGGAATCTTCATTTGTCTGGGGTGCTTCAAGAAAACCAAATAATTCGATGAAACCAAAACCTCGGTGTAACAAGTCGGTTTCGGACATTGCGCTTCATGCCTGTCAAAGGTAAGCGTCAGGATTAACAGCCACGTAAAAATAACTGGACAGAAGATTATCTAGCTATAGTTAGAGAAAAGAGCACTGAACCGTGAACGTTTGTTTATTTCCATGAAGGCCGACTGACAAAAACTTCCTGTGGGGAATTCTTCACATTATATATATAGATATATATGGAAAGAGAGAAGAACAGTGCAAAGTTGCATGCTACTCGGGGTGTCTACAAATTGCGAACAGGAAAGTTGGACAAAGCAAATTCATACTCACTGAATAAGTACTCCTGAACATGCTGGAGCAATGTTCAGGATACGGTGGGTCCTCACTCTAAGGGATTTCTTCGTATGATACCACAAGTCCGCTGGTGGTACTGTCACGTGGGGGTTGTGGATTGCCAACTAAATAAGACCATAAACGCTTGGGGTATTCTACTGCGTCTACAAGGTTTACCAGAGGAGGCGGATGAATAGCTCAAATGGAAAACGGCTGCCTTGCAGAGCTCACTTGTTGGCAAAGAGGGATGGGATAAAATTCGCTTAAAGACCGGACGACCAATCAGTGCAGCTGTCCACAAGGCAAATAAGGGTGCAAATAACCAGCGTCTCACGGACCGAATGTAAAACTTTACAAAGATATGTACACGCCGACAATCTCAATCTCGCGGTTCATTCCATCCTCCTCACATCCTTCGAAATCTGCAATCCACCGCAACTGTGGCAGTGCTGCCAAAATGAATCATCCATAGCCACCTTGCGCTTTCATCCATCTAGCGCCCAAATTTAATCGAATTCGTCTTCGCAGGCAAATATTTTTTTCGTGCGCATTACTTTTTCCTTCTTCTTTTTGGTTCAATGGCTGAAGTATTGCGAAGAAAATCACATAAAGAATTCCGAAAGCCAGAGCAGCTTTCGCGAACTTGCAACACTCGCCATGACATCCGAATTTCCCAGAAAGGAAAGGCGCACAACGCTATAGTTCGCAGTAATCTTCTTTGCCGTTGAGAGACCTGGTCTATTCGCGTTGAGGATGTCGGACGACTTTCTTTGTGTATGTGTAACTACTCTCCAGCTTTCAACCAATGCAAAAGAAGCCGATTCTTCAGGAAGCTTAGAACATCACAACCTACAAAGTGCGACCACACGTTCCGCTGGGGTAGGTTGCTGAAGCTTCCGAATAGGAACGGCTGAGAAAACGGATGTCACATCAGGAACTGATGACTACGGTAGCTTTTCCGACTAATCCGGAAGGATAGCAGGGTTAAGCACAGTTTGTTTGTCATCTCGGCATACGCTCTAACAGACCGCAGCACTGACAAGGAGAAAAACGAGTTTTACGATGGCCTCGTCACTCTTGTTCGAAAGAGCGAAGGCTCCGCTATTGTGGTGGTAGCAGGTGGTTTTGATGCACAAGTGGGAAAACTCTGTGCATTGGAGGCCTGTTTAGGCGGGCGGTGCGTCTTGCCTGCTCAGTGAACATGTAGCGGTGAAAGACTTACCCGGTTTAATGCAAGCAACCATTTGTTCTTATCTAGTACGAATTTCCGACACAGTTCGCGTCGCACAGCGACGTGGCGTTCTAACTCGAAAGATACTTTGAGTCAGACTGACCATATCGCAGTTAGCTACCGTTGGTGCAGTTCTGTCCAGAACTGTAGATCATACTGGACCACGTACGTCGAATCGGACCATGCGTTAGTTTGAATGCGATTTTCGCTGAAGCTGAATGGCCATCGACGCAGGCCACAAACCCGATTGGCTGTCGAACGTTTGTCTGATTCGGCTGTTTGCAACAGCTACGAACAGAAACTGTCCGAGGAACTAAGAAATGCGACCAGTGGCAATGAAGAGGATCAGTAGGATCAAATTAAGCAGGCTACGTATTTGGCACCAAATTTCGTCTGCGGTCCCAGATCTAGTGTTCATCAAAAACACTGGATCTCCCAAGCGTCGCCAATTCTAATGGAGCAAAAACGCGAGCTGCCTAACTGCAAGGCAATGAATAAGATGCGTCGGCAGTTGCAGCGTCAGTTGACCACAAGCCTTAGGAATGACCGCGAAAACTGGTGGGTTAAGGTAGCCGAAGAGATGGAAGTGGCGTCCGCTTCAGGTAACATTCAAAGACTGTTTAAGCTTATACGCGACAGCGGTGGGCGGCGAACTTCGGTTAGTGAAGTCGTGTGTGATAAAAATGGAGAGCTGATCCATGGTAGACAGGAAAGACTGGACCGTTGGTCAGAACATTTCAAGGATCGGTCTAACTAGCCATACGCTATCGTATCTAGTCCGACGCCTGGAGCTGTGAATCCTTGGGAGGTGTCACTTGATCCCCCAACGGAAGTGGAAGTGCAGTCAAATATTCGGCTTCTGATAAGGGGAAAAGCTGCCATAATCCAGATCCTGTTTTTTAAAAGTTGCGTACAGGGGCCCGAATACTTCGGTTCCTTGCAGGATATTGTAGATCTAAGGTCAAAAAGCTCCTCTATGGTTTTATTTCCCGCACTTGCAAACTGCTTGTATTTGAAGTTGTTCGCAGCTTCACTAGTTGCTGGACCCCAGAGATCAAACGAACATGTCGCATGCAATTTATGAAGCACATCGTATCACTGCTGTTGGCAGCCTGTTTCGCGCAGCGACGGATACGCCCGAGTTGAAATCCATACGGTTAATGTGAAGGGACGTTTGAAATACATCACACAAAAGGATGCTGACTTTGGGAACTAAAAGGACACACCGAAAACCTGCTTCTCTTGTGCAATGCACGCAAGGATAAATTCCACTAAATGGATCACCATATTCCTTAAAGAACGGACAACGAACGACAGACACATCCGGTGTAGCGCAGCGGCAGGACCGATTAAAGTTCCAGTTCCAGTTCCGGCCAGATTACGGGACCACATGATGAAATGCCTGATTTTCCAAGTTCTTCCATCGAGCACTTCAGGGATCAAACGATGCTTAGAAATTAGGGGCGTAAAACCCTCTTTGCTTCTTACACACGGATGGCGAATGGCTGGAATGAATTACCGTAGGAAGTGGTCGAGATTGGGCCACCGCCGGAGGAAGGGCGGCTACCCGCGGACTGGTTGACGTTGACAGTCATTCCGGTGCATGCAGCGGGGACTAAGAAAATTGTAGTAGTTGTAGACCGGTGATCTTGACATCCATCATGCTGAAATATTTTGAAAGAGTCCGTGCGGTAGGAGAGAAAATCATCTGAGAGCGAAATTAAAGATGATAGACCACGACGGATTATGGCACATTATTCTCTCACCAACCTCATAAGCTTCCTGGATGAAGTAAAGGATAGAATTGACAAGGGTGAAGGGTTGGAAATCTGCTACTTGCATATTCAGAAGTCCATAGTATCAGCAAAGCAGGCTTCTTGAAAAGAAAGTGAAGGTTTTCGGAGTTGTAGATAATGTGATGGAAAAACCATGACTTGAGATGCACAATTGGTCTAGCCAAGGGACCATGAGACAGTTAAGTGGGTATCTGAAAGGACCGTGCTGGACCATGAGCGTTCGGTAGATTGCTTATAGCAAAATCTGTAGTAACCTTGACGAGGACCAACTGTCAGGATACTTCGACTTGTTTTGGCGTTTCTCAACGGACTGCGGTAAATAAAACGGACGTAAACTTTCAAGCCAGTTTGTTAGTTTAATCGGTGTTGGAGACCAGGGTGCACAGTTGAATTTCCCAAGTCTGGTGCTGTTGGCTAAAGGAGAAATCAAGACTGCGCTATCCTTGTGAACTGAAGTTACATTTGGATACCTCGCTACTTCACGCTAGAATTTGGATTGAACTGAAATGCGTGAAACAAGCTATTGCTTTCCATCCGGTAACAAATTCCTTCGGTGCAGTATTGTTGGCCAACTGAAAAAGCAGGGATGTTATCATTGCTGGAACTCTTTTCTAAGTCTGGTGGATTAGCACGGGTGATGCAAAAAGCCGGCAGCCCCAAGAGTCGTAGCCTTGACCGACAGTAGATCCTTACGTTTAAGAACGCGGAGTGAAATGCTATGGTTGCACTATTAATCCGTCCCTGGGTTTGAGTCACGGTGAAAACAAGGAAAATGTCTACTGCTTTCAGATTTTGCTGATCTGAGACTGTCGAGGAACCGATGAAGAAGGTCAGATATTACACAGTGAAGACAATGCCCTATATGGATGTCAACTGACCGGTAAGTTCCAACATTTTTTACCACAAGGACACTACGTCAGGCGCCCCACCGAGCCTGAAGTCACAAGCAACGTTCCGCAGCGGGCGGTGTTGGGCCAATCTTTTTCCTGTTGTTCTTCACCGGCTAAGCCCCGAGCCAAATACCACACAGATTTCTTCGCAACCTATGTAAAGGTGGTTGGGTTTACGGGTATAAGTGATCCTACCAGCGATATTCAGTTTTTCTGCCTTGTTCTGACAAGTGGGACCAGCCCATAAATGCGGGCAAATGTCACTGTTTTTCTCGGACCATCGAGAGCCTCATGTTACCACATGACCAAAAACTGTTTATTGTGGATGCCGCTAGCAAGGTGAAAAATTAGGGGTATTCATCATGTCAGGATTTAAACGGACGGACTAGTGTTCTACAGCAACCCAAAAAGCCAAAGGTCAACTGCTTAGGTTGAAGTCGGCCTTGTTCTTCCATAAAATCAAAGGTGTTTATACCCCTACACTACACCACAATAAGAGCTCACTTGGAGTGAAATATTCAGGCTTGGTCTTCCCGTTTGATTTGAACGGGTTCAACGATTGGCCACAAGAATTTTTGAGTGCAGGACGGAAAGCAATGCAGTCAGCGACTCTTCGAATCAAATCCCTTCTAGTTTTACGGGAGAAAAAAACGACGGGACATGAAAGAGAACTTTAAGATTGTAACCGACTTGCTTGGTCTTATTGCAGACGGTCATTTTCAGCAAGTAGTCGACTCTCGCACGTGTTGCAAATATGCTATCTGGACTGTTAGTCAGGTCGCATTGCTTTAGTTACAGGGGATTAAGTTGATGGAAACGAGTACCTGTGAGTTTGGTCGCCATATACAGCCTGGTTTCGCTCAAGCAGGCGCGAGATCAAAACGGGGATGCGCTGGGCCCCGAGGTAAGTGATTCCGTGACAATATCTGCTAGGCCCTAGTTTGTTCTTTCTACATTACTGATTTGTCCGTAGGGACTTTACACCTATAGATCGAGTGGAGATGGCAGCTGGATTTTCCCGACTATTTGCCCATCTCTATCAACAGCTCCAAGGACCTGTTTTAACTTTATCTGCATTCAGGAGTTTCCAGTATTGGTTGCCTCAACCAGACAGAAATTACCGTCCTATGTTTGCACCGGCGCCCTGGAGCACCAGCTAGGGAAATCGATCAGCTTCTCCATTATGCGCGGAGAAATATGTCGACAATGAAGAAGTGCCGCTGGTGAGGGAACCCAATATACTCAAGGTTGATTTGGAGAATGGATCGACAAAGAAGGCAAGCTTCGGGCCAGAACTTTTCAGCCTTATCCACGAGAACGCACTTGTGCAACACATCTACCAGCCAGGATGAGGAGTGATCACGCGCCCTCTGTTTTGGGGCTGGTAGTCACAAAGATTTAGTCGGACATAAGTGGTTTGAGGATGACGGCAGCAACAGGCCGGAGTGACCATAGGGTGCTCCGGTTGAGGTACCGGAAGGAAGTGTTAGCCCCGGAAAATTACGGAAGATAGTAGAAGAAATTCAGCGTAGTAACTTTGCTTCCGAGGGTTGCTGGCTTATAAGGGCATCACAAAGTCTACTTATTTTGGGAGCACTGCCCACAAGCCGATGATTCTAACGGAAGAGTTAGTCTCACTTAAAATGTGCATCCAAGGGAAAAACGGCCCTGATGGGATGGGACAGTCAGAAAGGCGCAAAGGAAGAAAAACAGCATGGAAGGTAATTTATGCACCCCGGGTGCACCGGAGGAACGTGCACCATACAAGGGCCTGTGAGGTTGCGCTCGCTAGTCAGAGGAGGTAACGGAATCAATAGCAGTTCAGTTTAGCACAGAATGCAAAAAGGAATCCAAAGGCCTATTCTAATTATGTTCAAGTTAACGAGAAAGTGAAAATCGACGCGGATAACGTTCACATCAAAACCGTACACCAGACCTTATAAGCAGAATAAAATGTAGAAGCCTCTCTAGATTAATTAAAGTCGACTTAAGCATATGAGTGCGGCACCATCATAGACGGTACTCCAAACCTCACAACCCGCAGGATGGAAGACCTAACAGTCACAAATAGAGGAAATGACCTCAATATGCTGGAACTCAAATATTCGCGAAGCTACAGACCCAGACAACGTAAACCCAGCCATTCTCAAACGAGTAGCAGATGACAAATCTGTTCTAACTGTATGGGAATCCCTGACAGCTGAAGGATGGCGGAATCGGTGCCAACAAGCAAACCAGAAGGTGGGCATGACAGAAGCAACTACCATCCAACTTCCCTAATCCCAATGGTCTTAAGGTAATGGGAAGTTGTATCAGGGATGCTGTCAGCGGGCACTCAGTCAGGAACTAGTTAAGTAGCCAGAATTGTCAGGGCATTCCAGTGACATTTGCCCGCATTTATGGGCTGGTCCCACTTGTCAGAACAAGGCAGAAAAACTGAATATCGCTGGTAGGATCACTTATACCCGTAAACCCAACCACCTTTACATAGGTTGCGAAGAAATCTGTGTGGTATTTGGCTCGGGGCTTAGCCGGTGAAGAACAACAGGAAAAAGATTGGCCCAACACCGCCCGCTGCGGAACGTTGCTTGTGACTTCAGGCTCGGTGGGGCGCCTGACGTAGTGTCCTTGTGGTAAAAAATGTTGGAACTTACCGGTCAGTTGACATCCATATAGGGCATTGTCTTCACTGTGTAATATCTGACCTTCTTCATCGGTTCCTCGACAGTCTCAGATCAGCAAAATCTGAAAGCAGTAGACATTTTCCTTGTTTTCACCGTGACTCAAACCCAGGGACGGATTAATAGTGCAACCATAGCATTTCACTCCGCGTTCTTAAACGTAAGGATCTACTGTCGGTCAAGGCTACGACTCTTGGGGCTGCCGGCTTTTTGCATCACCCGTGCTAATCCACCAGACTTAGAAAAGAGTTCCAGCAATGATAACATCCCTGCTTTTTCAGTTGGCCAACAATACTGCACCGAAGGAATTTGTTACCGGATGGAAAGCAATAGCTTGTTTCACGCATTTCAGTTCAATCCAAATTCTAGCGTGAAGTAGCGAGGTATCCAAATGTAACTTCAGTTCACAAGGATAGCGCAGTCTTGATTTCTCCTTTAGCCAACAGCACCAGACTTGGGAAATTCAACTGTGCACCCTGGTCTCCAACACCGATTAAACTAACAAACTGGCTTGAAAGTTTACGTCCGTTTTATTTACCGCAGTCCGTTGAGAAACGCCAAAACAAGTCGAAGTATCCTGACAGTTGGTCCTCGTCAAGGTTACTACAGATTTTGCTATAAGCAATCTACCGAACGCTCATGGTCCAGCACGGTCCTTTCAGATACCCACTTAACTGTCTCATGGTCCCTTGGCTAGACCAATTGTGCATCTCAAGTCATGTTTTTCCATCTCACGCCAAATTGTGTGTCTATCAATGCATTTCCTTTGTCAGCTGCTGTCAATACAGTTACGGATATCGGTGTGACCCATGGAATGCAGTAATTCCACCCCCCTCCATCCTATATTGAGATTAGATAGATTTTATGGGTACACCCATTTAATCGGATGTGAATACCTCCCAACCCAAGTTGCATTCACCTTTCAATGGACTACAGTAATCAAACGTGGGAAGTAACCTTTATCATTGATGCTTGATATCCAGCCAGGGAATTTTTAACTTCATGTCATTTTCCCTTTCCATCTCCTCCTTTGTCTGGTCAACCATTGCCTCCACCCACGTTTTCACCTTCCACCGAATTTCTTGTTTTGAAACGAAATATTTTGATGTACCCCCAGAATTTTCTTGCGGCTCTTCAAATAGTACTAGTTTAGTCTCTCCAGGGAATACTGCATCCAAGTCGTAAGTTAAGTGAGCTCCGATGCAAACGTTTTCGTACTTTTTCATCGATTACGTTAGTCAACGCGAGGGTCGCGATCAAGAAGTGTCTGACGGAATCATTAACCAACCAATCCTTCACACCGTTGCTCATAGATGTCCTTTCTATCGTGAATAAAGTGCGCTGCGCCCGCTCGTTTGGCTTAATGGAAGGTTACAATGTTATTCTAACAACAGAAAAATAAGTGCGGTCTCCTGTTGCATAGAAGAAATTGCTGCAGCCTGTTATCTTTATTTATTCGAAAACCGAGTTTGGCAATAAGGGGAATTCCCAGTGTAAGCCAAAGGGGATTTCAGGACGCATTTTCATCGCCCTACATTCGACGGCACGAATGACTGTGTTGCTTAACGTTGAGTTCGTACCGCAGATAGTACTAGGTTATGTTTGTCGCTCTCTCTTTTTCAGACCCGACAGCCTCCTTCCCGTAACTGAAGCGTGTAAATTGCTTATTGCGGCCATTGTAAAACTAAAACTGATAGAATGGCCGCAATTTATCCCGAAGTATGTTAATTCTCCTATTTGCCCCCTCGACACCTCTCACCCTTCATCAGTGTAGCGGGTCTTGGAGAATAATCACAAAATTTCATACCCATACTTGGTGCAATAGCACTCTTTACTCGATTTCCTCATTGCGATTAACCAAAGCAGCAACCACCGCTGAGAACTACATTTCAGATGGTCATCACTTGCTGCCTCGCCGCTTTATCTCATCCAATAATAACCCCAAAAGTTGAACATCCCCAAAAGGCCGTTCCATAAGGCTTGGTGGAGCGCATTACTTTCTTTGGTTTGCTCCAGAAACCGGGACAGCTTCGCTCTTACGAACCGTCCCCAGCTAGCAGCAGAGTGGCTATACTGCGTTTAGGAAAACTGCTCATACCTAATTGCTTCGAAAGGATATCCATCGGTTAAAACGAAGAAAATAAGCTTAGTTGCATGCATTTAAACCCTGCAAGCTGCGAGAAAAATTTAATGCGGAAAGGGGAATTTCACGCAGTTCCATTTAAACTGCGTCGCACGCACCCGAAAATGGTACTCTGACGACCTTCTCTGTCGGCAGGAACTTAGTAACATTACCAAGCCTGATAAGCTGAGATTTTTGCCAAAGTTTATGAAAATATGTCATCCCCAAACAAGGCCTCCTCGGCCACCTATCAAAGCACGTTCCTGGGGGACCCCCTGTAACTGGAGGAAACTTTTGACGCCTTCTTCGCAATTTCACTAGTTAGCAAAAACACAACAAGCCTCTCTAATTCCGTCTTTTCTAAATGGGAACATTTGTTCACCATCGCTCTCCACTTCTCCGAAATCTTCATCCGCATTCTGTATACAAAAATCTCTTAATGATGAAATTTTGATACCATAGCCTAGCGGCCCTCAGATTTGGGGGCCAACTGTTTACTTCTTCAGATGTCCTCAGCGGCGCAGCCAAGCAGTATGACCTTTTCGTTTTCTTATTACTTCTATGATTCGTGCACGCAACTCTGCACAGCAGGCCAAAAGAACAATACAACTCCATTATCCTTAATCCCCGCCCCATTCCAAGCAACTAAAATACATGTCTCATTTTTATCCTAATTCTGAGAAATTTTGGCGACGTTTGCGTCCACGTTAACGCCGCTGCCCATTACCGTTTGCATGTCAGTTTACTAATCTGGGATTTCCGTCTTAATATTTGGTCATACGTCTATGAAGTGCATCAACTCCAATGATCTTTTGATACTCCAATGGGCTAATGAAACTTTGTCGCATGCTCTATGTTCCCCTTAATCCAGAATAACTCAATTCCTGTTTCTCCCTCATAAACTTCGACTTTACTTAGGACAGCTCCCATCCGTTTTGTCCCTCCTCAAGCAGGAATAAATATAAAACATTCGACTTAGACGTACAAACCTGCCGCCTTTCTTTAGCAGCACCACTCATTTCCCCACCAAATCAGAAACCTGACAGTTAGATGGTATTCGTTCTGTCCATCATAACCACATCATCATTCGTTCTATAGTTAAACTCTTCCTTCACAATGCTCTATTCTTTTTTCCGCATACCCATCGTACTTCGCAACCCTCCCCTGTTCATGTCTTGCTAGTGTGACAATTTTCGCCCCAGGTCCCGTTAGGGGCGTGCGCAAAACTGTACCCCTGGGCCATTTACAATAATCCATTCTGACAAGGCAGGCCTATTTCATTAACTTGAACATCTGCACTTTACCCGCGGGCTTTAAATGGATGTCAAACCGTCTAAGTTGATGTCTTCCAGTTCCCGCATAGCATGTGTCAATTTGCTCCACCGGGATCCGAATGATAAACGTACATATACTGAAGCTACTCATATATTTTCCCCCTATTTTCCACTGTCCTCACTATCCTCATTTTTATCGGTTGCTTATCATCGACCCGATGGCAAATAAACGCTGGTGGCCGAGGCCACGGGTACAGAACAATTGACCCCGGCGCTGAAAGTGTCTCGCTGTGACAGCCATCACGTGTGGTTGTCCAATTAGTAGTCGAAGGCGAGGCCCCATTGATTCTCAAAAATCAATCTGCATCTTGCACATGGACGAATACTTCTCTTTGCTGATATTTCCTAGAATTATTCACGTGCGACCTGCATGCTTCACGGCCAACGCTAACATTATCATAAATAATAAGTTAGTTTACAATTTCTGTAACCCTCGGGTTAGTGACCTTGGAATCTCGGCTCCATTTGACGGCGAAACCTGCTATTTTGTTCGGTGAAAACAGAAGGACCCTGGATTTTAGCTAGGGTTTGCCACAGGGAATTTTCATTTGCACTGGACTCCCACATGCCTCCGGATAAAAACATTGAAGATTGCTTGCCATTTACTTATTTTATAACTCAAAAATGCTGGATCTTCTGACGCGGCTCAGCGGGGCCCATTCTCCTCTCTGTAATCTCCCCACTTGGGGCCATGTCTTTGAGGTTCTATTTACTTCTCCTCGACAACTCACATTGTTTCCAACAGAACGGATAGCTACAATCTGGTTCGCCGTACATCATACTGTTTAATTACTCAACCCATAATCTGAAAACTTGACCCTACTGCAATGGCAAACTCAGTACCTGAAGCACGTTGCTCGCCCAGGGCGTTATGTCGCAACTGGCCCTTGGAAAGCTACGGCTTTGGAGAAGACTGATTCATACATGCAGGTCGGTGCTTCATGGCATATTCAAACGTCCTCCTTGTGTTCTCTTGCCTCCATCTGACTTTTCTATAGTCCACAAGAAAGAACCCAGCGAAGCTGCTTATATGCTGCTGCAATATCGACCTCTGGCAAGAAAGTCCACCCTTGAGGTCATCACGAAAATTTCAACCGGAAAATTAGGGTAGTCCGAAAAACTAAGAAAGTTGCCTATTTGGGCTGAAACACTCCCCGTTAGAAGAACAAGATTCCTCTGGGATCATTTCGAACCCAAGAACAAAAGCCAACCAGTGCTGCGGTGGCGTGGGAAACCTTCATCAGTGGACGTCTATGCCGTCAGCTCAAACTTGATCTAGCGGGCGTTAAATGCATACTAGGTCTGCACTGAGGGACGGTCTGTTGTAGTAGCGTACTTGACCGTCGATGTGTTTCACGATCGCATCTTACTAATTTTTATCCTGGCCCTCTGTTTTTGCGCCTCCCCGGCTCACGTTATCATAATTAGCATAACTGTTGCCGATTCTTTCATATTCAGTTACTCATTCCCATTGAACCGCCTGACTACTTAAAATTACCTTCATCCTTCTCAATTTTGAAATGAAGTTTCTAATACTGTTTCGCTGCTTCCCTCCTACTTGTGCGGCTATTCACAGGAAATCTTGTCGAGTCCACCGGGAAATTTTGCCGCCCATGACCTAATATAATTTTTACTCCAGTCCCAAACAAACAAATAGTTAGTAGCCCATTACTTATCCGAAGCAGTCGCATCCTAAGTGGACCCAGAAGTAAGACTAGCTTCGCAAACGAACCAAGGATTATATCCCTTGCAGAAAGCTATTGCAGTTGGACATTACATTGCCCAAACCCTTTGCTTACTGTCTTCTCAGATGTACGCAGTCAATGCACGTAGAATCTTGAAATGTTTGCTGAGCAGCACGAAAGGCTTAGCTTTTCCGCCCATTTCAACCTGGGCATCTGGATCAATGAGAAGCTTTCAATCAGCCCACCGTTACCCGTTCACAACCCCGCTTAACCGCCTACCAATTTGCATGACTTTTCTGCTCTTGCACTCTTTGTTCACTCACCATAACGCCAAAGGGGACAAATTCCGAACTATACTTACCTCTCTCTTAATGAGGCCTTATTCCTTGCCCGCCGAGAAATACATTTCTTATTGATAAGCAAACAGAAAGTACAGATTCACCACAGATACTGTCACTAAGGGATCCCATCGTGTCCTATGTAAAAGCTATTCGCTTCCTATGCGAAGCTGTGGAACAGGCCTGGCCGTGTAGTACCAATCTCGATCAACGCACGGAATAACTGATACCTGCCAGCGGTCGCCTTAGATGCCAAAGACCAGGAAGACGGTTACATATGGTTGATAACTCGAAGGTTCTCCTTATTATGGGAGATGCGTGCGCAGCTCTTCAGATCCTGTCAGTACTTACAAAGCTAACAACAAAAGGTGAAAGATTGGAGGTCGTTCACAGCAATGTTGTTTGAGAATCGTTTGTATCTTTTGGATTGCTCTTTTTGTATGTTCCACAAATCGTAGTACAGCAAGCCGTCGACTACATGTGCGTGCAATTAGTAGTCTCCCGGGTTTCACGATCCCTCCAGTTGTACTAAATTATCAAATGTCGTCCCAGAAATTTCTGAGCCGTTGCCAGTCGATTTCTTCCGCCGTCATTTCTATCATTATTTCCGACAACCTTGGCTGTTTGACCGTCGATTGATTTTCCTCGATTCGACAAATTTCCATCCATTTGCAATAATTCTGTTATTTTGCTTTGCAGCCATTTGTTGATCGCGCGTATCGTATGGCCCCAATAAACTTAGAGTATTTGGTCCAGATCTTCACAGATATCACCAAAATGAGAGGAAATTTTACCTCTACGATATTCACCATTTGCAAACTTGAACAAGACCACGCATGCAGCAAGCCATTGATGACTAATCCCAGTGAATCATGTGTAATCCTATTAAATGATTTCTTCGACGTTTATTTTGAAACGCTGAGAAAAAATCCCACAGAACATAATCAGAACAAAAACTCGTGGCGAACGAGCTCGTTTTCTGTTATTCGTATTCATATCAATGCATAAAATTGAATGTGATTAGAGATTGTTCAAGGAAAATTATGGGCTTGCAGTCACATCAGCTCACAACTCTAAGAATGTGCCTGTGTATGTGTAATTGAACAATTTGTCACACGATCACGTTGTAAAGCACTTGTTGGATATCGACAAGTGGACCAGGGAAAGTTAAGAGTCTGGACAAATTGTTTATGGGCATAGACAGGGGATTATACAAATGGATAGATGCGGCTTCTGCTGCGTTCATGATGCGACACTTGGCAATTCTTGATTGTCCGCTCCTAACATTGTAGATGATACAAAAGACACTTGTCACGTTCACTGAGTGATTTGACTCGACAAAGTGTGAGCACACTGCGCTAGTAATTATCTTTAATGGGTGATGCTAACGAATGCGATAGTACAAACGCGTGATCTGGAGAACTGCGCACATCCAAAATAGGCCTCATCGGAGCCTTGTCTTTGTGCACGTTCAGTAGGCCTTATCTAAGTGGTTAGCCAGTTTACCGGAACCAGCCAGCGCAGTCATTTCCAGAGTGTGCTAGATACATTTCATCTCACAGAAACTATCAAGGCCTACGTCTGGAAGGGAAGCAGATGCTATTACTGGATCTAGTTTTTCTGTCTACGAATGTTCCGACCAATAAAACCATTACTTACATTTGCAAGTACATTTGAGATAACAACATCTTCACAGGTATCCCGTTAGGTGAACAGAAACGACTATTCTTTGTTTGCACAAAAATGTTAAATTTCAATTCATTGGTGAAATACACCGGAAAACGGACGGAGTCTCATTTGGGACGATTGTTTATTGATACCTTTTTGTCCAAACTGGAGACTAATCAATTGCGCCCACCAAACAGGCACTGTGCCATTTACAAACATTATGTCCATGATTTATTGTGTGATGCAACGGACCATGCGAAAGTAAACCATATGCTGCGCACGATTACCAATGTTCATTCAAACGCTGATTTTGAACTAGAAAGAGAAAACCCACAGCTTTGCATAATTAGATGTGTACATAAGGCGACGTAAGGATGGATCTGCACAACTATCAGCCTGCAAAAAGGCAACGTGAAACGGACAGTACATTCATTTTCACAGCTTTGTGCCGTTGCAAGCAATAAGGGACTTAATATGCTGTTTATTTGATAGAGCAAGAAAAATATGCAGTGCTGACACAATTGAAAATGAGCTCCGTTTCCTGCGGGACGTATTCGTACAAAATGGATAACCCCAAAGATTCACAAATAAAACTGTGGAAAAACACGAAGACGAAATGAAACAGGACCAATAAAGAAAACCCGTACATGATTGTTTGCCATTCAAAAGTGATGCCGAAGCGGAAATTATCCAACGGAGAAGTTCACGTTCAATCAGTGGAATGTTCTTTGCTGCGCAGTTAAAACACTGTATTCACATCCAAGCAGATCGTGTCTCCAACTAGAAGATGGACTGCCAGATTCTGCAGCCTTATTTTGTGGGTATTCATAAAATTGCTTCTGTGGGACGGGGTATATTGGCCGCACTACCAGGTGTTTGTCCGATCGCGTCCGTGGACAAAGTCCGGCTTGGTTGAGCACAGGAACAATTTGGACGATGGATAGCACGCTGTGACCACACTTTGTCGAGTCAAATCACTCGGTGAACGTGACAAGTGTCTTTTGTATCATCTACAATGTTAGGAGCGGACAATCAAGAATTGCCAAGTGTCGCATCATGAACGCAGCAGAAGCCGCATCTATCCATTTGTATAATCCCCTGTCTATGCCCATAAACAATTTGTCCAGACTCTTAACTTTCCCTGGTCCACTTGTCGATATCCAACAAGTGCTTTACAACGTGATCGTGTGACAAATTGTTCAATTACACATACACAGGCACATTCTTAGAGTTGTGAGCTGATGTGACTGCAAGCCCATAATTTTCCTTGAACAATCTCTAATCACATTCAATTTTATGCATTGATATGAATACGAATAACAGAAAACGAGCTTGTTCGCCACGTTGTGTTTTTCTCAATTCGCTTTTAACCTGGACGTTCACGCTGCGGCCATCATATCTGAAGTGTTTTCATGCCTTCAAACAGGTCCCCTGAGTTTTCAGGGAGTCCAATCTTGTGATTTCCCATGCTTTATCCGCTATTAACCTAAGCAGAATTTTCCCGTTCTTTACTTGTAACGATTTGACATTGCTTTCGACACGTCTCACCCAAGTAAATTTGTGGGATTTGTTGTAATTGTTTAAAAATTCTACGCGGAATTCCCTCTTTGTACGAGACCTTGAGTACCAGACAACACGACTCTGCCCTCGTATCACTTCCGTGTTACATCTCTTAAATATTTTTACTTGCTTTATTGATGGGTATTATTTACGTCCTACCTTTTATCGGTCATATTACTCCAGTATCCCACTGTGGTGTTATTGACATCCCCTCGTTTAATAATAATAGTGTACATTTCCCGATTTGCGAGGGGCCTGCGCAAAGCAAAATCAAGCTTCTACAGAGACGATGCTCAGAAAATACGAGTAACATAGAGCAAAGGGAAAGGGGGTGAGAGCACTCTTGAGTAATCTGAAAGGTTTTTTAGTTTTCGTATATATTTCGACATGCGAGTCATGCGCAAGGCAAGATCCAAATTGTGCAAAGAAAGCACAGTGCAAACACGGAAAAATGAAACCAAAAATAAAATGCACTGTGTTTTCGCTCACAAGATCATAACATGCAACGTAATTTGCTGAGTGCGCGGTTTCGAGTTTAAAATCAAACCTAGATAATGATTCGCGAAGATTCCCTTGTGACTGATTACCAGTCCTGCACTGCGAGTAATACCAGGTTTTAAATGCATCAAAGGTGCGTAATGCGGACGCAAAATACGGCTGGAAGGCAATAGCTGTTGCTGCCAGTTGGCCGGAATCCTCGAAAATCAAGAGGGTAATACGGTGAAAATGAAGATCAACACGATTGTGATAACGGGATAGAGATGGGTCAAAACCAGAATGGATATGATATGAAACAGTATAAAACGCAAAAATCAGGAAACAGTCCGCTGAGCAGGGAAAGCGGCGACACGGGAAAGAATTTGTGTAATCGTGAGACTAATACATGAGGTTTGTTTTGAGCAACTTTGACGTAATGAATTTTGGCTTGGTCCAGAGATGAACGTGAAGTTGGAAAGGAAGAAGGTGAACCGAAATCAAAGGAGGAATTTTCTAGTGGACGCTGGTGGAGCACTGTTACCAGGAGCATCAGACTATTGCCAAATTCCGCAGACCAGAGTAGAGGTTGATGACAAATGACGGCCCTCAGCTGTTTTCGAATGTCAAGATGCATTGTGAGCGTCAGTTTGTATCAGATTCTCATAAAATTGTTGTCCATTCGTGGGACTGTTTTGCATGGTTTTGGCGGAAGAATTTTTAGAAGAAGCGAGAGGAAGGCAGTACAAAATGGTGCACGTGAACATAAGGATTTGATGTTTGTTTACCACAACAGCGCTAGTGGGTGGGGCTGACCGAGTGCCGGCCACCCAACGTGAAAAACACCGTTTTAGGATGAACGCAGGAGGTGTAATTCGCCAACCTAGCTGCACCGCACACCGCTGCAGCCGAGCTGCCCGCCCGATGTGCGCCGGCCAAAGCGGTGGATATGACCACGCCGGTGTATTCGTGGTGTGGAGGAAGGAATTCAAATATGGTAGAGTAAAGGAGACATCGTCTTTCCAGGATCGAATAATCGCCAGATCATGGTAATTGTTTCCATCTAAGCCGAACTATAAGGACTAGAAAAGAGAAAAAAGACGGACGGAGGTCTGGCCTATTTGGCACCTGCGGATAAAGAAGCGATCACTCTTACGAGCAGCTCAGAGAAGGAGTCTACGAAAACCCACAGTGCAATTCAAAATATGTGAATCGTGGCTGATTATGTGAGCAGTCCGTGTTTTTTTTTTAAATAGATGGACAGGCTAATATAGTGTGTGGATCGTCTACGCTATGAGTAAAGAGAATGAACCGGTATGTGGTGGGACGGGCAGGGAACAACTGCTGCTGATAACAACAATGATCGAGCTGCAAAGATAGATGCACCAGGGATTGACCAAATTCAGCGTGGAAATCATGGATTATATTCCATTCTAGGGGGCCGTGCCTTCCAAAAACAAAAATTGGTCAAAGCCGGCAGGTATGATAGATGGAAGTGGTCGCTATGGGAGGAGAAGATATCACGTAGGACCCTAATTCCGTGGAGACGGCATGAAGTCTGAACTGTCTAAAATGGACAGAGAAATCGATGAGGAGTGAGAAAAGAAGAATCCAAGATGTTGACCTAATTTCTTCTGGATGGTACCATTTGGGTTCGCCAGAAACAAGGTGATTTCAAAAATCCCAAAATCTGGTGCTGATCGGCCTTATGTGAGTGCCGGGCGCGATAGATGTACGTTTTCAAAGTCAATGAGATGAAGAGTTATTAGTGACATGCACACAATTACGATAGTCCGAACACACGTTCAAACGTCCGATGAAGCTAGTTTGCTAGGATGTGATTATCTGCCTGTTAGTTGTTTATTTACATTGCCCTCCTGAATAGATATCACCACCCAAACAAGAGCCATAGATCAGAGCTGACTGGAACCGTTTATGGATTCTAGTTTGTCGAGACTCTTGCATACACCAGAGGTGCAAGCGGCAGCAGGAAATTTGTGCTCCTATCTGAAAAAGTTCCTTAATGATATTACTCCGTCCCATAATCTAGACATGAATCACAAAAGCTTACTGTGATCGAATAAACAGTTAGTTACCTAAAATCTAGCGGGCCTTTTCCAAAGCCAGAGATTTTTCACTGTTTCGACAAATAAACCGTCTGAATAAAACTCTGGAAACAGTGCTGAACAACAAGAGCAAATGGCAAGGGCCGCAAGCGCCAGATAAGCCGAATTCAAAGGCGAAATGGCAAAACTATTCAAATGCAGCATCAGCCCCCTCTGGCCATCTACCACTCAGTACATCATTCATGTAAACGACCTACAACAGATTGAAGAGGCATTCAGTGAATTCTGGTAAGCGATAACAATCCTGCGACCTCATGCTGAACTCGCGTGACTGCAGAGTCGTATTCCACAATCGTGTTTCTTCCAAAGGATGTAGCCCAGCTGTTTGCACGAACCAAAAGTGGCCGCCACTCCACACCCGATTCCCTAAATCCGGCTTTTTGCAGACATTTTTAACTTATCCATTCAGTGTCCCAAGTTCCTGCCACAGTGTAAAACTTCCATGATTATCGCTGTTTACAAAAGGGGTTAGCGCTGTGACCCTGGAAACTACCGCCCAATCAGCCACACCTATAGCCGCCAGGATTATGTAACGTCTGATTAAGGATAGTCTTGTCGTCTATCTTTCGGAATAAAAATTTAATAACACTAGAGAACAGGGCTTTCTTTGTAAGAAATCCAGCGCTAGTTGCACGAATGACCGCCTGAATACTATCAATAAGGCTTTGGGCACCGGAAGTTCAGCTAGAGTAATTTTTTAAACAATACGATGTAATTCAAGACAGCTTACTTCTCCCGGAAGCCTTGGAGTCCACCATAAGTAACTTAGTGAAAGACTCAGCATCACTCAGTTACTGAGCAAACGACTGGATGGTGAAATTCTCCGCAGAAAAATAGCATTATTCAGTAAAATTGCGTTATATCCACAAAAGAAATCAAACTTGGTAACCAAATCATCCCCGTTAACTTCAAAGTTCGAGATATGGGCCTAACTATTCTCGCACATCAAACGTTTGGAAACATGCTCTCACACAAGTGGCAAAAGCAAGTAAATTAGCGGGGCTGCTACACAGAATTTAGAAGTTGATAGAACGCAAATTTCAACGTTTAGAAGCCATTTCGGACACATTCTGGAGTATTGCCTCTTAATGTGTTCGAACACGGGGGACTGGGACAGAGTGGCAGCTGAAACCTTCCGGCGTGTATTTACCAAGCAGTTGACCGGGTACTGTGCGAGCCTAAATTGCACTGAACGATGTGAGTCGCTGAAATTAGATCTGCCTTGGCTCCGACGCAGAGAGTTGTTGTCTGCCCGAAAATCGTTTTGCGTGTCTGGACTGCTTTAGTGAACGGAGGGGCCCTGGTTTCTGCCGGCAATATATAGTTTGGGTAGTGTACGTTGTCAGCTGGGCCCAGCTTGTGGAGGATTAGACGCATCTTGGTTTCATCGTCGAAGAAACCAAGCTCAGTTGTGAAACCGTCTTCACAGAGTTTGTATAAGGACTCAAATCACACACCAGAATCGGCGTCGTGATGGCCGTTTGGTATACGGCGTACGATGTGGCCCTCTGTCACGCAATCATTCGCAGCTCTCAGCCCAGTGAAAGCTGAGCGACCAGTGGGGGGCTCCAACAATTTTAGGCGCGCATGTTCCACGGCATAGTATTGTCTTGCATCGCCATGGTCCGAAACAGACGTCGCCAGATAGGTTGTATGGTGGTGGGAGCACAAAAAGAACGCAAGTCTCAGTCCTCTGAGACTATGAGCTCAATCAACACAGGCGCCTAGCCTATGATAGCACCGACAGGGTGATCACAACAGAGCCTGGATACGCGAAGAGTGACAGTGATGCGTAACTACACAACGATTGATATGATACTGTAACCATAGTGTGAGACGCGCAAGATTCAATATAGACCCCTCACCAGCTAAACATAGAAGACAGAGCCTCACAAGTAACGTCTATTAATACAAAACACGAAGCCGTAGAAGGCAAACCGGAGGAAAGTGCAGTGTAAGCTGAATTCACCACCGCTTATACAGTCTTGGGCCGGGTCGGGCTTCCTGCCTTGTAGATTATTAAAACTGACCAATGGGCGTGCTGCAATGGAGGAGAACGGCGATAATTTAGTTAACGGAAAACGGAAAAGAGCAGAAAGCAAGAAAACGCCGCACTTTAAGGAAAAAGCGAAAGCTCATAAATATAGGGAAGACATGGATGTCTCCCCAACAGTAGTACGGTGAGAAATAAATCAACAAATAGCTACATGCCGTGTTTATGTGTATCAGCGCTCCAGAACATGGATGTGGAGACAGGAAGGAAGTCCTGAGGGCTTCTAGCACAAAGGTAGAACCACTACAAGCTTCAGACAGCGAACAATGGATGAAAGATCTGCACGACTGAATCTAAAGCCTTTCCTTGTTTACGATAGATAGGCGATAACACAACGTCTTCTAACTCAGATGTAAATTATGGATATTTAACGGGAGCAAGTGTGGTATGTGCGATGGAGGCGCCAGATATCCCGGTAGGTTATTACGGACAAAACAGTTTTTGTCACTTAGTGATTTTGTTGACGAGGAAATAGAGGAAGAAACTGAGTGCAATTCCGCATCAACCAGCGCCGCAGTTGATTCCTGGTTAAGTTATCCAGCACAGAACACTCGTAGATTAAATCATTCATATAGTGACAGTGTGCTTTTTAGCCCCCAACATAGAAATCCTGGTCACAGCACCAAGGTCAATTATACTTTAGGATTAAAAGTTTTCTGCACACTGACTTGGTTCCTGCGATATCCATAATTTCTGTCATGCGTCAAGCGGCGTTGCAACTGCGTAACAGTGGTGACAATCAGCACCAATATTGCGACGGTGTAGTACGCTGCAATGGAAAATCTATTAATTTTTAAGACCGAGTTCTTCATGAACGTAGGAGCATCAGCATTCGGTGAAGGAATTCGAGATGTCATTCGTCCGTTAATGACACCATCCGTCAGTGGTCAACTGAATATAAAGTTGCCTATGGACCAATGGCTTTGTCCGGCACGAAAGATTTTGCATTGGTAATGGGTAAGTTAAAGACTGTTGTTTCTCACCTGCAGATGTTCTTCGTCGTATAGGCTACCCAAGAGCCACCGCAAAATGAGTGTGAGAAGATATAAGGCGGCGCGTCCAACGCTACAGGTACTCCGATCAGGACTACCCCAGGAGCTCAAGGAGCATTTGTGTTCATTGCCCCGTGACAACGATGAGCTATCTGCTTTTAAATTGACCTTCATTAAGAAATGTGATGCATATATCCAAAATGAAAACAATGACGACGTCCATGTCTGTCGATTTGACATATTTACACCGCGCGGCCTTATTTCTGCAGTCACATATAACCTTATAACCGCGATAAACACCGCCGTCAAAAGTGTAATGTAATAATGCAATTTTCCATTGTTTTTCAGACAAAATAATTTCAAGTAAGTTTCTAATGAGAGACCGACTAGCAAACTCAGCTAGAACTAAAGAAAGCCTTTTTCACTTTACAATTCAGTTCATAAAATTGTTAATAAAAGATGTATGCTTATGCCGAAGACTTGTTTGTTCCTAGCGGTTCCAGTCATGCGCGCGGTAAACCGCGGAAGGTGAACGTGCACGTCGGAACGACAGAACGAACTAAGTCGAGGAATTTAACACCGTCTTATATGTTCCACGCAGGCGAATAGATTAATTGCAAATTGTGACTAACGAGTTAAAAATTAGGGCTACCTGCTAATCCGGGAAATGATTTCGGGCAAGTCCAAAAAAACAACTCAAAGCGCCTCAATTCTCTTTCAAGGGGTATATTTGGGACCCATTTAGGTAGAACTGAGATAATTTTTGAGCATGTTTGGGGACTGTTTCGGGGTTTTTTGGGGCGATTTTGTTGACTGGGCTATTACTCCTTCCCAAAGTGCTTTTGCCAAAACCATACAAAGCGGAAAGACGGAGGAAAGCTTTTTATTGTCATCATACACGAGCTGACGCTCCACACGTAGTTAACCATTCTTATTTCAAATGGATGAGGATCATCATTTCTCTCGAATCTTTATACTGCTCCGCAAAATTTGGCAATAACCTGTTGATTCTGGAAACTGTTATTCATAAGAGTCCACCAGACATTGCCTCATTTGGGTCCGCCCCCCTTCTTCGTTTTCCAACTCCACTTCCTCCACAGAACCTAGATGAAATCGTTAAAATCAGATCATTTTTAATAAACCTCATGAATGACTGCACAACATTTGTCTTCATTGCCGGCAACACCTGCCCAAATGAGCCGGCGCCGGTGCCCGCTCCATATAATGCTTACCAGACTACGCATTCCGCCAAAAAATAATATTGTATATTTCTCGTTTTGCGAGGGGCATGCGCAAGGGAAGATCAAATTTGTATCTAAATGATGCAGAGGAAACGTGAATAATAGAAATCAGAGGGGATATGGTGATATATGCCACGTTGGATTACTCGGAAGACGCGGTCAGAATCTGCAAAGCAATATGCAGTGCACGAGTATGCCATGCGAAAAGCAGAACTAGACAAAACTCCCAGTTGGCCTCGATGGGCTTGGACAAATGGATCTTACACTTAGAAATTTGATCCTTTGTGCAGATTTAAAATGCCACATCAGATTTCATTCTACTCGCCAAATCGTAAATGTGGTAAATGGAATAATTACCACGTTGGAACACATCAGCTTGAGTAGTCCTATACAGGAAAAGCTGGTCGGTCACTGGCTTGTATATGGAATATCAGACTTGGCTGCCAATACTCGGGTCCAGTTTAGATTTTCTAGCCATTAGCTTTACACCAGAGTACTCTGTTTTTGGCTGCTGCTTTGTAGCCCTTGGAAAATGGACCGCAAAATAATAAGTAAAACAACTACTTGAACTATTTAGCCTCTCAGGCATATGGTGCTTCATCTGTCCCCATGTGCCTGCCTTTGCGGTTGTAAAAATTGAAAATTTGCAGCTCCCATTTACCCACAGGCTACTAGTTACATCCTCCTTCTCTCATGTCGTCAAAAATTACTGGTGTCTCACTTAGACTTGCGCTGGCATTGCCGCCCGAAGCCTAATTTATCCGTGAACTTCACACAAGTAAATTTTCATGTCATTTCTCTCTACGTTTGCTTCTACAGAATCTTATTCATGTCCATTATGACAGGTCTCTTACAATGCCTGTTTCCATCACCATGCTTATAATCGGAACTAGGTATTTTTGTCACCTGCAGCAGAAGATTTGGAACAGGCTGCACATCGGATTCTGCATTCATTTGAAATGTGTCCTGAATAATATTTTTAACATGCAACATATACTGTTCCCCGCTTACTTTGTTGTTTGTGCATGTCCACTTATGATATCATTCTCACTAAATCCGGTTGCAATTTGAAGAACATGTAACTCAAAGCCGAGGCAAAACCAGACCGAATATATCCCTTACTTTTCAAGATTATCGGGGGTTAGTCAAATTCCTACCTAGCCGATGTCCTCCAATCAACCGCACAGAAGCTGGCACACATGTGCAGCGTGAGCACTGGTGAAAACCCAGAACAATCGTATTGGTTGTTGACCCGACATCAAGGAGATAAACTCTAAGCCCGATTCAACCCACAACCACATGTTCAACCGTGGCCCCAGTCAGCTTTTGTGAGAAGTAGTGCATTATGCCTTGAGGCTGAAATTTCGTGGAAACCGTTGGTATTCCCACAATGAAGTATCCTTGACCTACAACATCACACGTAAATAGCTGCACCGGAGGACTCTGACGCACATGCGGTTTGAAAGCTTCACTCCCGCTGCACCATCTCAGTTTGGAACTTCCACCTCCAGCGATATTCTGCAACCATCTTATACGCAGAAGTATGACATTACTAACCATTCACCGCTTGGCCCAAACCGCTTGCGGAATTTCCCATGTTATTCTTTAGAAAAGAATGTGATTTTCGAGCCCCGTAGTACTGAAATTCACGTTCACTTTTGCTTGCACGAAGTAGTTTGGATACCTCGATAAAATTTATCATTTTTCCCCTGCCAGCATTTGCCGTCATTTCGAACCCCAGGTGCATACCGATTAGCAACCTTTTTCTTTTCTTTTTTCTGATGAGCATC
Organism: Fasciolopsis buskii; assembly: GCA_008360955.1. Classification (NCBI taxonomy): domain Eukaryota; kingdom Metazoa; phylum Platyhelminthes; class Trematoda; order Plagiorchiida; family Fasciolidae; genus Fasciolopsis; species Fasciolopsis buskii. The sequence goes on from LUCM01006533.1 coordinate 47,905, forward strand.
ACATTCTAGACAGCTACTTTTTATATTGATTTTTCAAACTGATATTTTTCAGGTTTTTCCTCACCTACCGCTTCCCCCTTGAAGCCAATTTTCTTTCACCGACAAACTACAGACTCCTCCGTGAAACGACGTTCATGTTTTTTGCTGTGCCTTGCTAAACTTCTTTCCTCTTGGGTCAGTCGTTATTCTTTATAGTGCAGGAATGTATCCTTGTATAGGTCTCATCTTGTAGCTCACCACTTTTGACCGTTTGAGTGCACCAATCGTGTATGAAACTAAGTCTGTTGATGCAAACTGATAAATGTGCATATTTTTTGCCTCAGATGAGCCAACATAGTTGGAGCAGATGGGAAGGAAACCAAAGGGTGCGCGACAAATACAATTAGGATGAAAAGTGATTTTATGTGTCTGTGACAGGAAGCACCTGAATGTCATTATGGTTGAGCCCACGCCAGGGGCAGTAGACAAAGGCAATTCAGCAGGCCCAAACAGATACCAGCTATCTCCAAATGGAAAATAAAGTGGAACAGACAACGAGCCAGAGGTTCTAATGTCGCCTCAGCACTCAAGGAAACCACCAGTCCATGGAATAAGAGAGGTTTTGTCGCGGATGCCAAGCAATGCTGCGGATACTAATGGATCAGTCTTCCACGGGCATAGCAGTCGAGCTGTTTTTAATTGAGGGAACACAATGGGTAATTTTGCAGAGAAATAGGAAGCACTTGCACCCCTGTGGCATCAAACGGAAAACAATTTTCCAAACGTTAATTTTTGGTTATGTGGCGGTGGTTGAAGTATTTTGGAAAACGCTTTCTGATATCAAATGATATAGTTGTGTAAATAATTCCTCAATTTTTCAAATTGGAATATTCGTACTTAAGGCAATATCTTTTGGTTTATTGGTGGCACCAAAAATTCGTGAGGGAAATAAGTTAGCATTCTGAGAACAGCAAAGAGTTTAAACGGACGTATTCAGCTCGAATGCGCTGCTTAATAAATGCAAATCAGGCGTAATTCCAAGCTATCGCAGAGATATAAGCTTTTGTCCCGAAAAATAGAACTTATTACTGCAAAGTTTGTTTGAATACATCAAATAGCCACAATCCATCGCAGAATTTACAAAAATCCCCTGAATAGCTCCGGTCAAAAATTAGCCAAAACGCGCAAAAGCATGATGGATTACCCGGCTTGAGGAGAGGTGGTGCTGCGGAATCAACCCAAGAACTTATCTTCTGAGAGATAGCAATGCTTAAAAGCGGATTTTCCTGCGGAACAAATTTGCCTGCGCAGCGAAAAACAGGCAGGAGTGCTGGAATTCTACAGGTTGGTGTTAACTTGTTCAAGGATAAAATTTAATAACAAATTGCAGTAAATGAGCAATAAATTGCGGGTTTATTTAGTATTGGATAGGTAACGTGGCAGCAAGTAAACTGGAAACATGTGCATCACACCGAGGGCTGGCGACTGGGTTGGGGCGGGCAAGATGGTTTGCACTTGGCACGGGTCTCCAAGGAAATCCCTTACTGTGAGCCTGAGCTGTGTAACCGGCTGGTCGGTCTGGTAGAAACAGCAAAGAGGTTAGGTTTACGACTCCAATCGTGCCCCGAATCCCCTGAAAGCCATGAGGAGAGTAGAATGATGGGTAGTGTTTGTGTGAGGACGACGGGATAAAGTCGACGCTTAAAGTTCAATTGAAAGGAGGTCGGATTGATGAACGACCTGAAGCCAACATTTGAAGAAATGTCCAACGGGATAATCCACGGCTAATTCATGTTGCTGCTAAAGAAATTGAAATAATTAAAAAGAAGGAAAGGCAGTCTGGAAGGTCCCTCAGCTAAGGGGTGTGGGGAGCTAGAGAGGTAAAATGAATGCGCAATAGTTTCGGGGCTTGTGAAAGTGACCGAGATAACAGGAGAGTTGTTCTTGGACTTAAATTGCATGCGAGCTGAACAGATTGTACATAATGATGTGCCATAAATTGATCTAGCACTGAGATGGCCCGGAAAATTTCATTTCTTGGTGGGCATCGAGGGGTAATTTTAGGTTTTGTCCAGGTTACATTGGTATTTGCGGTCCTTTCGCGCATCCAGATGTAATAACATGTGACAAGAGCTGATTAGAAAAATAAGATTTGGTTAGATCTCAGGCCTTACCTAACCCAGTGAATGCAATTGGCCGAAAGAGCAAGACCCTCGTCTGGACTCCGCAGAAAATGGTGGCAAAACTGCAGCTAATAAGGTGAGTGAAATCACAAATCATACGGTGACGGGAAAACTAAGAAAAAAGCAAAAATGCATCCGTCCGCAGGAAAGTATTACAAATAAGGAAAGCGGAGAGAGTGGTTCGGGATAAGGGACTCAAAGGGGAAATGCGAGATGATGGTGTCGCGGGAACTGTAGAAATTGATGGAATCTGTAGTCATGTAGGAACCGCAGGCAGTGGACAATGTAGGAAGTTTTGCCAAATAAGAAGAAAGACGCTGACAGACCTCAAGCTTCTTCCCCACATAAGCAAAGCCTTCGCAGAACTAGCCTCGGGAATACAGTACCGATTATTTGATTCAGTCATAGAAATGATGGTATTGTCGACAGTGCAGCACATACTAGGACGGATTGTAAACAATGGAACCGTTTTCGTCCGGTTGAGGTAGATTTGCCATTCTCGGCTCGATTAGCCTACTAATGAACTTCACACATTTTGGACGGTGCCTTGAAAACTCAGTGCGACGTATATCTCCAATTGATCAAAAGCGAGGGGGACGTAGAATTCTCCAAAATTTTTTCATGGAATTACTGAAGGTCTAAATAAATTCTACACAACCATCACATTAGAACTATATAGGATGGTACGTTTGAATTTTGTCTGATCCTCGCCACTCCGTTGAAAATGCAATTTTTGATGTTTCCCAGACAACCGTGCTTATACATGTATCAATTCTTCTAAAAGGCAGTTCAGAGTTACAGTGCTATGTGTGTCACTCCAACCGCGCTCTTCTGGATGTCGTTGTTACAGTAAATTGTTTGGGAATTTGTCCGCCACTTCTAACCCTTAAACTTTCAAACCACATAGGCACGCATTCCTTATATTTTTACTAGATGCTTCCAGTAAAATTTGGTTAGAGGTCTTGGGTAAAGAGCTTGTGGAAGTTAGGATAATTTAAATCTTTACGGCTGCGGAAGAAGCGCTTTAAACTGCATTCGAAGTGGCCAAACTGGTCCAGCGTTAACTGCAAAGGAATCACTAAGAAACCGCAACAGGAAAGGATATCCGCAGACGGGGACCATGGTTCAGGGGCTGGAGCAGCACCCTGAAAAGCACGGCGGCAGAGGGGAATAAATTGCAATACTTAACATCCAATGCAACCTTTTCTAGTGCCTCAGATGACAAGATTGACATGAAAGCACCGCGACCTTAAGGAACATAGCATCAAATGGGATCTCATCCTCAAAACCCACAGGCTGAACAACAGTCTGGAAGGACAAAACTCAAACCAAGAGAGGACGTACAGTGGTGCATGTAAAGGTAGGTAAATTCAACACAACTGAAACCGGCCAACGATTTTGCTGTCTTTTCTGTACCAGCAAGTTCCCAGGGTCAAGTTGTATACACCAACCCTCTTTATATCAATTAGCATCTGCCTCACAAACCGTACTTTCTCTAAGACAAAGTTTCACACCTTTTCCTCGCCCGAGCTCAATCGGCTACTCGTTCTGTCTGGTTCTCGCCTGAATATAAACAAATAAGACACAACGGATGACACAAGTGTATTGACGTATTATCCAGGCGGGCTTTCACGGTTGCTTAAATACCTGCTCTATGCAGAAATATTCTTTATGCTGGCAACCACTAGTCTGCCGCGCATCCAAACTCTTGTCCCTTTTCTTGGCTTCTTGACCGTGACTCCCGTTCATATTCGCCAAATATGCATGCCCATTTTCGACTTCATTCGCTGGGCTAACGAATTCCACGCATATTTGGAAGATTTTCCATCACATTTAAATGGCCGTCACGCCGACAGAAACACTGGTAAACATCTCCCGAATTCGATTTATAAATCCACTACCTCCGATCCCTATACAGAAAACATTTATATGGAATGTTTTTCCTTTTATATTCGTCCGTCAACTTGGTATGCATCCCCCGTACTCATTGCAATAATCCTTATGGAATCCGCACAAGATGTATCATTTGCGGCCGCGGGTACTGTTCTGCTGCCCTTGGCTTTAAGTAACCAGCAACGTTATGCGTTGCTGCATGCTCTGCTGCTCACATGGTCTTTTCTAATTGAATTCTTCAAGATTAATGTACCCTTAAATTTGATGAGCTGTTGGACACATGGTGATCAATGATCAAGCCTTCTGCAGCGTTCTCGCACAAATCTAGAAAAATAGCACCATTTTCATTACCATAAAGTATTACATTCTGAAGCGCAAAAGAAGCCACAGACAGGTTTGGAGACTGCTCTTGAATGTCCAGGGCTCAGTTTGGAAGGGCAAGATGAAGTACTCCGTGATCTGAGGAGAAAACGAAACATCAAACATAACCAGCAGACGCAACTCGCCTATCCTGCAGTGCCCACGGGCATCTTATGGAAGCCTGCAAATGCAGCGTTAGTGGCCAACGCGCAAATGGCAAGGGTGCCGGACGTTTAATGTGGTGTTAAACAAGCAATACAAAGAAAAAATCCATGTTCCACTACAGTCCTTAACAGGGCGAAGTTGCAGTGCAGCGTTAGGAAGAGTCCCTAGATTTGGAATCTAGAAGCGACCGTGGCAGAGTTTTGGAATCGCAACAGCAAAGTCTTTGCCGGAATGTCGCCGCCGGGGGGCTTTTGCTTCTCTGGGTGGAATTTATTAATCACATTACAGGGAGGCGTTACCACATAATTCCCAATGGGTTTCTAAACAGGCGAAGTAAACAGCTGGGACCCTAATAGCCATAAAACTGACTTTCATCTTATGTCACAGAATTGGGCTAACTACAACCATGGTTTTATTAGCAAGAGACGCGGATTCTCAAAATCCCAAAACGTCGTTTTTCTTTTGTAAATATGTGTTAGTTGTCACAGTGGATATGATGGAAACCGCCGCATGGCTTGGCGAAAGAGCAGATGATACGGCGGCGTTACAGCCTGCAAATGGCCTCCGAAACCATAGCAAGACGAACTGCAAAAAAGCACGCCGCCAAAGGGTTTCGAATATGGCACAGGAAAATCGCAATAATGATTCTAACGGATATTACAATAAGTGTGGAAAGCAGTAAAAGTCGTGACAACTCAGGTTCTACAACCGATGCAAAATTGCAATTAGGAAATCGTTTTAGATATATCGGGGTCCAGGAGTCACCGAGGTTTCAAGCAGCCGCAGGCGTCACCCATTCAACGTTTGCGGAAACTACAAGACAGAGGGTTCAGAGGCAACAATGATAAGGCGTGGATTTCTTGTCATACGACAAGAATGGGCGAAGAAACGGTTAAAATGAAACGAAAACGAATCACGATGAGTTATCTGTGCTGTACCGCATCTGATTGTAAGTTGATGTCTCGGGATTTTAGTCAACTAGGGTGTAATTCTAGCATTTTTGTCAAAGCTACGACATTTTCTTGGTCAGAAAATTCAGCTGAGTTTACTGAATGCCAAATCATGACAAATGCATGCTCAGCTACGGTCATGATTCAGCCCTGGCATTAACAAATATTAAGCAAGTGTTTACTGCAAACATGCAATTCACATTCCGTGCATTTGTTTCTGAACGTGAATGCATCTATTATCCTCTATACTCATTTTGAATTTCATCAGCATTCACGCCCCTTGGAGCCATGTAACTACCCAGTCGCATCATGTGATTCATGTCGTTTTGCCTTCGCTCAAATAGCGCATTTGTATTACTGTAGCGAGGCCTTGTTTTACGGCCGTCCACGGTAAAGCGATGTATGTGGCCTAGTAGTCCAAGTTGACGCTTTTCCCGTAGACGGATAATCTACCGAAGTAAAGGCCCCATTCATTTGCGCCTTGCTGCGTAAGAGATCCCTTTGCAAGTACGTTCCATTATGCTCACGCATTGTAAAGTTTAAAAGCATTGGTCTCCTTCAAATCATTCTTCAAGTTTTACCTGAGTTTAAGGTCACGTTTGCTTCCAGTAGCAGAAACATCTGTTGGAGAAAACCCATTGTTGCACTTGAACACAACAGTAGGGAAAAAGCGTCACCCTGCTAAAGAGAATTTACAAAATACTAAGCTATCTCTAAACATGAAAAATGGTATATCAACAAAGCGTAACTATTAGATGTCAAGTCGTGTTCCTCCACAGATTTTCAACATACATACTCCTGCTGCACACTGACGCTAATACAGGTACAAAAAGATGACAAGCCAAAAATGAAAAGAAGCAAGCGCTCGTTCCAAGGTCAGCCGAAGGGAAACAAACCACGCCAGCGCTTTTAAGAAACGGTCCTTCCAGCATTATGGTCCTCCACGGAGTCAGCCCCTTTCGGTGGCTCTCGTTGATGTGTGCAACATAGACAGTAGGAATGTCGCTAACATTAAAAGGTAGATCACCAGCCTCAAAATTCACGTTCAATTACTGGTAGATATCGCGTCGCAATTATTCCAACTTCTGAACAACTTGAACAGTGGGAGTAACCGAAGTCTTGAAAATCTCGACACAAATTGTCGCTATTTAGATTCTATTGCCACGGAGCTTACCATACGCGCGCTGTTGCCGATGAAATTACCGTAGTGTTCAACGTTCCAAACCACCTATCACTGGAACTAGTTTAACCTAATGCACCAGATGCATGCAACATATCCCACCGTCAATGTGATTGTTTCAGGCTGCGGAAAAGTCTCAGCGGTACAACAATCCTTTGCTCTTTCAATTTTCTGATGAGATGGTAGCTAAACAATTTGTCAATGTATCGCAGATAATTGCCTGAGTTACGAACTTCAAGAATGTGAAGATCTTTGCCGAAGGATGATCCATCCAAAGAGAGGCAAGTCGCGATTCCAGAACTTCTTCAGCTACAACCGTTTGGGCCGGGTCAAAAGAGTCCTCAAACACCGTACCTCGGGGGGGCCTTGGATACTTTGCTCTCGTTAGAGGTTAGGACTCCAGCAGCATATGAAACAACAGTCGAGTTAGGTGCGTCCGGCTAACCCTTCCTCTTCCGGCCACCCAGAATAAGTCCGCACATCATTTCTTTTCTAGTTGCCTCCATCTACGGAAGTAGGTGAGACGATGGTGAGAATTTTGACATCCCGCCTCATCAGACGAACGACCCTGGCAAACCCACCAGCTTCAATATTGATTTAATAGATGAGACTTACAACCCAGTGCCTCGCCTTATAGCATCAACTTCATGGGGCAGAGTCACTAACCTCCAAGTACAGACCATTACCAGTACACACAACAATCACCAAAGATCACTCATTCCCATTTCAGCCATAATCCTCAAAACGGCCCCAACTATAATCCATCAACCAAAACCAATTTTAGCTCTCCACTTTCGAGCTGCCAACGGTTAACGCTCGCTCATTTATGTGTTACATAAGTTATTTACGCTCTTGGTGATACATTCTTTTCTCTCGCTGACAATTTAAAGGTGTCGAGACACTCAGACGGAATGCTCCTAACTGTATTTATCTCTGTTAAAGGGTTCACCATGCCATCGTCCAATAAAACAGCAAATTTGGCCAAAGTGGTGGAGAGGATTGGCAGGATAAGCTAATTGGTTCCTCACAACCAACTTCTTTGTTGGTGAATCCCAGCATGTTTTTCTTTAGCGCAGATTCCGTACCTCATTCCACTTTGATTTTCTTTTTCTGGTTAATCGAAGCGTCGATAAGAGGAAGGCCATCGTAATAGTCTTCCTGGACATGACCAAAGCGCCTGACTGAGTGTTCCATGACCGATTGCTGATAATAGTCAGACCATATGGGTTAGCAGCTCCGCTTTGCCCTTGGTTAACCATCTACCTATCTGGCCGCTCTCAAATGGTCAATGTCAGCGAAAATCTCTTGCAAACCCAACCAATCACTAACGGCGTAATAAAAGGTAATGCCCGTTATTACCAAATATTTCCGCTCGTCGTAAATGGCGAACCATCGAGCAATATGCCATGGCACATCTTTCCCATTCGCTGATGACATCAAACTATCCAACTCTTTTGAGCCAGCTTTTCCCAAACTATAGTCAACACCATGGAGAATTTAAACTCACCGAAAGAGTGGTGAAGGTAATGGAAGATGTTATTCTATACAAATAAAAGCGCTTTTCTGGCTTGTAAGTTTCACATCCCTCCGGAGTAGGCTCCTCAAAAGTGGTCTTCCAATACTAACCGCTCATTGTGTTAAGGATCAAAGCTTGCAATACTATCGCTCATTCAAGTTCCACTGGCGAGCGATTTGCGAAATTGCTAACGCAAACAGAACTAACAGCAACATTTCTAAAACATTTCGCACTCAAAGCTGTAGGCTAATGCTATACTCGTCACATGGCGGACCACAATCAGAGTACCGCCAGATAATTTTCGCCAACATGCTCAGAGTTGTTCCCATTGAAACAGAAAAAGGGCAACGAGCATTCACAAAGGACCCTCTGGGTTCCGCATCAAGCTCTAGTTTTAGAGAACGATGCAAGCTGCCAAGCCTCGACCCCATTTGGCTATATCGTGTAAAAGTGAACCTTATACTCCTCCTCTAACACTTAAGGTCGGAAGCAAACGCGGCTGAAAATCCTCTTCGGTTTGCTAACGAGTCTTCGTGTCCGTTCAAAAGCCGACCGCTATTCTTCGTAGTACCACCTTTCGAAGTGCCATTCAGGACTTAGTTCCTCGCGAATATTTACCCTCTTTTATGGAATAGATCGCCGGACCCTGTCCGCCTCTGCCGGCAGCTAGCGACATCGCATCTCGGACATTTTACTCGACCGCGCTTTACCCTCGATACGAATTACCTGCAGTCCACAACTTTCCTCATTAGTCATCGCATTAGACTACGTTCCACCAAAATAAAGACGGGCAGGCAAAACTTCTTCATATTGCTGGTGTCCCTAAAAACATCTTCCAGTTTTCTATCGCAATTTGTCTGATACTCGTCGATAATGTCTTGCTTTTCCCAGCCATTTCATATTGCCGGCCCACCCAGATTCCACTCAGCAATTTGGCACCTAACCCCCCTCCTAGACAACGTTTCTTACTATGTAGCCACCAATCTCCTTTTGTTGCCACTCACTTGATATATATTATAGTATTGCTACCTGTTGGCAATCCGCGCCACTTTAAACTTCTCTACATCTATACCAACTAATTTCTAAACCAGCTCGAATTTCGGCTGAAATACAACAAATAACCTGTAACTCATCAGGTCGGCACTTCTGTTTCGATACTCATACCGATGATATCTTCCTATTTCATCTGGAAATATTAACCTAGTATATGGTTGCAGCCTAATATTGGGAACAGCCTATTTACAAACATGTGCAAAGTGCTTCTGAGCGTAAATACTGGGTGCAACATTCTTTGTTTGTCTTTAAGCGGTTGTAAATCCTCAGTTCCCGCTCCAACTCCACGATTAAATTGTGGTCGTAAAGTTTCAAGCGGAACTGCGAACCTGCGTTCAATTTTACGCGAATGCCCTGTTGTGCTCCGGATGTTTACTTTGCAGCCGTGAAATGCTATACAAATAACGATACACCGCTATCGTCTCCAGGTCCATCTGAGCGGTCACATACGACCCATCTCTCGATGCAGTTAATGTGCCTTGTGATGAATGTTGCGGTTATCAGACCAAACGCGGCTTCATGTGAGACCATGATATGCAGCTTCCCGGGAGGTTTGCGGACCTAACAGCGACGCCTGAATTCCCATGCTCCAGAAAAAAGTAAATCGAAAAAGAAAAGTACGCCCAAATACCAAAACGTCTGGTTGACCTAGTTTTTTATTCAAATGCTTTTCAACGCTAGTGAACCGTTCTTGTACTACCTTCCTTATTCTCAATTACCCTGGAATTTCAATGAAGGTTTAGGAGTGAGCAAACGGACCCCCGTTTGACGTAATGACCGACTTGTATTGTATTTACCATGTTGCACATAGCATCGGAAGTGGGAAATGACGTGCTGCTCAAAGCTCCACATCTGGCTACATGCAACGTTCTGTTTTCACTCTATTTGATGATTATACGTCTGTAGTCGTCTACGTAATCCATCTGGGACAGTATCCTTTTGAATAGCTTATCCAAATCACCTCATATATGTCACGACAAAGTGGAATGTACGATTAACAACCTCCGCACTACGCGTTTTTCTTCTTACTTTTACTGCATCTGTCAGATCCCCGTCCAAGAAAAACTACAACAGCCTTTGCTTTCGCACACAAACTCAGATGATAGTTTCTGGTCTGATGAGAATGGTAAATTGGTCGTCAGGGTAACGTGGTGATTTCGCTACACCAACGCATCGAAATGACATCATAGCAGGCGATCCAGCTTTATCTGCATATTAGAACACACCTTGGCATGTTGAAAACCTAACCATAATCCCTCACTGTCGAGTATCTTCGTTTCGCTGTCTCCAAATCTGCGCTTCACAGTGCCGATAACATCATCAGGTTGGTATCGTTCTTCTTAAACACGGACACTGATTACCATCTAGTAATTAAAACCATAACATATCTATCGGTTGCTTTGCTTGGATTGCTGCGCCCGTGTGAATTTTATCATTTCATCGGCTGTTTGCGTCGCGCTTTAATTAGTTCATCTCGTTTAATGCAATTCACACGATTTAGTTCAAGGCGTTTTTGTCCGGGCCGCTCATCCTGATAGATTGGTCCAGCTCACGATATGGTGTTCCCGATTTGCATATCCGCACACTTATATTGTAGGATATTGTGTGGTCCTTAGCGCGCAAATCTAGCTGTCACATTTCAGTCAAAATACATGGGGGAAAATATGAAAAACGTTACAATCAGCACCTTATAAAAATGAAGCAAAAACTCGTTGGGGAATAATCTGGGCATATTAACAGAAGTTGCTTGGAAAATCGGCTAAAGCAAGGTCATGTTTTACCGAAATGCGTGCTAAATATGGAACAGTGGAGTTCCTATTGATATTATTTCTACAAGGCATGGAACGAAAATTGGATGTGGTTAAAATACTCCACTACGTCGACTGCCTGCCGGGAACCATCGGGATGACGCCGTCTCACTCTGATCTTGGGTTCTGCACTCTCTCGCTTTTCGGGAATATCGGGTTAAATCCACGCCTATGCATTGATCATGATTCGCCCGGAACGGTGCGGCGTCTGGCAACCACTGATAATAAATGAGGATGCTATGGAAGATTCAGGTGCAATGCCCATCACAATACAATTCCCCCACACACAATACAATACTATTCGTATATTTTTCGGAAGGTTCGGGAGGCATGCTTGGTTGCATGATCAAATGTTACAGGAGCATTGCAAGTCACTTTGAACAAGCGGATAAACATTTAGTTACGAAATGAGAAGAAATTGCAAAACTGGCATATCAAGTAGAACAAGATGTTTATACGCACCAACGGTGCGTATTGCATGGTGCAGAGTTTAACTGGACTATGGTGGCGGCCGTGGAGGTGTCTGCAATGTTCGGATTTAACGGGTCTATAAAAAGGAAATAAATGGTAAAATGTCATGAAAAAAGTCTCCACAGACCTTGAGTGCGAGGTAAAACTTGTAAAAACCGACCAAAACAGCTGGCAGGAGGAGTACTGATGGCCTGTAGTACCCTGTATTATAATGCATATGAAAAAGTGCGTCGGCCACCTTACCGTGGAAGCTGGAGCCAAGAAAATCGTCGAAAGCCTTTTAAAAATGCGGAGGGACGAAGAACACTGGCTAACCATTGTTCAGAGACATGAATAATGGAAATGCCGTCGGCATTGAGAAGTGGGGATTAATATGATATGCGTTGAATAATATTTATTTGACGGTGGTAAGCCAGTTTGAAACAAAAATGGGTTTCTTTGCTCCTTCTGTTTGCGTTTGTGGGCGTAGCTGATAGGGATTACTTGCATATCGATAGCCGCGATTGCTGAGGCGATAATCGGGGTGATTTTCGCGATAGACGATGGTAGCAATATCTGGAACAGGGATCCAGGTGTGGGTGTTTTCGTGGCAATTGGATGTCAACGTGTTGGGAATGTTGAACACGGGCGGGCAGTTCCGGCAGTAAATCTGTGCAATCGGAAGGACTTGTTCGCTCAGAGTCATAGGATTTGTGGATCACCTTGTGTGGCCTCGATACTTTGGCAGACTTGCAACGTTGTGATTCATGAGGGTTAGAAGCAATGTCCACTTCCCCGTGGAGCAGCTCTTATTTATCCGCTCTGAGATAGTTGATGTAAACCTTGGGTCAGCTAGTTTTCATGGTATTTTGAGACGTGCGAGGATGGGGCCAGAGACTAAATGGTAGACCCTTGGCCAGACATGAAGGCAAACGCCCATAAATGAAGCGGAAAAAAGGGAGAGATGGCAGTCTGGAAAAATTTCAGCTGGGGGTTATGGTGCGTGCAAATCAAAGACCGAGACGTGATAAATGTTATGTAGAATAAGGTATCAGGTTATGCCGAATTTCTTGCTTGGAATGGTCTAATTGTTAAATGCACGCAGAAGGAAGGGTGTTATTTGGGACATTAAATATTAATTTGGGAGTAAGTGAGAATGTGACGTGAGTATGTCGTTTTATACACCTTGCTACATGCGCAGTAAACAAAATGGAAAGTCAGGTGAGAAATTGCACCGGTTGGTTTCATTGACGGATTTTTCTTTCTACACCTACAATGATTTGTACTTGCGGAGACTACTGGGAATAAAAAATGGCTAGACATTGTTGAGTGAGTTGTGATAAGCCTTCGAGCGTTATATTCAGTCAGTACCCTAGGCCAGATTCACGGGCTCCTTCTATTGAAGTGTAAGGATCGTGCATGTTTAGCAGGTTTTCTACGGTTAATGCCTTCCTAATTTCGTTTTTAAAGGTGACGGAGGAAGGAAAGGTGATTCTCATATGTAGGGGTAGCTTATTCCACAGGGAGGAATATTTGATGACGAATAAGTTTTCCCCAGTGCTATCCTCGACATGGGAACTGACACCAAGAACTCAACTGTACGCAAGTCATAGGAAGAGTTGTTTCTTACTTGGGATGCGGAGATACACACATTTTTACCAATAATCCTGTGAAAAAGGAGAGGTAGATGTGAACTCAAAGCAGCCTTAAGGGATGGAGGTTTAGTTTTCCGCAACGTTCCATTTAGTCTAGCGATGAAGAGCAGCCCAGAAGTCGCTTTGTAAATGTTCGTTGAACATTTTCAGTCTCGAGTCTGTCACTCTGGCGCATGTCGGAATACGGTGGAACAATAGTCCAGGATAGGTCTTGCGTGCGTTTTATTTATTAACAACTTACTTTCCTGGTTTCTAAGAGCTCTGTGCACCAACCCGATTAGTCTCCTCGCTTTTGCAGCTTGTATGAGGGTGTGTTCTGAGAAGATGAACGTGCTGGAGTAATGCAAACCCGGGTCTTTGAGAGTGTGAGGGGAAGGAATGACTTCTTGGTTAATCTCAAAGATTCCTGTATAAATGTGGCATTTATATGCGAGTATGCTGCTTTTGTGGGCCGAGAATTTCATCGACCAAGCTGCGCACCATGAATCATGCGATAGTAGATCATTTTTTACATTGTCTACGATGGTTTTGCTGCCACGAGGGGGAACAGTGTAGACAATTTTTATGTCGTCTGTAACCAGAAAAAGACTACCATGCCTAACGATGTAAAAGATATCCTTGATGTACAGCAAAAACAGTAGTCGACTTAGCACGCTTCCTTGAATAACCCCACTATTTGTCGGACGAGGCTTGGTTGGGGTCCCATTTACATTCACTACTTGCATTCCAGAGGCCAAATAGGAGGAGACTCAAGCCAGAAGGGGGGTTTTATACAGTACCTCTTGACTTTCATGAGTAGCTTGCGATGGGATATGCAATCGAAAGCCTTTGCCACATCTAAGAAAATCACAATCACCAACTTTCCGTCGTTGGCAGCCTTCGTCGCTATATTTAAGAAATCAGTCATGCACGTCGAATATGATTTACTTTGAAGAAACCCATGTTGGCCGGCGTTAATATGGTCATGATCTAATAAGTAGGTTGTTAACTTAATTTTTATTTTTTCCATAGTGCGATAGAAAATTGGGTGTGATTGGTGGGTCTGTAATTTGATGGCTGCTGCTTTGAATCGTTTTTGTGAATTTGGACAATGACGGAAGTTTTCCATTGGAGGGGGAAATTAGCACAATTTAAGGAAAGATTAAATAGATTAGACAAAATTATAGGGATGTCTGCGCCCCCAAATTTGAAGAGATCTGGGGGAAGGTCGTCCAGTCCGTTGTGGAAAGGCGGTAGTGGTAGTGGTTAAATATCACTTGGGTGGAAAGAGGATCTTGGAGGGGATGCGGAGGAGACTGGTGAATGTCCGATCCAATGGTGTTGTCATCATTTGTCATAGAGGCGGCGACGTAATCACTGAGCACCTCTGAAATTATTAGAGGGTCATTTGCGCACGCGCCTCTTATTATGACTGACGTCATGTGCGTACTAGGTAGGGAGTTGTTAGTTCTCAATAGTTTTGCCAGTGCTACAGCCTTGTTTGCAGAGTGTAACGCTTGAAGTTCCTTCTTCCTTTGAAGAGAAGCGAAAAGTGTCTTGATCTCCCTAGACAGACGTTTCCTTTGCGATATCAGAGCAGATATTTTTGTTCTTTTGAATCTTATTTAGATTAAGGAACACCGTTTTTGAGGCGGCCCAGGCTGTTAAACCTTTTGGGGATCACGTCAAACTGGGTTGGAGTGATTAGATCAAGGCACACACTTGGAGTTGCGTAAAATTGTTTGGGGGTCACTTGGGGACCCACCGATAGAAAAAAATGTCCCAATTTCGGCTAGAATTTATGGAGGGAAGATGACTCCATGAGGCTCTGTGGTATGGTTTAGTGGAAGCTCAGGAAGAGATAACGGGCGTCGAAACTGAGAACTTGCAAACAATTCGGGAATGATCACATCCGAGTAGTATGTTGTTTATGGATGTGCGCACCTTCTTCACGCCAGTTGTGAAGATAAAATCTAGAATACTGTCGGCCCTTGTGGGTAATGAAACATGCTGTATCAACCCACCCAGTCGTACACTAGAAACAAACGCAAAAGGATATTTTGGGGAGGAGAAAGATGACCAACGAATCCCAGGACCGTTAAAGTCGCCCGCTACCAGCTTAGGGCCAGGAAGATCGGCGGCCACGTTAAGCGCGTCAATTAGTAGTGAGGACCCTGACTGATGCGTACTATGGGGACGGTAGATGCAACTGATTAGTAAGTCCTGATGCCCAATAGCCCAGTAAGCCAGACAGCATCTTTCAGGTTATTAAAGGTAGGATGATTGTACCATGAGGCTGAAAGGGTGTCCCTTGTGTATATGAGACAGCCTCCCCACGCTTCTTTATCCTGTCTTTCCTAAAAGCATTGTAACCAATTAAAGGAATGTCTCTGTTGAGGGTATTGTCGGTCAGCCATGTCTCAGTGATAAGAATGAAATCTTATCTGCGTGTATACACCAACATGCGCAGCGTGTGCACCTTATTTAGTGTCGAGGGAGCATTTAATAGTAACAACGTAAATGGCTCAGTTGTAGTAGCATGTGAATGTGGATAACTAGAGTAAATTTCATCATGGACGTATGATTTCATTTGGGGTGGAAAGCCATTGCGAGACGAGCAAGGAAGAATGGATGTTGGTGGTAAGGCCTTCGGGTGATCATGTCCTTCACGCCTGATTCATATGCTACGGTAGGTTCCAACCTGTTCGTTGGTATAGGCGGTGAGCAACGTGCATTTGTTGGGAAGTGAATAGGCTGTGAAACATTGGTGGAAGGTATGGTATGGCGGAGGGAAAAACCAGGTAAAATAAGGGGTATCCTGACGGCATTTGGAACACATCGATAGGTGTCAGGATGTTTGAAGGCCTGATTTCTAGCTGATTGGAAGCCTCGAGGTTTGTTCTGGGAAGATGGGACAGTAGGTGTTTGCAGGCTGGCTTACGCCTTGTGTTTACAGGCTGTAGACGGTCAGTCAAGGGTAACTCGGAAAGGTGTAGTCTTGTCCAGATTCGCATATAGTTCACACATACGTTTAGCGGAACTGGTGACGGGCCACCACTACGGAAATCAGTTTCAGTTCTGGGACGGTAACCGAGGTTGAAGTTGTGGTTATTAAATAACGTTGGATGGGGTAGCGAGAGATGGTTCTTAGTGCTGTGGGGTTTGTTTTTGTCACTGAAATGAGGAACGTGAGGTCTAATGGAGTTAGCCATACCTCTTGTAGTGGCTGAGCTATGTGACCATGATAAATCTAATGGCACGGTGCTATTATTTATGGGCTTGGCGGAGATCTTAGGAGATGGAATAAGTTCGTGTTTTACGTGGACCTGTTCTATTGAGGAGGGTCGCAGCATCTTCGGTTAGAGAAAAGTCGCTATCCTTGGTGTCAAGCGCATCATTAGTCACTTGGTAGCCTGCAGCCTGTGGGGGCAGGTTGGAGTATAACGGTGAACTACAGGTACTGGCCTTGGCAATCGTACTGTATAGCGGGCGCGAGGTTGAAGGGCGTTTGAGTCTAACTGAACAAGGTGAGGTTGTGTTACTGTTGTCTAGGTGGGAGCGTTTCGCGGGGGGTTGAAATGTGGGGGAGCTCGATGTGACTAGGTCTACCAAGGTAGAGCGCGAACCCGTGGATGGTATTGGCTCTAATGAATTTCTGTTAGGCCGGCGAACGGGTGGATGTTTTGGAGACACAATGCCCGTTTTAGGCGACTCCGTCGCAACGAGCCGTGCAATGTTTGGCGGTGGCATCTTGAAAATCACATGCATGTGACCGGAGTCGTGCGAAGTGTTTGCAAAAATTTCCCTCTGGAGAGGTGTTTTGTCTATGGTTATTTTTGTTTTCAAACGGTGTAGTTGCAGCAATAACGCTTTGGTTACTGATGAAGAGCTTTGCTAGAATCTTTGTCTGTTTGTGCACCATGAGGGGGGCAACTATGACGCTGTGTCCGCTTCCGCAACCTCGTCATTACGCATGGTATGTGCGCCATGCCGCTAGCCGCCATGAGTTGATCTCTAAGGCCACCACGGATATTACGCAATAACAATCACAAAGCAAAATCAACCAGATGCCGCTCTTGTAACCCAAACGAGAATTTGGGCCTCCGTCAAACATCTAATGGCCTCTGAAATACATTAGATCTCTCTGCCCTGACCCTCCGAGCTGGAAGAATACAGGACCCGTCCTAAGTTCGACCCTTCCACAGACGCCTACGTGCTATACAGCCCAGATTTCGGAAGCACAAATAGGGAGCAAAAAACAATGTGCGTCAATGTTTACCCTCAACTCACGCAGATCACCATTATTGATCATTACCACGTCCAGCATTCAGCCGACTACACGCCAATTTGGCACCCCCCCCTGACACATGCAAAAGCGGCAACACCTTGCGGCATGTTGCTCCTTCTTAACGCAAAAAATGTGAATAAGCATGTGTTTTGGTTAAGCCAGAAACTCTCAAATAATTCTACGCTGCAGCCGCAATTTCCATTTCTTACCAATTCTACTGAGAAAGGCCAAGTCGGGCAGAAACAGTTCGTTTATTAAACAAAACCAAGCGGCTTACATTAGTTTTCGATACTCAGCCGTATTGATTGATCATTCTTCTGGTTAATTCGGTCCCTCGGCACTCATTTACTTTCCATCGCGACATTTTTGCTCGCTTATCGATTAACACATTTAACGCAAATTTGCTGCAGCAGCGTTAATCCATGATCCTGGCAGATTTTATAAAGATTCAATATATAATACTTCTACTTCTTTCCATTTTTGACGACGCCACCCTTTGCTTCCCCTTCGTGGTTCATGCGGGTTTCGCTCACTCTCTGGTTTACTGATGTTTTGCTTTCCAGCCCACCCCCTTTGGCTAGGCTAGGTTGTTATTTCGATTCTTCTTATTTGGCTTCGACATCTCGAACCGCCTCTGGTTCTCCTCATTCTCCGTTTGCGAAACAGGACGCCTAAATGAAGTCGTTTTTACCTCGAGCAGAGCGCGCAATGTAGGCAACTATTCTGGCTTTAGGAGCCCCAAATTCTAGTTTATCTGCAGGCATTAAATCTGAGAATTTACCATCTCCTTGAGGCACCAGATTGATGAAGACCACCTCAGCTTTGAGAAGTGAATCACCTCCTCACAGCTCTGAATGTTGTTCACGAAGTCACACACTGTCTTGGAGGTCATTATTTCCTGAAGCGCAACTGCTGGGGTCAGTGGCGAAATTGACAAATTCTCCGATGCAATTAAATAAAGACTGATTAATCAAGTCTCCTGGATGGCCCGCGCAAACTATCTCCATCCTCTCCGTTATCGTTGAGGCTTTGGCTGTTGCTGCTTCATCAATAACTGAAGCCGTAAGTAAAATTATTTTAGTTCCGTGATCCATGGTATGCCGCAACAATGTCAACTAGTATTCACTACTCAAGTGAGAAAGACCAATTTGGGCATATAAGATTTCTTCTTTTGATCAATACCGAATAGAACAAATTAGTTTTTTGATAATTAACACGATTTGGCTGATTATTCTTCCGGAGAATTTGGCTTCTCGGTACTCGCGGAATTTCTCATGGAACGTCACCGCTTCTCTTATCTATCTCTTATCCATCTTATCTCTTATCTTTATAGCGCGACGTTGCCGCAGCTGTGTTGATCTTTGATCAAGGTTGATCAAAAACGGGTTGATATCCACTATTCCTAAGGCAAATCACATTTGCGTTACCAACCCACAGGAGATTGCAGATGCATTTAGCGATTTCTTTGCATTTGCTCTGGTAAATGCCGCCCCTTTAGCCCTGCCTTGCTTGGCTAAATAGCCGTAACAAACAATCTCATTTTTCCAAAGAAAAGTATCCCAGCTGTTGATAAAAACAAAAATTGGCTTCCATACTGAGCCTGACTCATTATCCCCGGCTACTATATCCCTGGGTGGGGGGGCATTCCAATAGTGTTGGCAAACAGCTTCAGTGTGTCCATTCAATGCCGAACCCATCCGTCGCAGCGGAAAATCTCTGTGATCAACCCGGTTCACACAAAAGGCACAAGATGTGACCCTGTCAATTACCGCTCAATTAACTAAACCCGTATAGTTTCTAGAATTATGGAACGTTTATTAAAGAATGGCCTTATTGCCTGTCGTCTGAAACATGATCCTATTAGCATTGGGCAACAAGGTTTTTCTCGTAAAAAATTATATGCGACTGATATAACTGATTACTTGAATTATATCACTAAGAACCTGAACATTGGACGGTCAGTTATAGTAATCGTTTTAGACATAACAAAAGGCCTTTAACAGATCGAATCACCGCAGGTTGTTACATAAAATCGAATCTTATGGCGTAGTGGATCCAATTCTATGGTGGTTTTTAATATATCTCTCATCTAAGAAGCAAGTAAGTAGCTTCATATCCGGATCCAGATTAATAACCAGCGGTGTAGTCCAAGGCAGCATACTGGCCGCCTATTCGTTCTGTTATATGTCAACGATGTCTTCGACGTTATCCAAAATGGCGTCCCTTTTCTGCTTGCCGACATCAAAATCTTCAATCCTCATCCTCTAAAGCCTTCGGGTCTATCATAAGCAACATGTCGCGAGATTTAGCGTCACTCAATTCCTGGGCAACATACTTGATGATGAAATTCTGTGCTGAAGAAAGCAGCATCGTGAAGTTCAAGGGCGTCATGCCCCCAAGAGAACTCAAAATATGTAACCAAATCATCCCTGTCAACTGCTCGCGAACTAGGCATAAATTAGTCTTGCGCCTTAAACTTCTCGAAATACGCTATCAAACTGCTGCTCCACAGAACTATGAATTTGAAAGACAGCAGGCTGAAACTTTTTAGAACCCACGTCCGACCCATTCTGGAGTATTGCTCTCTAGTATTTTCGAACCCTGAGGCAGCACGGCTGAGTGGTGATTAAAAACGTCCAGCGTACCTGTACCAAGCAGTTGATTGGCTGATCTGTAAACTAATTTACATGGATAGCTGTAAATATTTGAAATTGGCTCCTTTGTGGCTCCGAAGCACAAGATCAAATCTAGTGCTCTTCAGTAATATTCAAACAGAGAACAGCTGCAACTCGGCAACTCGTGTTAGAAACCCACTCTCATACACCCTTCGAATTACAGAGTTGTGCATTACATTTCCAGTACCGAAGACATCTGTCAGAGCAATTTTTCTATTGTCAATTATTCGCTTATATTGAACAACCCCTCAGCGGTTTTGCATCTTATCGCCATCATCTATAGGGTTTAAGCAAGAAATAAGTGAAGTAGCAACTGTACCGTTTTTCATTCATCTATATCGTTCATATTTGCCTGAGGATTAAGTATATGAAGTGGGATTGAGTTTCTGAAAACACATTGACGGCGCGGGCTTGTCCATTGTGGAAGAAGGAAACAGATCTCCTTGCCGAAAATACGTTGACGTGTCATGTTCTTCCTCACTCCCCTCGATGTATCTCTGTCCATTTGAACACCTAGAAACTCTTCAGAAACCTGGATTCGGATCCACACACCAAATGACGGTCATTATATACAGGGCTGACCACGCACACCAAAACGATGGGGCATCCTTACTCCACCATGGTACTTGAAATACCCACTCCCACCCTCACGTTCATTTCTTGCTCTTAACCATCGCTCTTCCCTATGCAAATAAGTTTTTTACTTGTTTAAATCACCGTGTCTCGGACAAATCCAAATGACTCTCTCCAGCAGAAACAAGGTCAGCATCTTCAATTCTTTCATCACCAATAATCCCATTCCACCTTATTTACTTTGGACCTCATTCCTTCTCCCTGTGGTTTCTGGTACTCCCTGTGACTGTCTACTTTCATCACGCCCCCTATTCCTGACCAATTCTTGGGCTTGAGCGGCATGATCTCCTAGGCTAAACTATAATTCATGATTTGTAAATCGTAAATTTAGTCAGTTCCTAGTGCTACTTTGCCCTTATAGCCTGTTCCGTAATTCATATCAAATGCATTTTTTCCTGCCTAAAACCCCCCTCAATACCGCATAACTTTCCTCTGCTTATGTGTGCAGACGATTCGCACGCTGGATTAGCCCGGACTCCTATCGACACACTTTTTAAACCGGACTGCGGACAGCATCAGTCATCACCTTTATATATAATTTAGACTTAACTGTACGCCTCAGTACTCTTTCATTCTGAGCCGCTCGCACGATTGACCGCTTCTTAATTTGCAGCTCGCAACAATGCCGAACCGCCGTTCATTTCTTCTCCTTTCCTTCCAGGCCGTTAAAATTTACATGATTAAATACAGTGGCCTCCCACTCTGGTTACCGCGGCTTCCTCTCGTCTGGGATTATCCACTCTGTGAAACCTGGTGCAAGGTTCGTCCTACCCACACTATATTTTGCATTCTTTCGTCAACCTCCCTAAAACATTGGCGTTATTACAATAGTGGGGGCGCGGTGAAATCCGCCGCTCTAGCCGGCGCACACCAGGCAGACAGCTCGGCCGTAATGATGTTCAGGTGCAACTAGCGGATTACACCTCCCGCGTTCAGCCCTTAACTGTTTTTCAGGCTGGCTGGCCAGCACTTCTTCAGCCCCACCCACTGGCACTCTTGTGGTAACAGCTCTTGCATCCCAATGCTCCACGTGCATTCTTTCGTTTTGGCTTCGTTTTGCTCCCCCTCAAAGATCTTCTGACCCAAACTTCAGTGGCAAATAGAACTCATGGGGAAAAGTTTTCAATGTGATGTGTGTTGTCGTGTTGCATACACCTGAACACTCCCCATCAAAACGGATGTAGACCATCATTTCCCACGACCATCATCTCGACCTGACAAATTTTGAACTAAACCGCGGCTTTTGGTTACCACAGTTGACAACATTTCACCGGACCGCCTTATTTGAGTCGCGCACCCATTCCTTTTCCAACTCCATCTCCACCATTGGACCCAGCTGAAAATCACGAAATCAAAACTAGTCACGAACAAACCCAGCAAAGTAGACATGCGACCAAATAACTGTCATCCAATGCCGCCGTGCCCAACTGCCTAAATGAACTTTGATTCCAATACTCCGAACTAAGCATTCCTTCAGAAATTGACTCCACATCTTCTGTTCCATGTTACAGGGCGTTCCCTTCTCCACACACGCTGTTCAATTTAGCATGCCTAGTTTCGTGTCTATTTCCACCACCCTGGAATATCAGCACAATAAGAGACTTAACACTGGCGTCATCGACTCACCTCGGTCTGCTGCGTGCATATAGCGGCCTGCGACATACGCAACAAACGTAAAGTGGTGGGGTCGGGAAGTCTCCATCGATCTGCAATTCCCCGCGTGTAAATTCGTTACCGATTGTGCACTCAGTCTACAAATATGACCTGGGATATGCATCATATGCTATTGCATGTGACTTCTAAATTTTTCTGTGTGACTATCATTTCATGTTATGATCACGCGCGCTGCATGCCCTGGCACTGTCCGAGAAATAAACAATGTTATCATTATTATTAGTATTACCATTCACGTTATCTCCGCATCATACATGCACTAACTTGATCTTCCTATGCGCAAGCCCCTCGTAAACCAGAAAATATATAATACCAATATTATTATTATACAAACGAGAGTGCTGTTTGCGATGTGCACAGTTTCGTGTTATTTAGAATTTCATAAGTGGAACCGCTGGACATATATGAGCGTAAACAACCGCAGCTCAGGTTTCATAACTTGGAGGTTGGAAGGCATACACTGATTTGTAACGTTTATTATGACATTTCGATCCAAACTGTGCCTCCTTTCTGAACGTGAGTTATTCGCTGAGTCGAATGATTGCTAGTTACGTTCTTTTTGTCGTATTCTTCGCAGCGATTTTTGTTTCAGCCACATGTTTATTTATCATAAGGATAGTCTGCGTTCAATGCAGATAACAAATGACGGACGTCCATCATGGAACACCGAACTCCAATGGTCCTTCAATTCCTCGTGTCATCTTAAGGCCGCACCTACATCGGTGCATGCTCGGTCTCATTTTTTCTCTGACCGTTTTTACTGGGCCCCGAATTTGAAGACCGCGACAAATTATCCCCAGCCAATCCCCAGTCGATGGATTACGGTCGCGCATCTGTAATTATATGCTGCAGGGCGAGCAATTAATTCCTCATTTTGTGCAGCTCTTCCTTAAGCGACATGCAAATACTGATTTTGTGGCACGCAGAAATCGGGAATCAACAATTGCCCAATAGCCACTCTCCCAGCCATCAACTGTCAATTTTATCTATTACTTCAATATTCCCTTGATCCTATTTGGTGCAGTGTTGTTGTGCCCAAAATGGCAAAATAATGCTGTAATAATGGACAAATACGCTTATGACACTTTTGCCCTGATGGAATGAAAGCGACAGGTTGCCTATATTCAAAACGGAACCGGCTACTGACAGTAAATTATCAATAAGAAAAAGCTGTGCACGTGAGCTGCTGTTCACTACATTTATATCCAACTTCGGTCATTATAGTTTCTGTAGCGAAAGCCAAAGTTACACCTGGTCATTATCCAAAATATCTAATTTACTGGTGGCATGGGCTGGCTCACTTGACCAGGAATCATGTACGCCGCTAGTTTACACTACAACATATTCATTGTTTTCTTTATTTCCCCAAAATGATGTATCGGTGTCGCAGAAAAAACATTTACCCTTAACGACTGGCACCTCGCAAACAGATAGCAGAGTTGCTTCCATTGAAGCTGCACAGATTCGTTCAGAGTTACGCTGTTTTTCATTAACCTCTATTTTTATCTGCAGAATTTGGCAATAAACCGATGCTCCTGGTAACAGTTCTTCACTCGAGTCCACCAGACATTGACCCATTTGACTCCGGTTCTCCTTCTTTTCCAACGCCACGTTCATCTCTAGACCCAGCCCAATTTATGAACGCAAAATTGCTCGAAACAAACCTTATGCATTAGTATTACGATGGCACAATACCCATCCTTTGTCGCCGCTCTCCTTGCTAAATCGGTCTGTGCCTTCTGAATTTGAGTTTTATACTGCCTTTTTGATATCCAGTCTAGCTTTCGCTCATTTCCATTCCGTTATCGCATCCATACTGATACTCATCTCCACCCTATGACTCTCTTGACTATTGAGTATCCCGGCCAACGGGCGGCGACAGCCATTGCCCTCCAGCCATATTTTGCGCCCGCGATAGGCACCTTTGTTGCATTCAAACAATATAACTTGCAGTGTAGGACTGGAATGCAACCACAGAAAAATCTTTGCGAACCATTACCTAGCTTTGAATTAAAGACCCCTGCTCGGAAAACCACATTGCCCGTTATGATCCTGTGAGCGTAAACCACATTGCATTGTATGTTTGGTTTCCGTTTTCCATGTCTTCATTGTGCCTTCCTGGCCTAATTTTAATGTTATCTTGCGCATGACCCTCGTATGTCGAGAGATATACAAAAACAAACAAGCCTCCCAAATCACTAGAGGTCGCTTTCACCCCCTGTCTCTTCGATTCACATAGTCCGTATTTCCATGTGCATCATCTATGTAAAAAATTGATCTTGCCTTGCGCATGCATCTCGCAATCGAGAAATATACATTATCATTATCATTATCATTATCATTATCACCTCCCGTTTATTGTAAACAACGAGGAGCGTTAGGTGCTCCCCCTAGATCTCTAATCCATTGTTCATAGTCTTCTGGTTGCACGGGCTGCACCTCAGTGCTTCCTTTCTTCGTCTTCACATGGTAATTCTTGAGTGCCAACGGATATGAACACGACCCAGAACAATTTGTCGGCTCAATTCTTACGAAGAAGTTCCAAGACATTGAAGTTTTATATGGAAAATAATGTCATGCATTCCTTGAATGGGCAAAACGAAAAAATGGAAGCTCATAAATGAGAGCTCTTAGAAAAATAGGTTGTGCATTGGTCTCCACAAAGCCACTTTTAAAATGAATCTAATTAAGTTTTTAATTTAATCTAAAAAATTTGTTTTGTATCTACGCAAAACAACCAAAGCTGACTATTGTTGTTATTAGGGGTATTGCTCTCAGGTTCCCCGAATATTAAGGAAATTTTAAGGGAATGTAATTAAGTTTCACAATGGCAAAAACTAATTGCGCTCGTTGTGATGGAAATAAGGATTTTGTAAGCATCAAGAACAAACTTTTACATTTATTCTGGAACATGTACTTCCTTATTAATTATATTGCATCCAAAATTATCCCATAATACTAGCATAATTACCTGGCGTAGTTCCCAAAGAAATTTGATCATTAATTCGATGAAAGAATGCCAAAAATATACTCGCAATTCACAGGCAGCGAGTGATCATGAGCAAGTTATGAGATCGAGTGGCCATCACAATTAGATTTCATTTACAATGCGGTATAAGACTCGCTAGAGTTTTGTTGGCCTAACTGAATATGTCATCGTGTGCTTCACAAAAGGCATGAAAATTCACGAACTCAAACAATCAACTGCCGCCTATTCACGTAGATATTGCGCGGCACTTAAAAAAGTACCAAGTACTTTGGATAAGAAAGAAAATTAATCATTTCCTTTGCAGTTCAGCCTGTAACGATGAAATCTAGGAAATGTTTACTCACTGACTTTTTCATTACCTTTGTCAAGAAGCTGCAACCTAATTCCAATTTGAAAAAGGTCTCTAACAAGGGTTTTGGACCGCACTTATGTCCACCGTGCTGACTAGTATTCACCACAAAATCTTTCCTTCGCCGACGGTTCTACATACCTCTTTTTGTTTTACACGGCCATCATTTTAGTTATAAATGAAATCATCGTCTAATCGACTAACAAAGATACACATTCTAAGGTCCGCACAGGAAAACGGACCAAGGACGCTACTCTGAATAACTCCACCATCTATAGCGGAGGACTGGGAGAAAGCCGCTGATATCGACTACATGAAGGTGATCAGAAAGTTGAGATGATGACCATGGCAAGGGCGGAGTTCTTATTTTATACTATCTAATTTTAGCCAGAAGTCTGGAATGGGAAACGCACTTAAACCTTTCACATGTATAAACCGATTAGGCGCATCGACCGGTGGGTATTGGCAATCTGGGTAACTGGGTTCGATAACTCAGTGACAAGTGAGGCGAGATGGACCCCCTAGGAAGCCGAGTTGGGAGGGATTGATAAGATTATGAGATGTAGGGAGGTTCACAGTTTGTTTTTTAACAACGTTTTCCGTAAGCTTGGATTGAACTGGAGTGTGATTATTAGGGCGAAAGTTCACAGGACATAGAAGGAATCTGTTTTGTGGTGGAGAACAATAATGGAGGTCTTCCACTGTGATGCAGATATAGCGCGAGGCGTGCAGAACGACGACAGGTTCAGAATGAGCGAAGGAAGATGTGGACCAGTGGTGCAAAATGAAACTGATGAAATGCCATCAGGCCTATGTTTGTGGGATGTCTTGACAACTGTCTTCACCGTCATGTTGCCAACTGCGTCCACTGACAAGAAGGATAACCCAACGGAAGTGGGCATGGGATAGCTTTCAAAATGTAGCAGATTGTTGTTAATGATAGCAAAAGGGAAACGCACCGGATGCTTTCGCGATGTCTGCAAAGGAATATATACGTAAGTTGTTCCAGATGATGAATGCCGGAATGGCCGAAAAATTGGGCCGTGAAAATGTGAGAAGCCTTGTGAAATGGGTTAGGCGACCGATGAGCTAACATTTCTTGTTTTTTGAATTTCAGTTCAGACGCAACAGGAAGTTCCTCTTGCCAGCGGTTAGATGGCATTCAGCGCGGGAAGTCCCTGGCTATATCGAAAGATGTTCGGGCTTTCAGAATTTTCATATTGTCTGACAAAGCTGGCCATGATTCTTGGGTTTATGTTGGATGCTCGAAATGCTTAGAAGATTAATGAAAAAGGTGGTCCTGCGTAAAAGTCACCTGCCGCATTCTGCGGGCCAGGAAATAAAAAAGAACTGCACAAATCATGTCCGGACCAAACGACGTAAAGAGTGTATCGAAAAATCGATGCGCCATGTATTGGTTTTTTATTGTGAATGATATAATATTAATAACACAACGTTGTTGGTAGATGTAATGCGCCAACGTTTCGACTACCGTGGGTAGTCTTTCTCAATTAAAAACCATGACGTGGTGCATCCATTTTTCGATACATTCCTTACATCATTTGGTCCTGAAATGTGTTCTAGTTACAGTATGAGAAGACGCGGCTGTTCTTTTTATCTTTTCATCTCTTAATTCCTTTATTAATGAAACAACAACGTACATCAGTTTGCAGGAAGGGAGCCGCAGCCAACGAAGGGCTGCCAAGTGGGGAAGTTGACCGTCGGTGCGAGGATTCGAACTCGCAGCCTTCGCGTCCAAACGCCACGACCTTATCCGTTTGGCTACCGCCGGCCATTGTCAACATCCTCCGTAGGGCAACACAGTCAAATCATTGGTGGGTTGTTGGCCTACAAAATGGTATTCCAGTCCCATGGACCACATGATCAATTTTGTGGATATGTCTGGTGGTAACTATTAACCTTCTGACATTCAGGCCAGTCAAATTGAGTCAAATCAAGTCAACGAACATTCATCTGCACACAACCAAGTATGAACAGTCATCATGACTACGATTTACAGTGGGAAGCTTAAAATAAAATGGTACAATGAGTATAAGGGGATATGCGGATAAAAGGACTCCTAGGAGAAGGGCGGCAGGGTGGGATAAGAAATCGAGTGATCGAATAAACTGAGGTTGATGGCAAGGGGATTGCGGCTCACAGAAAGGTGTATCAGACAGACTGACATTTCCAAGTAAGCCTACACATTCCAGATTGGAAGAAAGAGGCTGCATTCTGAACAGTAAACAAACACAAAAACTCGGGCAATGGCCAACACCTGGTGATAATTTATTACCACGTTTCAAACAGGTATCGAAAATTTTTGTCTATCATTGGAAGTCGAAGAAAAAACGTGTATCATATCNGTTATCCGCGTCGTCAGTTGTCTGCTGGTTTGTCCAATGTATTCAGCCGGGCATTCCTTGCAACTGATTTTGTAGATGCAATTGTCGTGGTCTTGCACACCGACTTGATCTTTAGCTTTTGATAGGTGGCGCTTTAAAGTGTTATCCATCCGGAAGAAAGTGTGAATATCAAAGTCACTGAGGACCTTTCTTATTGCTTCCGAAGTACCTGATCTGTACGGAATTCCGACGGAGGCCGTTTTCTTCTTTTCTTTCTTCGTCATGTTTGTTGACACGCTAGTTTTCATTTGTTTTCTTATGAGGCGTGGTGGGTAGTGATTGTCCTGTATGATGTCGTGTAGACGTCTTAGTTCTTCGTTGCGTTCGGTATCATCACTGCATAGCTTTTGAACTCTGTTGGCTAGCGAGCAAATAAGAGTCCGCTTCACGCATTGTGGATGAGCTGAACTGAAGTCCAAATACTTATCCGAATGTGTGGATTTTCTATGGATGCCTATATTGAATTTTCTTGAGTCATTAACTTTCAGACGACAGTCTAAGAAGTTGATGACTCTACTGGTTTCTTCCGATTCCATTGTGAATTTTATGGATCTGCATTGCTTATTGAGAGCTTGAAGAAAGCTATCTTTTTTTGTGGACTTGATGATTGCAAATGTATCGTCGACATACCGCACGTACAGGCGTGGGGGGTGAACAAAATTCATTAGGGCTTTTGATTCAACCGAGTGCAGGAAAAGGTTTGCTACAATGGGGGATATGGGTGATCCCATGGCCACACCATCCGTTTGTTTGTACAACTCATGTTTGAAAGTGAAGTATGTTGACATGAGACAAAGTTTTATACCCTCAATAATTTCGGATGGAGATAGCACGGTGCGCTCTTCTAAGGAAGTGTCCGATACTAACAATGAATGCAAATAATGTAGACTGTCTTTAATGGGTACACTTGTGTATAAAGAGACCACATCAAAGCTCACTGCAACTTCATCACTTTCTAGCTCAAAGTTTTTTAACATATGGGCGAATTCGAAAGCATCTCTGATGTGACTTACTACCAACTTCTGATAGGGTTTTAATAATCCACTGAGATATTTTGCCAGCTTGTACGTTCCACAAGAAGTGCAGTCTACAATTGGACGAATTGGTATATCGGGTTTGTGGATTTTTGGTAAACCGTAAAATCTCCCTGGTCTGTTGGTTTTTGGCGCCAGTGAGAACCATAGACATTTCCCGAGTTTCTCCTTCAAGCTGGATAGGTACTTGTTTGCCTGGGCCTTATCAAAACTTGAGCGCGATTCAGCCATCGCTCTGCATGCCATAGCAGAAGGGCATAACATAGATTATGAAAACGCAAAAATACTTCAACGTGGATTCAGAACCTGCACTGAGCGTAAGGTTGCCGAGGCTCTGGCGATAAGCACCCACCCCACATGCATAAATCGGAACGACGGAGCAGAGATCTCGGAGATATGGACAGCCCTAACATCATTAAGAAACAAGCATACCAAAGGTCACCGCGCTAGTTGACCCCACCACCACGGTGACGCATGACGTGGAAGACAACTAATCACTCACCTAACCCACATTTCAAAGCACACACATACACGAACACAACTAAACATCAGTTGGCATGTGAACGTTCCCTCAGTCATTTGATTGTAAAACTTGCCTTGAGAAAGACTACCCACGGTAGTCGAAACGTTGGCGCATTACATCTACCAACAACGTTGTGTTATTAATATTATATCATTCACAATAAAAAATGCACAAATCATGGTTTCGCAGGGTGTCTGGAATTTCGTACCTTCCAGTGGATATACAGGGAGAGGTGACAGTACGCCTGGTACGCAGATGAAGGGGGGTTTTCAGGGAGAGAGAAGCTACACGATACCAACTTATGGTCCTTCTCAGGTAAACATTTGATTACCAAAGCCCTAAAGTTAGGAGTGCTGTGCACAGAACTAAGTGTAAATCATTATGAAATCTGGCGGGGCGTGGTAAAAGCTGAGTCAATCATTCAGCGTCCGCATCAAGGAGGAAGTGAAGAATGATTGGTAGAACTGATAAAGAGGAACAGCGGACATCAAGGCGCTGAATTCATCTGCGAACATCTTACGGCTGGAGGTCCGCACTGGGTAACTGAACACGCCTGTGCTTGTAAGAAACGGTCCTCCCGGCATTATGGTCCTCCACGGAGTCAGCCCCTTTCGGTGGCTCTTGTTGATGTGTGCAACATAGACAGTAGGAATGTCGCTAACATTAAAAGATAGATCACCAGCCTCAAAATTCACGTTCAATCACTGGTAGATATCGCGTCGCAATTATTCCAACTTCTGAACAACTTGAACAGTGGGAGTAACCGAAGTCTTGAAAATCTCGACACAAATTGTCGCTATTTAGATTCTATTGCCACGGAGCTTACCATACGCGCGCTGTTGCCGATGAAATTACCGTAGTGTTCAACGTTCCAAACCACCTATCACTGGAAATAGTTTAACCTAATGCACCAGATGCATGCAACATATCCCACCGTCAATGTGATTGTTTCAGGCTGCGGAAAAGTCTCAGCGGTACAACAATCCTTTGCTCTTTTAATTTTCTGATGAGATGGTAGCTAAACAATTTGTCAATGTATCGCAGATAATTGCCTGAGTTACGAACTTCAAGAATGTGAAGATCTTTGCCGAAGGATGATCCATCCAAAGAGAGGCAAGTCGCGATTCCAGAACTTCTTCAGCTACAACCGTTTGGGCCGGGTCAAAAGAGTCCTCAAACACCGTACCTCGGGGGGGCCTTGGATACTTTGCTCTCGTTAGAGGTTAGGACTCCAGCAGCATATGAAACAACAGTCGAGTTAGGTGCGTCCGGCTAACCCTTCCTCTTCCGGCCACCCAGAATAAGTCCGCACATCATTTCTTTTCTAGTTGCCTCCATCTACGGAAGTAGGTGAGACGATGGTGAGAATTTTGACATCCCGCCTCATCAGACGAACGACCCTGGCAAACCCACCAGCTTCAATATTGATTTAATAGATGAGACTTACAACCCAGTGCCTCGCCTTATAGCATCAACTTCATGGGGCAGAGTCACTAACCTCCAAGTACAGACCATTACCAGTACACACAACAATCACCAAAGATCACTCATTCCCATTTCAGCCATAATCCTCAAAACGGCCCCAACTATAATCCATCAACCAAAACCAATTTTAGCTCTCCACTTTCGAGCTGCCAACGGTTAACGCTCGCTCATTTATGTGTTACATAAGTTATTTACGCTCTTGGTGATACATTCTTTTCTCTCACTGAAAATTTAAAGGTGTCGAGACCTGCAAACTCAGTGGTACATCATTATATGTTTGCAGTCTGTAATTTCTAATGGTGCAACGAAATCTTATTCGAAACTATCCACCGCCACCTACCAGAATCACCGGTAGTTTTCTTCCAGACACTCAGCATGCTCCTATTCACATGTTCAAATTGGAACAACTTCAATTATTCCTTGCAATTATCCTTCAAAGTCCAATTTGACTTTATATTCCAAGGCACCTCTCTCGCCGTCCTGCTGCTGATCGAGTCACACTGCAGTCTTTTGGACCCCACGAAATCACTCAGCATTGCTCTTATGTCCATGGCGCCTATAAGTCTGCTTGAAGTTCTATCGTTTATTAAGAAAATGTAGCGCCGCTGTGCGTTTGGATATGATCACTCCTGACATCACCCTA
The DNA here is from genome assembly GCA_008360955.1 of Fasciolopsis buskii. Taxonomy (NCBI): domain Eukaryota; kingdom Metazoa; phylum Platyhelminthes; class Trematoda; order Plagiorchiida; family Fasciolidae; genus Fasciolopsis; species Fasciolopsis buskii. The sequence goes on from LUCM01006533.1 coordinate 79,774, forward strand.
TAGACCAAAAGGCGGCTGACGGAATACCCAACCAAAAATCAAATATTCCTGAGTGATTACAACTCCATTCTTAATCATAGTACCAAGGCGTCCAGATGGTTTCCTGTATTACGTTAAGAATGAATTATCTATTGTTGCCCTTCTTCATCCGGTGTAAAACATTTTGTCGGGCATTATGTTGCCCCCTATTCATATGCAGAATTTTCTGGTGCTCCTTGAATGTGCTCTCCGCCATCGATTGTATCGTATCGGCTTGTGTGCATAATCAATAATGTCGCATTTCAGTTAAAAAATGAGAGTGAAAATAATAGAGAGATGAAAAAATAAATAAAATAAGAATACGCTCATCGCCTCATAAATACTGTCATTCAACTCATCCAGGGCTAATCATAGCGCATTGAGACACGTTGCTCAGAAATTCGATTGAAACTCGGTCACCGTTTGTCAAAAATTGCGCTAAATATGAATCGGTAAAGTTCCTATAGATATTGATTCTGGTGGGTACGGAACGAAGAGCAGATGGTGTATAAATATGTGGACTACGCTTTGAAAGATCATTCTGCAGAGGATGCGTTGGATCTGGAAGAAAATTGTGAGCAAATTTTTCAAGTGCTGTTTAGTTTTGATCACATTTAGGTAGAGTGCTTTCAGTGCTACGAAGGACACACGGCTAATTACTGGTAGCCTCTGGTGAATAATAATGAAGTCTTTTAGATAACAATAATAATAACGTACATTTCTCGATTCACGAGAAGCATTTGCAGGGCAAGATCAAATTTGTATCTAGATGATGCAGAGGAAACTTGAAAAACGGGAATCAGAGGGGATATGGTGAAATATGCCACGTTGGATTACTCAGGAGGCGCGATCAGAATCTACAAGGCAGTATGTAGTACACAAGTATGCGATGCAAAAAGCAAAACTGGACAAAACTACTGCAAGATTATGCAGGGTATTCTGCAACCTTTCGTGAGTAAAGCAGTGCAATTCATTTCTTGTTTAAGTGCGCTAAATTTGCGTGTCGCGTATTCTTGGTGCCACACAAGAAATTAGTCAATGTTAAACAGAAAAATAACAGCAGCTGATGACCGACGCATAGCGCAATAAACCAAGGGAAACATGTGGCACCAGAATATTGATGAAATTTAGGTATCCAGACCGTGAACATATTACCAATCAGGCAGCTGTATCAAAGTGGCCCAATGGATGAGGACGGCATACTTTAATAATAATAATAATAAAGTATATTTCTCGATTTGCGAGATGCATGCGCAAGGCAAGATCACGTTTTTACATAGATGATGCACAGGAAATACGAACAATATGAATCGAAGGGGGAGGAGATGAAAGCGACCTAAATTAATCTAATAATAATGCGTAAATTTCTCGAAATTAGAGTCATGCGCAAGGCAAGATCAAATTTATGCATTGGTGGCGCAGTGGAAATCAAAACATAAATTTAGTCGTGAAGATGCAGTTTCTGTGCTCTCAGGAACATAATCTGCGATAAGATGGGCTAATCAGGAGATTTGGGCTTCAAATCAGAGCTAGATAATCCATCGCCGAAACTTTCTGGGGCTGACTATGAGTCGCACACTCTGAGTCAATCCATTTTTAAACGCATCAAAGGTGCGCATCGCCGGCGCATAATTTGACTGGGAAGAAATGGTGGGTGTTTTCAAGTGGCCGCGTTCATCAAAAATCAGGAGGGCAATATGGTAGGGATAAAGATCAATATGGATGTAAGAACTGGATGGAGATGATTCAAAATCATACTAGATATCATATGAGGTGGATAAAGAATGGTAATCAACAACATCTAGAAGCCAAAATAATACTTAAAATGAAACAGCAGGAAACCTTCAAGGTTGCGTCAAACAATTTTCAGGACAAAAATATATGAAGAATCGAGGACGGAGAGACAACGGAACTTACAAGAATGGTCACTGGACTTATGTGACTGGAAGCGAAGTGTGACGTGTGACGGAAAGAAAAAGGGGACGTGTAAGATTTCCAGGCAATCCTTAAATGCATTTGCCATGAATGACCTGTGTGTTGTCCTTGTTTAGTATCGGAGATTATGGTGTACTGTGGCGTTACGAGTTTGGAGGTTGGGGTTGCGCGGCATTTCAGTAGTGATAGTGACTGTTTGGACCATCGGGATGGTCCATCTGAGATGAGACACCCGTGGTGGTCATTAGCGTGGCTTGGCTTGTCTCAGGGTCGCGCGGCCAGGTACTGTATAGCAGCCTCCTAACGGTGTTAGACAACCAGCGCAAAGGATGGAGTGGAGCTTTAGGCGATAGTTTGCGTTGTACCTGTGGTCATTGGTGAGCCTGGAGAAGAGCCGTAGAGAGGGGGGCAGTCTGGAATTTGTTCCAGCTGGTGTCAAGGTGAGTAAACAAAACTGGAAACAGTGGTAACAGTCAGTTTCTTACGAGAATTACAGAGATCAGACAACTGTCATGAAACACGCAGGAGGTAGTTTCCGTTGACGGGACGCGTGCGACAAACATCGGCTGCTTTCACCCTATAAGGCATATGGCTCAGTCAGTCCTGTGCTTTATGATCCTTATTTGAGACGCTTTCCTATTCATCTTCCGACATCTTCGCGGATGCAGATTACTGTGGTCTGATAGAACGGCCAGCGCAATGGTTGGGGAATAAAGTCACTGTTTGTTCTGTTTGTAGAACTCTTCTGGTCTACGGACCCGGTGTACATGCTAAAGGTGGTCAGTTATAACTGATCATGTAATCTTTCGCCGATGTTTACTACTTCCAATTGCCAAGACAAGGCATAACTGAATGGCTCGCGGATGGCAGTGCGGTCTGGATGCCAGGACAGAGTTTGTTACGAGAAATCATAGAAAGAAGAGAAGGGAAAAGCATAACAATATTGGGATCGGTAATTTGTGTTTGCGAAATCAAGCGTCGTGCAACATCAAAGCTCACCACGTCCTCAGAAGAAAGCATCATTTCTCTTTGTTAGAAACCATGAACGGTGCGTAAGCACCGCGACAGAGATTGGACGTCAACCGGCGGAAAAGATATTTAGAATCATTTTTGACAGTCACCGGACTTCTGATTGGTTAGACCGACTATGCATATGCATTACGCATCAGTAATTCAGTTTCATCATGTTTGAATACAAATTTAATGGCTTCCAAATGCAGACTTTCGCCAGCTGTCACGGCATGCACGAGTAAAATGCTTCCCAAATTTTAGAAGTCTGTTCGAAAAGTACGCTTAAGAAACGGTCCGTCCGTTCAAAGTGCATTTGTGGTTTCGGGGAATGCGCCAAATTCTAGCTCGTTGTCACTGTAAGCTTATTATATATGTCCGTGTATTACTGGCTGCCCATGTTTCAGTCAATACTTGACCGGGCAATTCAGCCATGCGTTCACAAAGTTTTAAATTCCCAGCTGTGAAACTTCATCATGCGCGAACTTCGAATTACCCGGTGTATAGTGTATTTTAGCTGCCGTCTTGTTTGCAGTATTACGGTTGGAAAATACCCGCCTACGGCTGCGTTTGTTTTCAAATCTTAAGGACTACTCGAAACGCACTGTGCAATGGGCTACGAATAAATTATTTTTATCACAAACGATTCAAAATTCATAATAATAAAACGGGCTTGGAAGCTATTTTATCGTGCTGTTGCGTGTGTATGTCTGCTCACGGACGGAACATTAGAGTATGCAGTGCGACCACACAAACGATAGCTGTTATTACAAAAATTCAAACTTTTTGACACCATTAAAGCCAAAATCACAGTATTTGATTGCACACAATGCAAAATGCACCGGACTTAGCTTGCCGCTTCTCCGTATTGTCCCTTTTTAGTTGCTTTTTATTCAGCCTTTAAAACATTGAAACCATCAACATGATCACGTGCACTCTGCCCATAATGTTTTCATTTGGGCTTCTTAACTTTCAAAACCATCTCATACGTTATATAAGCCATTTGGTCGAATGGATATCTGGGGAAAATGGGGTGTTTCTAGTTGACACTTGGTTTGGCGCATTTGACGATCACCCTAATGGGCAAGCAAATAAAACATCAGAAGACAGGATTAGAGAGGCTGTAGTTAGAAGTATCTGAACTACTCAACATGATCGGCTTTAATAATAATGGCGGCTGTGTCAGGAGTCCAATAAAACGTGGCACAGTGAAAATAATAAAACAAAATTCTTACCAGCAATTTGTGCCAGCAATCGTCCTTTTTTCCTATTGTTTTCATGATCATCGAAGTGATGAAGGACTTCGTGGTTAACCAGAGATTTGTAAGAAAGGTCGATTTCTGACAATGTGCACAACACACTATGTAATTGAACACGCGTACAATCAGACCATTCACTGTCGAACAACGTTGGTTTAGTAAGGTAAATTGCGTATGAATAACAGATTAAATCATTTTGTTGTTTTCCACACTAACTTTGACGCATTTGCTGAGGTTAATAAGTTGAATCTTTGCGGATGGTTCAGGCCATTCAACTTTTACGGCCAGCGGTGGCCAAACACAAAAGATGGTGACGTTCGGGAGTTTATTCGTTCGTTCGAATCCTCCCACCGCCGCTCAACTTGGCCACTTGGTGGCACTCCGTTGGCTGCGGCCTCCTTTCTGAAAAGCGAGGTCCGTTGTTACTTCAACCATAGAAGCAGCAAAACATAAAAACTTGGCTTTAAGCTATTTGAAGGTTAAGCATATCAGCCCATTGGTAAATTGACCAAAAGGAACGAGTACGTCGATGACGAACCCGTTCTGCTTGAAGATGAAATAACAATGCGGAAGGATAAATTCCGATGGTGTTGAAGTCTGTCCTGTTCAGAATTAGCCCGCAAATTTTCCACTTGCCTCCAATATATCTTCCAGTGAGTTCCAGTGAGGGAGTTGACGCTGTCATACAGAATTCTAATCCGTCGGAGGGCGAAGGTTGGCATCTTGCATATATCTCAATTGGCCGTTCAGAAATACCGCTGAAATTATATCTAGTTCAGTTCTATCAACGATGGTCATATATGCTTTTATTTCATTTATTTGCCTGCGGATTCGGGGATGCCAACTTTGTTCAACTTAAGGGAAGTCCCGGATTAGGTGGAATAATCGCCCATTAAGCACTCTGTCACTGGAAACTGCGTGAAATATGTTGGTAAATAATGAGCCGCAACACCGCCGAATACAACTGTCCTTTCGTTCAACATTGGGTTGGTGATGTAAGCGTTAAATCTGTCCATCGTGTTTTGGGCAGTTCATGAAATTATTGTCACAATGATGAATATACGAACTTTGTTTGCATTCCCCACAGATATTTGAAACTCCGGTTTTTGCCAGAATGACCGTTGTAAGACCAACTAAATCACGTCCAGATAACCTTATTAGATATATTCGCAAACTACGGAAAAAATTATCGCTCAGCACAAGCCAAATTAATGTATATTTCTTGATTTGCGAGAGGCATGTGCAAGATCAAGATCAAATTTTTACAAGAATGATGAACGGAAAATGTAAATGATAGAAATCGAATGGGATACGTGGTGGGAGCAGTACTGAGTTATTGCAGAAGCTCACCAGAAAGTGGAATGAGAGGATGCACAGCATTGGGGAAAGTAAAGGTATGCCAGTGAAGAGCAAGAAATAGAAAACTAATTTTACAAGGCCAAAAGAGTTTCATGGGAATACTTGCAAGCAGCGGACCACGAGTCATTTCGTGTTTTAATTGCACTGAATGTGCTCATTGTTGGCGCACAACATGGACGGAGCCCATTGGTGGATATCGGTATATGGCCGGAGTTTCCAAACGTCGGTGGCGTTACATAATGAACGGAACATTAAGCTGAAGAGATGACAAGCAGTGGTAATGTGGTGATTAGATGGAAGTGGTGAACACCAGGCGGAACGTCAGGCAAATTAAATAAGACACGTATTTGACAAAAATAAACGGCAGAAAAAATGCTGAGGGCAGAGGAAGAATTTCAGGATTGTCTCAATCTATCTGTAGGAAATTTATGAAGCTTCGAATATGGAACCCCCAAGAATAGTGATTGTATTTACATGCGGATGGCGGCAAGCTGTACCGGGAGGTGCGTCAGATGAGAGAAATTTTGTATAAGAACACTTCTTAAATACACTAGCCAAGAATGTCCCTTACGCTGTACTTTTTGTTGTCGCAGCATTTTGATTCTATTCAGCAGTACGGTTTGGGAATATGAGATGCGTAAGCCGTTTCGGAGACAGTAGTAATTGCGGTTCTTTCGAATTACAACGATGCGAGTTGGGATATCCATGGTGATAATGGGCGGAGTTTCGGTTGACCGGGTCAGAACTCAAGCGCCAATTCTAGCTAAAAGGTTCCTAGCAGAAATGACAGGGTAACGGATTTGGAATCGTCATTACGAGGACGTAAGCGTTATTAGCGCATCTGCTCTGGATGCGAGATCTGAAATGCAAGAGAGAAGTAGTCTGGCTTGGATGCCAGCTTGGGGTTAGGATGATTATTAGCTCGTGACAAAATACCTGCAACATAGTGCATCTTTTCCGTAAAATTTGGCAAACAGAAGTGAGATATGGTAGCAGTTTTAGGCGAATTTGAAGGTTAGGGGCCAACAAGAACGACCCATTCAGCCTTTCTAAGCTAGCAAAAAGGGTAAGATGACATAAAGTGCGAAGAGTGCACAGGTTGCGGGAGTTTAAAATCACGGGGTGCGGTGACAGCTTGGATCCCTGAAAAATTACGCTGACATTCTCGTCAGCACACACTGGGAGAAGCTCAAGAGGTGGTCGCTTAAGCCACAATTGAAGAGGGTACATCAATACAGGGGAGGTTAAAAGGTGCACCAGCGGGGACGTGTGATAGAGTGAGAAAGTAAGAGGTGAAGCCGAATCCTGAATGGTGATATCAGCAAAAATTCGGTCACGAACTAGGATTCTAACCCATGTTCCTAAGCCTCATCTAGTTCATTGCTAGCTCGTGTCAAGTTGATTAGCAGCGGGACATCCAGTGACTTTGCCAGCTGGGCTTTGAACTGAGCTAAATTTATGCACGACCGCAGAGAACTAGGGAAAGTGTTCCACAGTTTGGAGTAAGCGACTGTGAAGAATCTTGCCCTGATCGATAGTCGAGTCAGGGTTATTCTTAACAAGTAGTATACACTGCGAAGTGGATAAGGGAGGCTACCAGCATCGTGCGTTACTCTTGCAGTAGAGTGGACATTATTACGGCGAGGATTAGGAAGTGCAAGGTTAAATTGAACTCAACGAATCCATAGTGGTTTAAGTCCAAGGAGCTCCCGTCTGGCTAGATAAAGGACTAAGGAGATTTCAAGTGAATGCACGCCGCACATTCTCGACTGCAATTCGATCGACTTCACGCACGTGCGTGAAGATAATGGAGCGGCACTCGAGGTGGGGCCTAGCATGGGACTTGAAGGTGATAATTTTGCAGTCTTTAGTGCGGAATGCCCTTAAGATCATTGTGGCGGTTCTCTTAGCTATAGCGGTCTGATAGTGGGCCTGCTCGTGGAAGTTGAAGGAGCAGGAGTATTGCAACCCTACGTCCTTAACTGTGTATGATACAAGGATTGGCATGCCGTTTATGGAGAGGGCGCCCGGAGGAACATGGCATTTATATGTTATCAGAGGACTTCTGCCAACACAGAACTTCATAAGCCACTTGGAACACCAGTTATCTAGAGACTCTAGGTCTTTATTGATAAGTGCAAGAGTGGAGCTGGAGGAAGCAGTCTCAAAAGAGCAGATCATTTATTGTCATCGGGAAACAGGAATGGTGTGCCATGAGGAACAACTTTAAAGATATCACTAACATAGCGGGAACATGGGAGGACCTTGGAATCCCCCTGAATGACCCCACTGGTAATAGCAGAGGGGTGGAAAAAGAACCGGTAATATTGACTACCTGAGAGCGATCGGAAAGGTAGGAAGATAGCCAAGATAAGAGGGGATTTCTTATTCCATAAGTCCTAATTTTGGCCATAAGTCGGGAGTGGGTTACGCGGTAAAACGCTTTTGACATGTCTAAAATGATTATGAGCCTCGACCGGTGGGAATCAGCACTTTGGGTAACCAAGTTTAGAAAGTGAAACTGACGGGTGAGACAGGATCGGCCCGTGAGGAAGCCTTGTTGGGAGGGGTTGATGAGGTTGAGTAGTAAGAAATTTAACCAGTTGTTCTTTAGCAATCTTTTCCATAAGTCTGGGTAGAACTGGAGTGTGGTTAATGGGGCGAAAGTGTTCAGGTTCACGCATAGAACTCTTTTTTGGTGTGGAACAATAATGGAGGTTTTCTATTGTGACGGAAACGCAGCGCCGGACATAGACAGCTGAAACAGATTTAGAAGGAGCAGTGGAAGATCTGGACCAGCGGTGCGAAATAGGACTGGTGGGATGCCATCATGGACAGGCCTGTGGGATGGCCTGGCAAATTTCCTCACAGTGATGATGCCCGCAGCTTTGAAGGAGATGGAGGGTAATATAACCGAAGTTAACGTGGGGTGGATTTCAGAGTGTGTCCGATTGTCATTAATGAGAGTAGAAGAGAAATATGTATTGAATGCTTCTGCGATGTCCACAGGGAACATGATACGTAGGCTACTATATATGATGAAGTTCGGAATGGTTGACGATTTGGGCTAAGAGTGAGCTTTAAAAATGTAGTAAGTCTACGAAATGAGTTAAGCCACCCAAGAGCTAGCACTTCCTGCCTTTTTAACCTTAGTTCGGACTACATGAGAAATTCTTGTTGCAAGGGGTTGACTTGTACTAAAAGCGGGAAGTTTCCCGTTTTTTGAATATTTTTTGAGCCTTCAAATGTTTCTTTTAAAGATGATAAACCCTACTAGGCTTGTTGGGTATATGTTGAGTGATGGGAGTGGACAGACGGTTAATAGTAAAAACAAGTTTTGCGTAAAGGTCGTCTGCCGCTCTCTGCGGGTCAGACGATAGAAGGAAGCTGGACCAATCAAGGGTTCGCAGTGCGTCAGAGATTTCGTCCCAACAAGTCGACATATAGGACGAGGCAGCAGGGTTAGTACACATGGGTGAGGAAGGTTTGTTAAGGAGAGGGAAGCTACACGGGACCATCTTGTGATCACTCCTAGGGAAAGGTTTTAGCACAGAAACCTAAACATTAGGTGTGCTATGCGCAAAATTAATGGACAAAAGTACAATACTGGCCAAAAAGTGGCAAGCACCTGCTCACACACCAAAATGAGTAGAAATATACGATCACTAATGGAAAGGCCCTTGGGTTTTCCTGACTTTGTGCAATAAAAGATAAAAAACCACTCGGAGCAGCTTTTTAAAACACAGCTCGTTGCACGGCAGTGTTTCCAGTGAACTTGTTCAGCAGGATGATTTCGTATCCGATTTGCACCGTAATAATCGAACTTGCGAGTCTTGGTCCAGATGAAGTCGACTGGCATTTCTTGCAAAAATAAACTCCCCATATTTTTAGATAGCACTTCAAAACCTCAAAGCAATGCGGAGCCCAATTTGATGCGAATTCAAGAAGGGACAAAATGTCGCCGCAAACTCGACGGTAATATTCATGCCAGTGTGTTTCAGTCAACAGCCAGCTAAAAAGGCAGTCAAAAATGAAATACGAATCTGCGTAAAATTGAACAGGCAATACAAATAAACAAATAGAAAATACCTGTCCCGTTGTTCAAGCAAACACAGGAGGTTCTGTGGGCTCGAACTGTTCCAGCGACACCTGCACGAGCCTGGCGGCCTGAAATCAACGTAAACGATCGGAAGCTCTTCAGCTGATCAGTGTGAGCGATATAAAGAAAGTGGAATGCAACAAAATAAGCCGCTACAAGCTAAGTGACCAGTGACGGCTCAGAGTGTCTTTAAAATAATCGCAAATAATGAGCGCAGGGAAGAAACATCAAAGGGTAATACATCGAATCGAAAATAAGCAGCGACCAAAATCAGTGTCATTTCCAGCAGTTTGGACGGGAAGAATTTGGTCTCGCGTGAGAAACGAAGAAAAGAGGGGAAAGGAATTTTTAACCACTCCATTTTTTGAATTAATAATTAATATCGACAGAGGAGAATAGTAAACAAAAGTCTACTAAAACCAATTGCCGCGCCAACGCATCTGCGCCTTCATGAAAGATTTTTCCGTAGTCGTGACTCTGCTCATATTTTACCATGGTGTTCATCGTGACTGTTTGTTTAACTAAATCGCGACATGTCTAGGGGAATTCGGTGACATTTCACCAAGCCTCCTCGGCAGTGATTTGAGCAAGCCGATATAAGCTTTTTGACACACCTAGTTCTACTCAACTTAGTAAGCTCCCAAAAAAGAGAACTACCCACTTTGATCTAATGTTCGTTGAAAATTGCACTCTAATTCATGTTAGGTTTCAAGCAAGTTTTTGGGACCTTTGACTACGAAGGTGTCGAAGTCATCCTTATAGTATTTGTTAAAACCAACCACAAACATCTTACGCGCAGACGCAATCACCGGCAAGCGACTCCAAATTTTTTATAAAGGTTTCATTCATGTTATCTGATACTGATACGATGTCTACTTACTGGGCACAGGGACCATTGGGGCAATTTAACGAAACCTCTGCTCCTGGAATGCATTCTCCTGCAAGGCAGAGGGGACCAAAACAGTGGAAACCATATATTCTACTCAGTTATTTGCCCACTGGTTTTGCCGGCCGGGTTAGCAAACCAAGTCGATCCCAGGTTTGAAGAAACTGAAAGACCCTGATCGGGAAGAGGAAACGCCCAGTTAGACTCATTTAAGTATGCTCAGGCGCCAAGATCCATCTAGTCTACATGACCTGCTGAGCTAAATAAACGCCTACAGTACTTGGGGGGAAGCTTCAACCAAACATGATAGATTGATTCCGCGATGATGTGTGAATTGCGATGTCGAAAGCAACAGAAGATACAAGACTAGAAACTATGACTCTTGGACTTGCTAAACTATCTAGTTTGGACTGAGCAAAATTTAAAACGTTTGCGCCCAGTTAGTTCTGGCAAACAAAAACGATCGCGAAACATTGGGACGTGCTGAAACGATGTTGTGGAAAATGTTCGGTCTGTGGTATTTCCGAAGTTCACTTGAAATTACTTCATCCGCGTCGTTCTCCAAAGTGGCACTTCCTTTCAGTATTGCGGGCACTTGTCGATTAAACTAATTTTGCCGAATACTGTAACGTGCATTTTCTATACATGAGACACCTAGGAGTTCACAAGAAGCACATTTAAACCCAAATCACTGGAAGCCAGCCATCCTTTTGGAACAAACCGAAAGCAAATGGTCTAAATGCCGAACAAGAAGAGACGGACTTCGATGATGAAGCAGTCAAAATCGTGGAACTTCTATTGAAAGTCGCAGGTTCTGGTCATCCGGCCCTACCTCAACTTCCTTAGTTGACACTGACTTTTTGCCTCGACAACCTCCCTGAATATATCATGTGTTAATATTAGTGAAAGAAGTAAAAGATAGAAGATAAAAAGGAAATGAAAATAATAAATTAGTTGAAGAATTAGTATGGTCTACGGAAATTTCACTGAGAACGATTTCCCATGCTTCAATGCGTGGACAGCACGTTTGATTTGTAAGGGACCCAAATGAATTAGAAGAAACGGGGCTTGTGAAAGATGGGCCACGGCACGTTTTGTGAAATTCATCATATATAACCAGAAAGATCAATGAAGACCAGCAGATTAAGATGTGGAAATAAATGTAGCAATGTGCGTTTTCTTAACACTAAATTGACATAGTTTGTGAACCCGAGAAGAAGAAGCGGAGGATTTTTCACCACGGCCAGAAATATGGGCAAAACGCTGCCTAATAAACTGAAGCCTCTGCATCAAAGATGATAAATGCATATAAGTGTGGTTTGGCAAAGATTTAGCAGAAAATGTCTGAACTCTGGGAAGCACTCAGATCCAGAATTTTGATAGACACAATGGCATAGGAATTTGGGATGCAAAACCGGACTGTTTTAACGCAGATCTCTTATTAAGTTTGCTTGACCTTAAACACTGTGATCACTTTTGCGTCTCTCTCACTCGCCTCGATAAGATTGCAATACTGGCAAACCTGACACCTGACCGGTACAAGGAAAAACAGACGGAAGCGGTAGCAGGTCGAGTATGTTATGACAGAGACGGGCGAGAGGGGCGCATGTGAGCGACGAGCAAGAAGCGAGCGCGATGGTTGGTTAACGTCCGGTTAAACAAGCTATTCGGAGGAATAAATCCATGTTCCGCTACAGAGATCTCCTATTAGAGGGCCGTCGGAGAATGGCTTTGAATAGAGCCATACGGAACAAGCGGGAAGCTGGCGGATGTTTCTGGGCCCTGACACGGATTGCCAATAAGAAAAGTTACTGTTCTTTCAGTGGTCCCGTGACCGTCAGTTGTTTCTAGCTAGGCTGGCGTCGGACACCCAACCTCAAAAACGGCACTAAGAAGTGGAAGCAGGAGGTGTGAGTTCCTAACTTACCTGCACCCGCACACTGGTGCAGCCGAGCTGCCCACCCGATGTTCACCGGTCAGACCGGTGGATTTCACCGCGCCCCACACATAAGGGGCCCATCGTCGTCCAGAATCTACACCCGGCGGGGTTAAAGACGAGTGTCCGACCTCGAGTTTTTCGTCCTCCGATGCGTGCATGAATTCGACCGTGGAAACGACGGTTATCGTGCCGGAGTCAGTGGAGCCACATCGGTTCCAGGAGTTCTGAGGGAGGTTAAAGGAAAGCAAAACTTTTGAACAGGTGCTTGTGAGCACCGGTGGATATTCGACTTGGTGGCGGGCACCTTACAGCGCTCGGTGCTGCCCTTGTCGGTTTAACATGGGGCGGCATGTGCATCGGTGCATACATTATCGCGGCAAGCATGTGCTATCTTGCTAGATGTGGCTGTCATTAAAAATGGAGCAACGTTCAGCAAACTGATATGAAAACAATAACGCAGCCGTAAAGACGAACGGGCTGCTTCGCCTTGCAGCAGCAATTGCTGCTTCAAATATACTGCACCGGCGGTGCGATGGGTGACACCGTGGCTCTGTTTCCACTAGAAGTCTCTGTGAGCACCGCTAGTAGCGGCTGGAATGGACCCCTGGATGCGCTGGTCTTAAGCAGGGGCAATCTAAGCTACAGAATCCTTCTTTGTAACTGCGAGATACCATGACGTCCCTAAATGTAGGCGTCACATCTAGAGGGAGACGACCTACGACTCATCCGCAGCGACGGACGTTTCTGATTATCCCATAATGCTTCAACTCTAGTTCAACCAAAGCAAACCAGATTTCATGATCGGACGGCGTTAACAAAAGCATACGAGAAGTTGGGCCGTAATATTCGTTCTCGAGAAGGTTTTCGCCCAGTGGACATGGTGGTGTTTATTGAAAAAATAATGGCATGAATAAAAGGTGCTGGAAACCATCGTCAGGAAAAGGTAGTTAGCAAAAATGTACGTGAAAAAGCAGTTGGAAACAAAAAACAAAGACATAATTTGCATGCGAAGAAAAACAAACGAGCGGCAAACAGGGTATCAGTAAACAGCATGGAACCTCACGTGACCAGTCAGTCGCGTCGGGCTGGCCAACTCGCAGAACCAATTTTCTTAACGGGGATCTCGTATTACGTTCGCATGCCCTTAAACTTTATGACCACTTGCGCGTCCCTCTTACTTGGCTATGTACGACTGCAATACCGACAATCCTGACACTTGACCGGTGAAAATAGAAGACGGTCGGGAGCGGTGGAAGTAAGTATATTTTAATAGGAGCGTGCGAGCAGGGCCTGCGTGAGCACCGCAGATTTGGTAGACGCCCTGGGCGGTCAACGTTCGGTTAAACAAGCTATCCGGAGGAAAAAATCCATGTTTTGCTCTAGTGTCAATGAGGTGTTATCTTTCTCTCGCCATCAATGGCTAGCCGGCAGATATAATTTTTGTGTCCTTATCATGGATAGACGTGACGTTCCACCTACTCCAGCAAATGATTTCCTGGTTATTTTGATCCCTGAATTCGCTTTAAAGCTACCGAGACGCAGGATGCGGATATCCTAAAGTCAAGCGTATATAAGTGTTCGGGTCCTTCGCATATGAGACCACCGCTGCCGTGTTCTTGACAGGAAACATTCAAAACCGTGGAGAAGTAACAGGAATGAAATAAAACAAAAAACAGAAATTGCTTTTCTAAGCTCACGGATTAGATGATTATTTCCCTTTTCTGCTTATGTATTTGTTCACGGACCTGCTATAATGGTGCGGCTTTTTATATGATAGAACACCCAAGCAGTGACGATCCCTCTCCCCGAATGTGCGATGAGTACATTAACTTTTCCTTGCAGTAGAACCTAGGCTAATGGAGCTAAAGGTAAGCGAAACTTGAGAACAAACGACCCGGGGTACAATAGGCTATGGCTCTGGCCCGCGCAACTTAGTGAGTAGTCAAGACATCATGACAACTGAACTGAACTGAACTGTAGCGCTGAAGCCAATGAGCTTCGAGTCTCGAGGTCGGCGGACGGCTCTCGCCTTGGTGTTTTTTCGGCATGTGAGGTGAGTCAGTATGACGGGGTGCGTCGAGATGTAAGCTCGTTTGCCTGCGTAACTTCAGTGGTTTAATGAAAAAAGCAAACCTGGGGCTGTTGTTTATAGTCTTTTTTGTGTTGTTTCTGGTGATCTTGCTTATGTTCTTCTAAAGAGTTATGGAGTACTGTTTGGCAGCATATTACAGCGGAAAATAGCTTAAAACCGCGAAAATTCTCACAGTAAATGGCATGCATTGGCTTAGTATGATGAGCATGTACCTTTGGAGACCGGAATTAGCAATCCATTGCCCTGGTGGATTTGACTTTGAAAAAGAGGCTTTCTAAACACTGGCATTATTCACATCACAGAATGGAGTTCACAGGAGCATTATTCCAGCTAATTCGTGAGTGGCCCTTTTGCGGACGGTCAGTGTCCCTTTGAGTGTCCCCTCGTGCTGCTTGGGTCCAAGCACCAGTACTGGTACCCGGGCATATCAACTGGTTTTCCGAGAATTAACTCTGGCAACCACTTCATTCGGTACTTAGGAAAATCACGGCCACTTCCTGAAATGCCCTAAAATAAACAAAAGCTTCTGCCGCTCGGTGAATAATATTGTTTCAACTGCAGTTGGTGATTTTCAGCTACAAACTGCGTACTTTTAGGCTCACTTCCTAGTTTGCGCCTTAAGTTTTAGTTTTCAATTAGTCTTCACGTTGTAAGCCGGATTTATTGACATTTATGCAAAAACATTAGTTCTCTTGGTGTCCAGCATAACGGAGCTACGAATTTCCTCTACAGCCTGATCAAGTAAAGCATAAAATAACCATCGACCCTTTAAAATGATGTCTCACAGTCCGAAGTTTTTGCCAGGTAGTTGCCATATACCTAAGTATATGGTACTCTAAAAAAACTAAACGTCAATTAACTTCTTATCCCTCGTAGCAATAAGGATTTTTAAGGAGTCTAGACTCATGAAGTCTATCTGAATTTTATTACCTGTTTAAAGTTTCCTTAAACCACTGGGAAGGGTTCCAGTAACATTTGGGAACCCAGAACTCCGTCGTCTGCAACGTTTGAGTACCGCAAAGGAATTTATGGATCGGGTGAGTAATGTAGAGGTCAGAATTCTAGTACTAAGTGCCGGCTCTCAGATCACCTTGTTTCACCGTATGAAACTTAGTAGACTACGCTGCTTGTTTCACGTGTTGCGTATTAGAACACTCGTGTACCATACTGTGCCCTATTTTGGGTTCCTTCCAACGAGACTACATCCTAACGTGGTTTGACGGCTTGCGTGCCTGCATGATCCAACGAGCCATGCAAAATGCCTTATCTCAAAACGGAGATCCAGTCATGCCTGGAACATCAATAGGTAAAGGCCTGACGAGGTAGTCCTCGTCCTCCAAGTCGGGGAATGATCTGAGTTAGCAGCTTAGTCAAAAAAAAACAAGTGGGAGAATAATTGATTCAAGTTGATGGGCTTCCACTCAGCTATGCCTGCTGCCTTTCGGTCAGGTTCTTGTCAGAACCAAAGGCTCCGGTTGAGAATCCTAATCGTTCTTCTCCCTAGTGGCTGAACTACCTAGCAACACCCGTCCATTAATCCCCATAAGTTACATGCCTACAAATAATTCCATACTGCATCGGTCGTCGCGCAGGATAATCAGGACCGCGCTGCCCATTGCATCGAGCGCAGGTGTGGTGGGTAGCGATAAGTATGTTACTGCTTCTATTCAACCTGTCCCTTCTGTCTCCAATAAATTCTCCTTCTACGTTCTGCCTACGCATAGCGTCCCATTGATAACACACCCGATACTCGTGAAGGATCATTGTCAAACAGTGGGTAGGTTGTTCTTCAATATCGTAGCCCAGTTTCCTCAAGCCTCGTGAACCGCCGAATCTCGGTTGGCTTACTGTGCGCATGTAACTCCTGGCTGGCCAAAGGTCGACTTTGGCTGTGACGGTGAATCTACTTCAGATTGATGTCTGCTGCGTGAGTGAAACACGAATTCAGGATTCCAGTAGAGCAGTGATTCAACTAACTGTGTCTAATGTCTCGTCAAGTTATTTCCTGCACACTTCAGGAGAGGAAGCAGCTGAAGCTGTGGTTCAACGAGGTGCAGGAATAGTCTTCATTAAGAAGGCTGAAGCGTTCCCTTTTAGACTAGATCCCGGTTAACCGTCGCTTGTGTGCAGTGAGACTGCAGGGATCAATGGGCGTCCGAAAGGATAGTAGCGTTAAGCGCAGTTTGTTTGTCATCTTGGCATACGCTCCAACAGACTGCAGTGCCGACATGCAAAAAGACTAGTTTTACAATGACCTCGTCACCCTTGTTCGAAAGAGCAAAGGCTCTGCTATTGTAGTGGTAGCAGGTAATTTTAATGCACAAGTTAGAATACTTAGTGCATCGGAATCCGGTTAAGGTAGGTGATGCGCATTGCCTGCTCAGCGAACGGATAACGAGGAAAGGCTTCTCCAGTTTTGTGCAGACAGTGGTTTACTCCTACCTAGTACGAAATTGCGCCGCCGTTCGGAAGTAAAGGGCACTTCAGGTAATTGCCAAAGACTGTTTAAGCTTATACGTGACAGCGGTGGGCGGCGAACTTCGGTTAGTGAAGTCGTGTGCGATGCGGATGAAGAGCTCATCCATTGTAGATAACAAAGGCTGGATCGTTGGGCAGAACACTTCAAAGGTCAGTTTAGCTGGCCACACGCGAACGTATTTAGTCAACCGTTTGCACCTGTGAATGCTCGAGTGGTGTCGCTTGATCCTGCAACGCAAGTGGAAGTTCAGTCAAGTATTCGGCTTCAGAAGAGGGGAAAAGCAGCCGGTCCCGACGACCTTCCCCCAGTTCTTTTCAAACTGGGCGGAGAAGGTCTGATGAAACCACTTGCCTCCTTGCTTCGTGATATTTGGAACGAGGAGCGTATCCCGCTATCGTGGGGTAAGTCACTGATTATACCCATCTTCAAGAATGGTACAGGCAGTGACTTTAGCAATCATTGTGGGATTAGTTTAATTCCGGTAGCTACTGAGGTCTTAGCCTCGATAATGCTGCGCCGTTTGACACCGATTCGCGAGAGTAATATCCGCGAACAGCAAGCCGGATTTCGTCGAGGTCGAGGTTGCATCGACCAAATATTCACTCCTCGACAGGTACTCGAAACGCGCCAAACGCACTGGCGCCCTACGATCGTAGTCTTCCTCGACTTGAAAGGTGCTTTCGACTCCGTGGATCGACCGGCACTCTTCAGTGCTCTCCACCGGAGGGGTATGCCAAATAAGTTTGTGAACCTGTTGCGAGCATTATACTCGCATACCTATGGTCGCGTTAGGGTATACGGTGAACTGTCACGTTCATTCGAAACAACTAGTGGTGTTCGACAAGGGTGTCCCATCTCTCCATTCTTGTTCAACTTCGTCATGGACGAGGTGATGGAAGATGCTTTAGGAGGTCTTCGGGATGTAGGAGTGGAACTGGGAAATGGAGGAAAGCTATGTGACCTAGATTACGCAGACGGCGTCGTGTGCCTGTTCGAGTCTGCGGACCATGCATAACGGGCACTAGATAGACTGTCGAGATCAGTTGCTCGATTTGGCATGTGCTTTGCACCTTCAAAGTGCAAAGTACTGTTGCAGGACTGGACGACATTAGCGCCGAACTTGATACTGGATGTGGAGGAACTAACGACTGTGGACCGTTTCACCTATCTTGATAGCTGCGTGTCCAACGATGGTAGTTCGGGATTGGAGGTAAGTATGCGTATATCCAAGGCTCGGGCAGGTTACGCTGGATTGAAGCACTTGTGGCGTCGGCCTGATATTTTACTGAAGTTGAAAGGTCGTGTTTACTGTGTTGCAGTGCGTTCAGTTTTGTTGTACGGTTGCGAGACGTGGAGTATGCGTGTGGGCGATGTTCGTCGGTTGTAGGTTTTCGACAACCGATGTTTGCGTAGTATGGCTAGGATTGGATGGAGTGACCGGGTGAGTAATACTAAGGTTAGGAATGAGAAAATGTTCAGCGAACTTAGGTAAAGTAGGTGTCTCACGCCTTCGTGGTTGGGGTCCGAAAGACTCATCGACTTGCTGGCTGGAGACACTGAAGGATATGGCAGTGAACCGTGAACAGTGGCGATCGTGCTGTCATTTTCTATCGAATCAGAATGATTGAAAACACGTGCGTTTGTACAGTTAGACTGTGTTCCGTGTGTTGGCTGCAGCAGTATCTTATCTTTTCGCTCCTGTGTAGGTCCACTCCCTGTTCCCGTTGGATATTCACTCTTTTTATCGAAACGTGTAACTCTGGGGAACGACAGCGGTCAGTGAGGCTTGCCTTGCTGTTTAACGCTGAGCGATGATGACGATGATGAAGGCGTGTCAATACGTCAGTTCCATCTTGCTGTTAGATGCATGTTGTAAACATCCGTATACGGGAAAACCAGACACGCATATCAGATCCTACTGTTTCAACACAATCGTCCAAGCGACCACAAAAGGCGCCGTATGAAGAAAGCATTCAAATCGCACGATTTCACTGCGACATTGTGGAGGGAACAAAACAAGAAAAACCGGTTCCATTTGTTTATGCGCAGCAGTTTCACACGAAGTTGCATCAGAGGAGCCACCAACAAGAAACAGTGGCGAAAGACGATCGTCGAACAGACATTAACTGGACCCGTCCTTCCGTCCTTCAAAGGTATCTCCGAAACGAAAACAAGATTATTTAATCCCCATTGAATTAACTTGACCGATGTACCCTACGAAAGATTCTATCAAAGACCAAAGAACTGACAACTGACAAGAATCGAACTATTGTTGTCTTTCACATCGACTGCAAAAACTGCGAAAAACGGTGCACGGGACAAACCGGAAAGAAACTCAGAACATGGGTCCATGAGTACCAGTTAGCAACAAAAAGGCGCGACACTCCTTAAATTCATTTCACGAGGACCAGGATAGTTACAAGTTCAACTTCGAAAATGTGAGCAGCATCGCCCAGGGTAGGACAAAGCATTCGAGAAAATTTCTCGAGGCTTGGCCTTCCTCAGGACGATCGATAAATAGACATGTCGGTCTAGACCGCGTATACCTATCGATCCGGCCAAATAACAAATCAGTACAACCCAGTAGAAACGGATGCTGATTCAGTCCGCAACATGTCAACAGAAGAAACATGTGAATAAGGTAACTGGGCAGCATCTCTATCCTACCAATTCACCCAGAGCAGCTAGTCAACACTGACTAAAGATTATAAGTGACCCATTCAGGCGGACGATGAATGCCCAGCGCTCGCTACAAGGTCCTAACACTTGATATCATCTCAGCTGGTGAAGAAACGTTTGAAATCAAATTGCTGCGCTCAGCGAACTGGTCAATCCCGTCCTGTTGAACCTGAACTGCGATAACGAACATCATCGCCTAAGCTGGTATACGTTTATCTCTATGCATGTATATAAATACATTTGTATGGAAAGTTTGCCAGCCTCGCATAACTACGCACCCTGAGAAACATTCTTTGGAAGATGATAGCGAAGTTCTTGTCTCATCGTCGTCACCATCGTTCAGCTTTAAACAGCAAGGTGAGCCTCACTGACCGCTGCCTTTTCCCCAGAGTTACAAGTTTCTATAAAAAAGATTCAATATACCAGGTGAACAGGGAGTGGACCTATAAAGGTGCGGAAAGATAAGATGCTGCTGCAGCCAACACACGGAACACAGTCTAACTGTACAAACGCACTCTTTCAATCATTCTGGTTCGATAGAAAATGACAGCACGATCGCCACTGTTCACGGTTCACTGCCATATCCTTCAGTGTCTCCAGCCAGCTAGTTGACGAGTTTTTCGGACCCCAACCACGAAGACGTGATACGCTTACTTTACCTAAGTTCGCTGAACATTTTCTCATCCCACGTTGCCACGTCATTTGTTGACCTCCACGTGGCTTATTCCATTCATTGGAAGGAACACAAAATAGGGCACAGTATGGTAGACGAGTGTTCGACATACGCAACACGTGAACCAACCAGCGTAGTCCACTGCAATGTGTTCTGAGAGCCAGCAATTAGTACTAGATTCCTGACTTCTATATTACTCACCCAGTCACTCCATCCAATCCTAGCCATACTACGTAGACATTGGTGGTCGAAAACCTCCAACCGACGAACATCCAAGTCTCGCAAACGTACAACAGAACNGTTCTGTTGTACGTTTGCGAGACTTGGATGTTCGTCGGTTGGAGGTTTTCGACCACCAATGTCTACGTAGTATGGCTAGGATTGGATGGATTGACCGCGTGAGTAATTTTGAGTTTAAGAATCTGGTATTGGGTTCCACTTCTCAAAATAGGTTGTTTCATCGTATGAACTCTAGTATACTTCGTTGGTTGGTTCACGTGTTGAGTATGTCGAAAACTCGTCCACTATATCCTGCCCTATTTTGTGTTTTTCTTAACGAACGGAATAAGCCACGTGGAGGTCAACAAATGACGTGGCAACGTGAGATGAGAAAATGTGCAGCGAAGTTAGGTAAATTGGGTGTTCCACGGCTTCGTGGTTGGGGTCCGAAAAACTCGTCAACTAGCTGGCTGGAGACACTGAAGTACATGGCAGTGAACCGTTGACAGTGGCGATTGTGCTGTCATTTTCTGTCGAATCAGAGTGATTGGAAGAGTGCGTTTATATAGCTGAACTGTGTTTCGTGTGTTAGCTGCAGCGGCGTCTTTTCTTTTCCCGCCTGTGTTGGCCCCTTCCCTGTTCCCGTTAGATATTCAGTTGTTTTATATAATCGTTTAACTCTGAGAAAAGGCAGCGGTCAGTGAGTTTTGCCTTGCTGTTTAACGCTGAACGGTGGTGTGATGATGATGTTTTAGAACCGTGTTCAGCGCTGATTTGTTTGCAAACGTATTGGGTTCAATTTTAACGTTGCCGTTCCCATTTTGTGTAAATAGGAACACTAATTAGTGCACGTGAGTACATATTTTTTGCACTTTACAACCAATTACTCAATGTTAGTGTCAGTGAACTTCGGATTTTTCACTTGCTGCGTTTATGCTGCTGTTCCTCCTTTTAGGTTTGGAACGTTTTTGTCGCGCATCTTATCCCTACTCCGTGCAATGTCGGATTCTCTCCGAATGCTTACTTGTTGTGCCGTTCCCAGCACATCTCATACGAGTGCGGAACTTCTCCGGTGGCAGCGTAAGCGGAATCGAGAGATTGAACGTGATTTAAGGAAGGAGAAAAACAAACTTCGTCGGCGCCAGATGATCCTTCTGCTCGGTACGGGTGAAAGTGGAAAGAGCACGTTTTTAAAGCAGATGAAGATAATCAATGGCAAACGATTTTCTCCCAAAGAGTTAGAACTACTAAAAGATATTATTTATGATAATATCTATAAGGGTGTGCTTTTTCTGCTTCAAGTAAGTTTATACCTTTTGAGCAGTTTTGTTTGCTTTGACGTTTTGTTTCTTCTCTAAATGGCATGATTTACAGAGTGTATTTGTTTGCAAATCGTTTGCCAGTAATGCGTAAATACGTGGTATTTTCGACATTAAACGTCACGAACTTTCTCTGTTAGCAAAACATCTGCCGTTCTGCGCCTTTTTTGCGATATTTTCGAATGATGTCAAATCCGTTTGGAATTCACCCGACTGGCTTAAGATTTTTGTCTAGTAGGTCTGAGATGTGACGTATCTGATAATAACGTGCACATCCCTATTGCCGGGTGCACAGATTATATGTGCATCGCCGCATAATTTGCGAGCGGACTGTTGACGGCAGTTCTCTGTTGCACTGCTCGTTTCCATAGCTGACCCACGAAAACTTTATATGCCGCGCCAGGTTTAAGAGTCTTGGTTTCATGCACTCCTCCTGATGCAATGGGCTACGGCGGCTGTGAAGAGCGCGCATTTCATCTCCATGTCGTCGGATATCCATCGGAATCCATGATTCCTCTGTGGACTTCATGCTACCCATTTGCCCAAACTGAAGTTGAGGGCTAACTTAAGGGATCCCACCCCAATCCTTTGATCAAATGGTCTGATCAACAAAGCGGTAGGACGACCTGAGGGCCACGTAACCCACCAGGGACTGGTGACTAATTGCCCAGTTCCTAAGCCATTTGAATGCGACTAGATGTCCTGAATGTCTGTTACACCATTTTTCTACAGATGCCGATGAGCTTAAGCTTATTTATCGTAGGTCGCCGGTTATTGGTTTGGAATGAGGGTTTAGTCAACTCTACTAGAATGATTACCAAAGATTAGTCAACCCATTGGAGAGCCCCGAGCGTTCGCCTTCGTTCTGGCACTTTAGTAGGAGCATCTTCGCCAAGTGAAGGCAGTGCGTAGAACTTCCTTGGCAGGGGGTGCATGAGACGCCGGTCAGTTGGAATCACTTCAGGGAGAGTACTCGTCTCGGATCCCGAGACATCCACCGGCGATTGTGCTGCGGTATTTGGAGGTAGTGGCGACCATATGAATGAGAAAAATGACAAGCGAATTATAAACTGATGCAGATCGTCATGGTTTTTCTCAAGTTCACAAAGTACATTAAGTTCAATTTTCACTGCGTTTGAAGAGTAGATGTAATGGAAGGGTTGTGGCTCGTAGCTTCTAGGATCCATTGATCTATTGAATGGAGGAAAATGACAACCTTGACCTTGAAGTTGATAGTGGCATCAAGCCAAATAGGGTCTCGTCAAGTCACACAGTAGAGAATCGCCGTCTGCGACTACTATGACCAGCGGATCTGAGATCCGAATCTTCGGTTGTTGAGATGATAGACGTTTAATCCGCTTTTGCGGTTGAATAAGCCCACTATAGTAAAACTGAAAGTTTTTAGCAGGGAAAACAGAAGTGGCAGGGTACCTTAAAGTTTCGTGGTTCTTAATAAGAATGGCAATTTGGAAAACTAATTTCCGTTTTTAATCGATGCCTGGTTTAGCGGCTTTGCTGTTTCAAACGCGAACTGTGAGACTGGTTCATTCGAACAGTCTTCTTGATGTTCAGGGATTTTTCTTTCCTTTTTTCGTGTGTTATATCGTCCATTCGCCGTGGTTCAGATGGCAAATGGTGTATACACAGATTTACAATGTCCATATTGTTGTCCGGGACGGTATCTTACTTGGCCTGTTGATACCTCACGTGGTTCTATTCCAAAGTAAATTCCACGATCGTGATTACCTGTTTTGCCGTAGAGATGTGGTCCCTAGGGGCTGCGAGTTACCCTGCTTTAACAGCACTCATGCATTTTTCGCCCAAACGATTTCGCTGTTTTTTTTCTTACTTTCATCACATCTACCCATTCTTCCCCGACTGTACCATGTTTTATTTCGCACACTGTTTATGATCTGGCTGCTGTAGGCATGATAATAATGATAATAACAATAATAATACTAGTAATAATAATTGCAATGCCAAACACTCCATCCCATCCACTTAGATGTAGATGCACCTTCCATAGGTCCACGACCTCTGTCTTCCTTGACAAGAAAATGACATTCGAATCAATTGATTGTGCGGTTTTTCGGTGCTACCTCCCACTAACCGTTTTGTCAGAGAAATCCATTTAACTTTTCCAATGTCTGCTTAGGAACTACCGAATCCGAGTTCCTGTTTACGGTCATCTTTCACCTGAGGTCGTCATGAGAATTTGTGTTTCTCAGGTTTGCCCCCTTTCACTTTTCCATTCCAATCTTGCTACTAAGATGATTATGAAGAATATCGTTCTATAAGAGTGGTAGGGTTGAGATTTAATCGGACAATTAACTGTGTGACTCGGACTATATGGACGACGTTATTCTTCTGAATCAGGAACCAAGCAATTTGTGGGAAATTATCAACGGTCTAAAGGACTGTGAAGCCCTGTTTAAGATGCGGTCTGGACCTGCAAAATTTAAGTTATTATTTCTCAGTCAAAATAGCATTTTTATTCTGTGCTTTCAAAAATTGGATTTTTCAGTCGCACTCGGAATAGCCCCCCTCACTCGTTAATATTTTCCTTTTATCTATACCAGTCAGTACAAAAATATGTGGTATTTTCACACGGATGACCGTGTCCACTGATAGGTTGCGAAACGAAAAAGTGATTGAATGGCGATCGTGTACTCAGAGCCAATAATGCCCTCTAATAAAACGTCCAATTCTTGTCGTTATGTTACAATTTAATCCCTATTCTATGCGTTATATGCACATGAGTCAGCCAGGCATTGAACATGGCAAAAGATAAAAGTCAAGCGGACAAACGTCATCAGAATCCTGATTTTTTTCTTTTGAGTTCTGTTCTCATTTATTGAGTATTTACTAATCCAAATTTTAATCTTCGTGTGATTGACCAGCTGCTAAGAAGACTCCAATGGTGTTGTTCTATTCAACTTTTTGTCAATTCATAACTCTGATAGAATAATAAAAGTAGTTGTTTAAGGCGGTGTGTTTGCAACCTCGGTTTACAGGAAGGAATATCTAAAGATAATTTTAAAAAGTTTTGCCGAAATTTGCATGGACACAGCTTGCTTTCAACCGCAAGCTTGCGACGCACCTCTCCGTGGAACAAGAATTGTTTAAGGGTGCTGGAGAAATAAGGTCACTTTCGTGGGCGCCTAATTCATTGGCTTTAAATGTAATAAAACAAACCTGTGGGGCTGTGATACGAAAATGCTGTGCTAATGTTTACAAAAGACCATTAAAGACTGATCATATCTATGTATTACATCGGTTTGGGAACAAGAATGATGTCAACGCAACAACGCCTAAGCAAAGTTATACAAAAAATGGTTAAAGAGAGAGAATACGAAGCGGTGAGGTGACAATTTTTTTTCTTTTTCACCGTATCCATGTGACTTTTTGTTTATTTTGGTGTCGTTTTTGAGGTATAAGACTAAACAACACCGGTGCCATCAGTTTTGGCTCTAAATGACGACAGTCCTCATCTCTTGGACCCCAACCAAGACGGTGTGGAAGCATTAACCGTGACTACCTTCTTCATACGTCTAAGCCAAATCATAGCTTGTCCGCCGAGCCGTTTACTCTGAATGGCAGACGGTTTTAGGGCATGCAAAATAAGTATCTAAGCCACCGAATGCTATGCAAAGCAATTGCCTCGGTCAGAGGACGGCTGTCTGTACTCGTCGCACGCTAACGCACTTCATCATTGCTCACCTGATGTTCCCATCAGCCTCGAACAATGCTTCGAAAATATCGGTCGTGAGCTTCCTCAAGGCGGATAATCTAAGTCTCGCAACCCTAAAGAAAACTGGGCTGTGGCATTGTACACTTCTTCCTTGAGCGAAATCGAGATGTCGTGGCAACGGCACAAGTGTTGCAGGTTCTCGAAAGCTGTTCTGGATTTCTCATTTCATGATGTGATTTCCTCCGCAATATCTCCATCGGTTAAAATCAGACTGTCGAGTTATTGAGGGCTAGTAAGTATCTCCGACGATTTACCACGAGAGATGAACGCAGGCACAGCCTCCTGTCAATCTTGAAGAAGTATCTTGCACCTTGAAGTTGCAATACATACTCGGGTACATCGTGGCTCAACAAGGGGATATCATTGAAATGCTCTGAGTCAAGGATTACTGTCTAAATGACCAGGTAAAGCGTTCTGTAGAACATCTATGACAGTTGAAAAGGAGTGGAGATATCGGACAGCTTTGTCGTACTCCAATAGAGACGGCCGAGGGAGGCAAAAGTTGGCTATAAGCCCTAATCCGACCTGATCTGTGACAGTACACCTTTTTGAGGACCGACATTTACTTCACAAGTAATCCGCTTCTTAGCAAACGGTGTCATAGTGCAGATCTGTCGACGGAGTCGAAGGTTTCATGAAGGTGTAAGAACACAATGATTGTTGGTTGTCGGAAAACACAGGGGTGCTACAATAGCTGTCGGGTGTGTGTGTGTGTGTGTGTGTGTGTTTGAGGATTTCATTGATGCTTCTAATCGAACTGGTTCATAGTTTAGTTGTATCGATCTCTTATTGTTTTGGTTATTTTCCCACCTGCATAATGACTCAACAGTGGCCATTAACTTCTTGACCTGCTTGCCCTAGGATAATTTTAAGGTTGTTCGTGTTGGTACGGTCTGATCACGCTATGCTGTCATGTTCATTTTGCTAGCTATTAGCTTGTGCACGAGTAAACTGCTAGAAATATTCCGTGTGTTCTTCTGCGGACAAAACAGACCCGATCGCCGCTTACGCCACAATTGAGTACATTGCGAGGGGGGTAGGTGGGTGAATTTTTTTGTTACGCGGTATTTGAACTCTTGCCACGAGGTTTATTATGTTGACCGTTTGACCATGGTCACTCCGAATTGGAGATGCATGCTCTGACTCTTTGTTTGTACTACTATGTAATATGATTCTGGGCCAACACTATACATCAACATTCATTGCGTTACCCCAGTTTTGATCGTTTTATCGTTATTTTCACTTTTAATCTGTTGGGCTGTTTGTGACTTGCTGTTCTAGGTTCTACAGTCTAGAACGAATGTTGTGAAAGCCAAAGGAAGGTAATCCCTCTGTAGGATATGCACTGGTTACTAGACGCACTAATAATTGTGGAGTAGGAAAATGTTGTGAACCTGTAGTGTGTGCAACGACCAAGGCAAATTTAACACAAATTGGCGTCATCAAGGTTTCTCTTACTAATGTGATTTTCTCATCGGATCGATCAGTTCCAACCGCAGCATGAGACGAGGTCACGCATGTCCTCTCTGCGGAGATTCATGTAGTTTCTAACTGTGATTTTCTCATTTTGTAGTCCTGTGTGTGTGCGTGTGTGTGTGTGTGTTCATGCGTGTGCGCGCTCGCCCGCATCCGGTCTCATATGCATACCACCATAATGTACTGGACTGCAATGGAACAGGTGGGCACTAGCCACATTTTTATCGTCACCGCAAGATCTCTGGTCTCCTTACGCATTCCAGATCAAAATTTGGATTATTGTCTAATCGGTGCCCCAGTGCCATTAGTTTCAATATGTCTCGTATTCCATGCATGAGATGTATTTCGCAGGCGAATTGATTTCTCTGTATATGTATGCGATGTTTCGACCGTACGCAGGTGAACAGTTTTCTGAACATCTGTTCGCATCAGTGTTCGTTAGATTCTCTTCCGGAAAAAATAACAAAGTTTTCTCAGATGGCCTGAAGAAGACAAATCCTCCATGCAAAACCACGTGGAGGTTTTTGCTGTGTCAGATGGTATAATATAGTTGAGGGATAGTTACCGTTTACGCACCTCGGGTGCTTCTCAACGCTTTTTGACCAGATTTGATTCGGTCCATTTTTTCCCACCAATATCACTGCATTGGTGTGCTGTTGCTTCGATTTCAACATCACTGGGCCGACTACTAAAATGCAAAGCGAATGAAAATCTCCCGAAAAATAGCCTTAAGGCAATGAGCAAAAAGAGATGTATAGATGAAGAGGATTATCAAATGCGTGAACGCCAGGGCCTGCGGATCTTAGTCATATCACCTAATGTTCCCCACCATCACATACGGGAAGTGTGACTTGATTCACTCGAATCAATCCACTGTTTAAGGTTTTCATGCCCTGTAGCTGTGTCATCGGATGTCGGCTTCCACCTGCCTCGGAGAGCATCGTAAATCGAGTAGGCGATCTGTGATCGTGCGCACGACTCGGCCACTTTAATTAGTTTAGTTTCATTACATTTTCTGAAGTCCAAATCCTAGGGTACAGTACTCTACCCCTAGTGTGTCAATAAAACTCTGCTTAAATACTGTCAGTTCTTGCAAATATTTAAATCGCAACGACCGTACTTCAGAGCCCTACAACGGGATGGATCATGTCACTACTGCGTACACTCGACCTCTGATCGATAACCAAATAATATGCTGATACTGTGGAGGCCTCAAATTGGTGAAATTCAGTCTGGCCTTTTAAGTACGCGAAGGCATTTCATCCAACAGCCGATCACTTGGCAAGACGCAGCTGTCCAAGAAACAGTGCTTTTCAACCTTGTCGAGCTCATCTCTTTAGGAGAACTAGATTCAGCTTTGAGCCAGTTGAATCATGTAGTAGAATGCTGTATTTTGTTACCTAACTGACTCTTTGTTTACTAACACATTCCAAATCGAACAGTGTACTGCTAGAAAAGGGCTGGTTCTTATAATCATCTCAATGATTGGAAGAAGTTAGTGAATAAATTACCATGTCAAATACCACTTCTAGTTTTGAAGTCGGGCGAAAGATCACCATGTGCATGAACTCAGCTTCGGATAGTTTCCTTCCTCTTAACTTTTGAACCTCCTTCTTAAGCATGTCCACAAATTGCTTTGTTTTCTACCCCCAGAACAGAAAAATAGGACAAAAAATAGTGAAAAATCAAATGTAAGATAAAAGTTGAATAACTGTATAGAAGAGAACAGATTCCGATTACAATGGTGTGACTGACTGTGGCACTAAGACATATCAACTGCCTCCAACCATCGTTTGGAGTGATTTTATAGACCCCAACTCGTTAGTCTAATGACCTACACGGAGCGGTTTACTGATTAAGGTTTTCATGTTGTTTGCCATGTGTTCAAATGGTCATCTCGAATTATCTTCCAAACATTGCCTGCCTCGGAGAATAGCAAAAAACGAGGGAGTCGTTCTGTGGTTATGCCCAAAACGTGGCCCAGCCATCCGAATTTATTCGTGCTCAGCATTTCTTGTAGAGCTTGAACCCAGTGGCCCAATACGTTTCGCCTAGTTCGTGATATACCGGGAAATTTTCCCACCATATTTTACCAATACTACAAAGACAATGGTGCTTGAATTCTCGTATCTTCTGGTCTCAACGGCCATTTGACATGATGGAGAACTTCTGACCATTTACTAGTTATGTGGAGTAGATGTGAACTGTTGAACCGTAGTGTTTGCGACACAGGCCGTGCCTTTTGCCAGACCTTGGATGATGCTTTCAATGCTTGAGGACACTTACTACAAGTTCATTCTTCAGCGAAACGTAAACAGTGACAATCGTCTTGTCATTTTCTATGGAGTCAGAATGATTAGACAAGTGCAATCGCATTTTGAGTTGACTACTGCGACATTCTTGTCTTTTCCCGCCCGTATAGGTTTATAGCTATCCGCCTTGCATATGCATTCTTTCTAAAACGAAGTGTAACTGTGGGAAAGAGGCATCGGCCCTACTGTTTAACGCCAAACTCTGAACGATGATGATGATGATGATGATTTAGTACAAGTGCGCGCATGTTGTTCGAATTGCTTGCCAATCTTCGACCAGTAGGCTTAACGACGAGCCAGGATTTTTCTAATTGCAGAGCGGAATTTAGCTGCAGTGGATTAAGATGGTGATGTACTCTATGCCACAAGCCAATCAAGCGTAGTCCAAAGAAGTAACGGAGACTATGTTGGAAGTTTTTCGCGAAAGACAAAATTCGCCCTACCAGCAAACAAGCAAAGCACTACCAAACTTCGGATAGGCAGCGCGATTTTACCACTTACACGTATTTTTCGACGGTTTAAATGACTGGGTAATTCCAGGATTCGTTTTGCACTCAAAAAGCGTAAAATCCAAGGTTCCCGTCCCTTCCTGGACTCAGGGCAGTGCTGTACATTAAACGAGCCGTTCCTAGGTCGCGGATAGGAGAACGGCCACTACTATTGTTCCTTAGCCGTGAACAAGACGAATCTCGACCGTGTGGATAAGCGGTCGAAGACAACCAGCGCAGTGTCAAAGACGTGTTGAGTTTTTGGCTGTCACAACGAGATTGCACCTTGACGTGGTGTGAAGGCTTGTGTGCTTCCATGACCCAACGAGCTATACAGAATAGCTTATCTCAAACCGATCCAATCACGCCTGGAAGACCAATGGGTAGAGGCCTGACGAAGTAGTCCCCTGGTCCTCCAAGTCGGGGTTTGATCTGAGTTAACACCTCGGTCAGAAGAACGAGTGGAAGACTGATTGATCCAAGTTGATGGGCTTTCACTTAGCTTTACCCCGCTTCCTTGCGGTCAAGTTCTTGTCAGAACCAAAGGCTTTGGCTGAGAATCCTAATCGTTCTTCTCCCTAGTTTACACACCTACAAAGAATTCCATACTGTATCGGTCGTCGCGCAGGATAATCAGGACCGCGCTGCCCATTGCATCGAGCGCAGGTGTGGTGGGTAGCAATAAGTATGTTACTGCTTCTATTCAACCTATCTCTTCGGTCTCCAACCCAATCTCTTTGATCCTTCTGCCTACGCATAGTGTTCCCAATGATAACACGCCGGATACTCGCAACGGTTTATTGTCAGATATTGTAGTAACTGGTTTTCAGTCGGCTTGCTCACATTGTCTCAGAATTCTAAATCTAAATCTCGGTTCCTTCAATGTGCGCGACCTAATACAGAGTGGCTAACAGGCGTCTTTGTCTGTAACAGTGGACTTACTTTCGATTGATCTCTGCTGCGTGAGTGAAACACGACTTCAGGAGTTCAGTAGAGCAGTGATTCAGCTAACTGTGTCTAATGTCTCGTCAAGTTATTCCCTGCACACTTCAGGGGAGGAAGCTGCTCAAGCTGTGGTTCAGCGCGGGGTAGGAATAGTCTTAAGTGAAAAGGCTGAATCGACCCTTTTAGACTGCATCCCAGTCAACAATCGCTTGTGCGCTGTGACACTACAGGGATCAGTCGGCGTCCGAAAGAATAGTTGTGTTAAGCCCAGTTCATTTGTCATCTTGCAATACGCCCCAACAGACTGCAACACTGACGTCGTCATCCTTGTTCAAAATTGCTTTGACATTGTAGTGGTAGCAGGTGACTTTAATGCACAAGTTGGAAAACTTGGCGCATCGGAAGCCTGTTTAGCTGGCCGCTGCCCCTGGCCTGCTCATCGGACAGCCAACGGGGAAAGAATTCTCCACTTTTATGCGGACAACAACTTATTCCTATCTGGTTCGAATTTCCGACACAGTTCACGTCGCACAGTGATATGGTGCTCTAAATCGACAGGTGGTCTGAGTCAGATCGACCATATTGCAGTTATCTACCGTTGGCACGGTTCTGTCCAGAACTGTAGATCGTACTGGACCACATACGTCGATTCGGACCATGCGTTAGTTTTAATGTGATTTTTGCTGCAGCTCAACGGTGATCGACGCAGGTCACAAACCCGATTGGTCGTCGAGCCTCTGTGTGATTCGGCTGTTCGCAACAGCTATGAACAGAAACTATCCGAGGAACTAAGAACTTCGACGAGCAGCAATGTAGACGAGCGGTGGGATCAAATTTAGCAGGCCATGCAGTTGGCAGCAGATTTCGCCTGTAGTCCTAGATCTAGCACCCTTCAAAGTTACTAGGTCTCGTAAGGATGGCCGGGTCTGATAGAGCAAAGACTCCAGCTTCCTAACTGCAAGGAGATGAATAAAATGCGTTGACAGTTTCAGCGTCATTTGACGATAAGTCGTGAGAATGACCGTGAAAATTGGTGGGTTACGGTAGCCGAAGAGATGGAAGTAGTGGCCGCTTCAGGTAACAGTCAAAGACTATTTAAGCTCATACTTGACAGCGATGGGCAGCAAACTTCGGTTAGTGAAGTCGTGTGCGATGCGGATGGAGAGCTCATCCATTGTAGATAACAAAGGCTGGATCGTTGGGCAGAGCACTTCAAAGGTCAGTTTAGCTGGCCACACGCGAAAGTATTTAGTTAGCCGTCTGCATCTGTGAATGCTCGAGTGGTGTCACTTCATCCAGCAACGCAAGTGGAACTGCAGTCGAATATTGGACTTCTCAGAAAGGGAAAAGCAGCCGGTCCCGACGACCTTCCCCCAGTTCTTTTCAAACTGGGCGGAGAAGGTTTGATGAAACCACTTGCCTTCTTCATTCGTGGAATTTGGAACGAGAGGCGTATTCCGTTGTTATGAGGTGAGTGACTGATTGTACCCGTCTTTAAGAAAGGCACACTGAATGACTTTAGCAATCATTGTGGGATTAGTTTAATTCCGGTAGCTACTGAGGTCTTAGCTTCGATAATGCTGCGCCGTTTGACACCGATTCGCGAGAGTAATATCCGCGAACAGCAAGCCGGATTTCGTCGAGTTCGAGGTTGCATCGACCAAATATTGACTTTTTGCCAAATACTCGAAATGCACCAAACACACCGCCGCCCTACGATTTTAGTGTTTCCCGACTTGAAAGATGCGTTCGTTTCAGTGGTTCGACCAGCGCTATTCAGTGCTCTCCACCAGAAGGGTATGCTAACGAAGTTCGTAAACTTGTTGCGAGCATTGTACAACTAGTGGTGTTCAGCAAGGATGTCCCAGTTCTCCAATCCTGTTCCACTTCGTCATGGACAAGGTGATGGAAGATGCTTTAGGAGGTCTTCGGGATGTAGGAATCGAACTGGGAAAAGGAGGGAAGCTATGTGACCTAGATTACGCAGACGACGTCGTGTGCCTGTTCGAGTCTGCGGACCATGCATAACGCTCACTGGATAAACTGTTGACATCGGTTGCTTGGTTTGGTATGTGCTTTGCACCTTCAAAGTGCAAAGTGCTGTTGCAGGACTGGACGACAGCAGTGGCAAGCATGGTGCTGAGCGGAAAGGACCTAGTGATTGTAGAGCGTTTCACCTACCTTGGTAGCTGTGTGTTCAACGATGGTAGCTCGGGAGTGGAGGTAAATACGAGTATATCGAAGGCTTGGGCAGCTTAC
Source organism: Fasciolopsis buskii (assembly GCA_008360955.1). NCBI lineage: Eukaryota > Metazoa > Platyhelminthes > Trematoda > Plagiorchiida > Fasciolidae > Fasciolopsis > Fasciolopsis buskii. Next base: position 112,969 of record LUCM01006533.1, read on the forward strand.
GCTGGACTGAAGCACTTTTGATGCCGGCCTGATATTTCACTGAAGTTGAAAGGCCGTGTTGACTGTGCCGCAGTGCGCTCAGTTCTGTTGTACGTTTGCGAGACTTGGATGTTCGTCGGTTGGAGGTTTTCGACCACCAATGTCTACGTAGTATGGCTAGGATTGGATGGAGTGACTGGGTGAGTAATATAGAAGTCAGGAATCTAGTACTAATTGCTGGCTCTCAGATCACATTGTTTCATCGTATGAACTTTAGTAGTCTACGGTGGTTGGTTCACGTGTTGCGTATGTCGAACACTCGTCTACCATACCGTGCCCTATTTTGTGTTCCTTTCAATGAATGGAATAGGCCACGTGGAGGTCAAGAGAGGACGTCGCAACGGGGATGAGAAAATGTACAGCGAAGTTAGGTGAAGTAGATGTCTCACGTCTTCGTGTTTGCCATCCGAAAGGCTCGTCAACTTGCTGGCTGGGGACACTGAAGAATATGGCAATGAATCGTGAACAGTGGCGATCGTTTTGTCATTTTGTGTGATTGGACGAATGTATATGTAGAATTAGATTGTGTCCGCTATGTTGGCCACAGCGGCGTCTTCTCTTTTTCTACTTGTGCATGTCCACTCTCGTCCACTTTGAGTATTCACTATTTTTATAGAACCTTGTAACTTTGGGAAATAGGCAACAGTTAGTGAGGCTTGCCTTGTTGTTTCACGCTAAACAGTAATCATGTTGATGATGATGATGGCTTGGTCAGCGTTTCTTACCCACCCACCCCCCCCAAAAAAATCGCACAAGAGTGTATTAGTGACACTGTAACTTGATTGACGTGGCTCACGAACGAAAGAAGACCATGGTTTTTGTCGTGTTCCATGGCCGGATGGTTTACTAGCAGGCCTCATCTGCTGTTGTACTGATGACCAAATCGGGCAAGGCTGTTGCGTTGGAGAACCTGGAACCAGGAACGCAGAACGTTTGTGCAACGCAAAGCGAATTGAGTTGATTTTTACTCGGGAACTGTTCTTCACCTAAACTTTGATTATTTGAACTGTTAGCTGGACAGTAGTGCGAATTATATATGTCGTTCCTATTTTGACACGTGACTGAGCGGCCGCTCATTTGATCGTTCAGATAAGTTGTGTAATTACCTCGCTTACATACTGGTAGAAAACTTTATTGTCCGCACAAGACGTATTGTTAGAATTGTGCACATACACAAATCGTTAATGTGGTCTTACTTGCCCACGCATAATCAGTCTCGGCGAAATCAATCCGAAGTTTTTGTATTTTGAATAAAATACTGTAATTCGGAATAGGCTAAAATCGTTTACATATTAAACCGGGCTTTCATTCCGAAAGTCGTCGGTCTCGTTTTTTGGGACTTCACGCGTACAGTTCGCCGTTCTTACATTCTTGAGGCTATCTATGTCTACATTGACTCTGGAGGTTTTATGGCTGGGATATTCAGCCATGCACTGTGAAATTGTTGTGCGTTCAGTTATCGGTCTTTTACCGTGAACAAAGTTCAGATGAAAACTTCAGAATAAAATCAATATTTATTGCAGTATCCGTCAATTAAGCGCCTTTTTTCTGTGTGACGGACCTAACTTTGCAATGCTTAATGCCAATATCATACCTTGGCGAAGTTTGACATGGTATAAACAAGACACTTAGGCTTTCGATGCCAGAAGTCTGTTGTTCTTCGAACATCTGTCTCCACGTAATGTAAGCTAACAGTGCGTCGTTATTGAATCTTGTCAGTATGGAAACAACCAGATGTTGTGAAATCTAAACTGGAATTGAGGGTATTGTTATTAGTTTCATATCTCGGTGTAATTAACCTCAAGCATCTATTTTTGTGGTGTCTTAGGAATGACCAGCCCCAAACCTAACGTTATTCTTGCACCGGAGGAGCTGGGCGAAATGCATAAGTTTTTCTGTTTGGGTAGCCATATCTCACCAGGTGATCACATGTCGATTGCATTTTCTTCGCGTATACAGAAAGCTATTTTGATTTCTACGGATTTGAGACAATTTTAATATCGGCTTGACACCCGCTTATCGATCAAAAGACAATTTTACACTGTAGCAGTAAGATCGGTCCTCCTGTAAGGTTTCTGATCATAGCCAATGAGAACGAGTGATGTACGAAGACTTTCGATGTTTGAATACCCTTGACTTCTCAGTATTGTTGATGAATGACGGTAGAAATGTATTAGCAATACTGAGGGTCGGCGTAGCATATTTAATAATGGAACTCAATGAATGATTAGCCATCGAACTTGGATGAATTCCCCATCAGTATACGTTCACCCTCTGTCCGCTTTGGATATTGATTTTTTTCTGTTGCAACATGTAATGTGGTGAGAGAGACAGCGGTCAGTGAAATCTTCCCCACCGTTTAATGCTGAATGATGATGACGACGATTAGATTAAGGTGATTGGGACGTGTAATACGCAGGCCCGCATATCGATTCTCTCGGTATGCGTTTTTTTCCGAAGCTGGTAATGGTTGAAAATGGATCACGTTGGTCAGTTCGCGACTTGTTATAAAAACCCTAACCACTGAACTGTCCCGAATAGGTGGAGTGCAAAGACCAGGTTGGCGTTCGGGAAGTTTTTCGTGATGTAGCTCGATGTCGCATTCAATAGCATTCTTGCATTCTTAATATTTCTGCTTCTCTATAGTCACTGTGTTTTTAGTTTTCGTTTCAAAACTGTTTTGTGGTTTGGGGGAGCGACCAAAATACGACCACTTCAATCCTAAGTTAATGGTTAAGCAAACTGAACTGAACTGAACGGTGATTGCTATTCATTAGATGCAGTTTCATCGTAGATAGCACTTTGAACCCAAAATAATGTTATTTTTTCTATGTGGCTTTTTGTTTATGGAATGGATTTCATATTTCCCATCTTGTAGGCTATCTGGATGCATTCACTCGTGTAAATTTTGTCAATTAATGGTTTGGAATGCCTAATTTGTGACCATGCTTACTTTATAATTTTTAACTGTTCTGTAAAATTTCGTATACTACTCATGCATCTTCGATGTTCAGTTATGTTAATTGAATCAATCTAATACTTCTTCGGGTAACAGTTTTCCCAAATTGTTCCGGAAACCAGACCTAATTTCTGCATCTTTGCAAGTTTAACGGAATAAGCCTACGGTAGCTTCTACGTGGTTAACAACGATGCGCTCATACATAATTCACGGTCACTAATCCCAGTGCTACGCACATGATGCGAATTGCCTTGCCCATAACTAATCTTTGTGGGACCGACTTTTTGACCAATCGAGTGCATCATGCGATCAAAAGATTCATGCCATGGACGAGCTATTTTCCCGCCGTAAATTAGCAGCTCGGTAACTGGTTCATCTTTTTGGTCGGACCCCTTTCAGCATTCCGTTACATTTTACAGAATTGGTGGTCATGCATTTGGCTGCACGATTATGTTGAGATAATACTCGTCATGGGACTGCTGTTACTGTGGTAGTTCCTTGGGATTTCATATTGTCTGTCTTCTCACCCTCTCCACTTGTTTTCTTTAAGTTGATCTCATTTGGTCTGCGCGACCGTCGCTGTATCTTCTGTCCGTGCCCCTACCAAAACGCTGGCTCTAGGTTTCTTGTTCGCGACTTTGTTAACGCGATCAATGCCTTGGACGATAAATGCTACATAAATTGTGAGGCTCATCTATCTGTATCTGTATCTGAAGCCGGCCGAGAGCAGAGAACTTTGATGGGAAAAGTTCATTTTGCCCATAATTTTCTTTATGATCTAATCAAACTGAAAGTTACCTCAGCGTGAGTTAGAATCTAACCTGCGTACTGCAAGGCCGTACCACCACTCATTTATATCGCGGTTGACCAGTTATGCTACACATAATGGTAAGTCCATCTCGCACATCCAAAAACCACAAACGCTTAGTTGGGATTGGATTGGTGTTTGTCCGCTTAGCAAACAAAGGCTCATCACCAAATGCACCTCCGGTTAATTCACCTTCAATGACCGGAATCGCAGTAGGTCTGTGATTGCGGCGTCTGCCGATCGAGAGGAACATTGCTAGCTCGATCCTGACTCGGAGTTTCTAACTTTCGGATGTGAAACATGAAGTTGGATTTACCATTAACTGCGCTATTCGGTTCTTCATGAGACAGCAAATTTCTGCGCTGCAAATGGCCGGCGGTATTCACGTCGCCTTAACTTGAAGGTTGCGGGCTCGAATCTTCCCACGGCCGGTCAACTTTCCCACTTGCTAGCCCTCTGTTAGCCGCGAACCCCTTTCTAAAAAAATGATGTACGTTGTTGTTTCACTAAACGAGGAGTATCTCCAAAATCATGAGTTAGACTTGACTCTGAATTTCTGAACCTGTCATTATCTGTCACTTCCAGTCCGTGATGATTTATCCGATCTCTTTCAGCCGTGTCTTACATAAATCGTGATTTTTTTGAAATGATCTTCCTGACTAAGAAGCTGTTTGTCCGAGAGTTTTTTTCCTATGGAATCAGAGCAGTTCCTAGCTGATCGCTGCTAGTAATCATTCATTTTAAGGGTCCACGCGTTCGGTTACTCAAATGGCTAGACGAAGTTGAGTAACCTGTCTTCAGTCTGTGCATAATGTTGTCCAGATGTTATCCTGCGAGTCATGTGCGCGCACATGATCACTTCGCTGATTTAATCAAAGACACTATTGATAGTCTATTTATTCGATTTTATCTCGCATGTAAGAAATACCTAGTGTTTCATTGTTTAGTCTCGGGCACGTAACTGTTTCTCAAGTTCATCGCTGCACGGTCGATTAGCTACACCGTTAACTGTCGTTCGAGTTCAGCTGTTTGAGTCTTTGTTCATTGACCGCCTACAACGAAGTTAACTGACTGGTATTTTAGTCACCGCATAATAACGGTCCATGTGTGCGTTATCACATTTCAATCTCACACGTTTGTGCATAGTCATTCTGGATTGGACCGCGCAAACTAACAGCAAATCACGGTTAACTGAACGCCTACGTCCAGTACTGGGTGATGGTTTATCGATTTGCGGTTGTGAACGGGATCATCGTAAATTCTAAAGATAATAATAATATAAATAATAATAATAATAATTGTTTTCATAGCCCAAAGCCTCTAGCCCCAGAATTTGCTTCTGCATGGGAAAGCCAGCGAACAGTTTATTACGGTCCGTTTCGGCTGCATTTCTCTTCTGCTAGGTATAGTCGTTTATCCATGTTCTTTTGTTATATATATATATATATATATATATATATATATATATATATCGATACCCAGGTTAATGACATGGAGACAAAAATTCCAGGTAAGAAAATCGAATCACAAGACATCCTTAAGTTTCAGCAATTGTTACTGACCACCTAAACAAGCTTCTCAAGTGCTCAGTTCCCCAACTTGTGTAATTAAATTACCCGCTAACGCTACAAAGTAAGATACCTTGCTCCTTTTGTGTGCCAGTGTTGCATCGTATGCCGAGGTGGCGAACTTGTTTTGCTTAATATTCCTACCGCCAAAGGAATCCATTGTCAGTGCTGATCACGCCTATTGACCGGTTTGGATGAGAATACACGTGTTGCTGGAGCCGAGATTCGGGGGCTGGCGAGGCTTGAGAGCATGGAAGCTTCCGGATTGAAAACGATTTACGACGCTACTTGACAATGAACCCTTGCAAGCATCGGATTTACTATCCGTAGGTAGATAAGTGAAAGGAGATGCAAAGGGAAAGTTTTAGGTTGGATGAAACTGTGATGGCAGTAGTTCGGTTATCGCTCGCTACCCACCCCTTTGGATGCCATTGGACAACAGGGTCCTAATTATCCCGCTCGGTTACCGATGCCATACAGAATTGGTTAGCACGTTGGACAAGTATTGCTAGGGCGTCCAGCCGCCAATTGGCAGAGCGATTGGGTTTTCAATTAGAGCCTTTGGTTATAACGAGAAGCTGTCCGCTTAGGCACGGGGAGCGGCTGAATGGAAGCCCACCTCCTTGGATCCATTATTTATTGACTCGTTTTTTTCTTACTGAGTTGCCAGCTCAAATCAACCTGGAGGACCAGAAGACCACTTCTTCAGGCCTATACCCATTGAGCTTCCAAGCGTAAGCCCCGTTCGCGGTGACATGAGACACCTATTTTACCCAAGTTCGTTGTCCATTTTTTCGTCCCTCATTGTTTTATTATCTCCTGTTCTCCACGTGGCTTTGTCGACCCTGTGAGGAGAACGAGGAACTAGGGCATGGTATGATAGACTAGCGTTCCAGTGACCCAACCAACGGAGTCTACTAAGCTTCATATTCTATGGTAGAATATTCACAGAACCCGTACCGAATACTCGACTCCTAACTCGCACGTTACCCGCTTCATCACTTCCTTCAATCCTGCTAATATTACATAGACATCGGTGATCAAGAAGATCGAAGTGGTACAGTACACACGACCTTTCAACTTCTGTGAAATATCACACCGACGCCACTGACGCTTCAGTCTAGTGTACGTCACTCGGATATGCGCTTTCTTGCCTCTTCTACGGTGCCATCCTTAATCAGGAAGCTGCCCACGTAACTGCAACGGTAAACAATGGTTAATTCCTCTCTGCTCGGTGTCACCTTTGGTACTACTGTCGTCTAGTCTTGTAAAATCACTTTACACAGCACCTGTCAAATGGAGTCACATAATTGCACGACCGACTGAACCGAACGTCGCTTACAGATCAAGAAAGACAAAATTCGTGGGTCTATAGAACATGCTCTAACATCGGCCGCAAAATGAAACTTGATCAACACAACCCCTACCAGCACGGAAACCGGCTTGGTTCTCACGCACACACCCGTCGCTTGCAATTGGCAATCGGTGGATGCTAACGCCGCGAAAAGCTTGGATGCAACACTTATTAAACTAATTCATCTGTGACTTTCACGAAGATCTATCACCCTCCTTGTAAATCGGTACACAGATTCCCACTAGTCCTTAGGAATCTCCTCCTTTTGTCCAGGTTGATTCCAAGGTTTTTACTAACTTGGATATTAAAACTCGGCCACCGTGGTTGAGAAGGGTGGCGACAGCCCATATGGTCCGGCTGCCTTATACTTTTTTAAAATCCTATCTCCCTGATGACGTTCATTTCGGATAGGTGACTGGTATCTACCTGCGTTGGTTCACTTGCAGGAATAACTGGAAGGCCCGCTGTGCCTGTGGGCCATTTGAACCAGCCCCTTAAGTGTTATGCCCACCGCTTTATCAGACGGTCTTGAGAATGAGTCAATGTGCCATCGTATTTTTTAATCACCTCGCTCACACTCGGCGTCCATTGGCCAGTATTCCTAATCAGTCGCTAAAGGTTTCGACTATTTTCGATAGTCACAGCTCTCCGTATTTCCCTGCTTTTCCATATCCACGACTGCTCCCGGTCATTTCTCAAACTCCTGGTTGGTTGACGCCTCAGGGATTTACTCGTTTCATTGCGTTACGTCCGACGGGATAGATCTGCGAGCATGATTTACATGGCAGCGCTCAGTGTTGCAGTTGCCGTTAAGTGCATGGCCTCTTTGATTTTCTCCCAATGATTGCTCGGATCTTGGGCATTTCGTTGTTACAACAATCGCGTTGAAAGCTCCGAATGGAACAGAAGTACGCGACTACCCTTCAAAGTCAGCTCTGCAATATGCGTAGTTTTCGTATTGATGTGACCACAGACTAGGTAAGGACAAAAGCGAGATTGGACCAAAATATGATCTGAGTCCACGGGTTTGGGCCAGAATGATCGACGGTTCTCGATTAATCCACGCTACCAGTGACCGATGACAATGTGATCAATCTAAATCCAATGCTGTGAAGGCGAAGGGGGCGCCACGTGGACCGATGTTTCCTTTTATGGTAAAATTGATGTTTGCGAGGAGCAGTCTGTGTATGAGATGATCTCCGTTGTCGATGCGATCGGCTGGAACAAAAAACTGGCCTCCGATGTGCCGTTTCTTTTCCGCTAAATAGTTGCATTTCGAGTATCTGGCTGTGGGCAAAAAGCAGATCAATGCAACCTTGACCTCGGCGGTATCCTGGGCTGCTTTTCGCGGACGTTAGTTTCGCGAATCGACTGAACGCGATTCATCGTTATCAAAGCTAAGATATTAGTCACCACGGGCAATAAATTTATCCCACGGTGGTTATTGCAATCATTCCGTCTTCTGTTCTTGATGATGGGTGCAATGTTAAACTTGCCGCATGTGTCGGCACTCACGCTTCTGTCACAGTGAAATGTGGTAAGCTCTTTTGTCAAGGCCTCTCCAGTCAGTGTGGAAAGAACGGTGAGGAGCTCGTTGGAACCGGCAGCTTTTCCCCGCCTCAGCAGTCGAATGTTCGACTTTACTTCTACTTTCGTTGGCATGTCAAGAGATTCCTCTCAAGGACTCGCGGTTGAAGTCTTCGAACTGACTACGTTAGCGCGCGGCCAACTAAACTGCTCCTTGACGTATTCAGCCCAGCGGTCTAGTCCTTGTTATTTTCCGTGAATGGGTTCTCTATTTCATGCTCATACGATTTCACCAACTTAAGTCGACCGCTGGTATCTAATGTAAGCATAAACAACCTTTGACTGCTACCTGAAACAGCTGCTACTTCCATTTCTCCGCTTGTTCTAACCTATCCGTTTCTACAGTCCTTAAAGCATAAAGTCAGTCGACGCTTGACTTTGATACACTTATGGAGCTGACATTTCTGCTTCGTTAGATCTAGCGACTCCTGAGAAATTCGGTGTCTTTGATGGAAGTTGGTTCTAGGAACGCGGGCGAAACCTGCTGCCAGATGCACTGCCTGCTTATCAATATTGCTGCTTGTCGAGGTTCTTAGCTGGTCAGTTAGTTTCTTTTCGTAGCTGCTGCGAGCAGCCTAATCAGACAGACTTTCTACGGCCAACCGGGCTTGCGATTCGCGTCAAAATCTCGTTAAAACTAATGTATGGCCCGATTCGACGTACGTGGTCCAATACGATCTACGGTTCTGGACAGAACCGCGCCAATGGTAGCTTACTGCGATTTTGTTGATCTGACTCATAGTACCTGTCGAGTTAGGGCGCCATGTCGCCGTGCAACGCTGGTCAGTTGTGCATAATATTTATTGTCCTTATTTTTTTACTTTGGGTTTTTTTCTTTCCCACGGTTCTTGTGGCACGTGATTTGTAAAAACGTGCCAAATACGTGTATTATCCGTGCACCACGACTTTATTTCGCTCTCCGCTGTTCGTTTCTCTTAAGTTTTGGGTGAATTTGGTGCAGAGTTATCATGCTTATTTCGTAGTGATCACATTTTACACTTGTTCATGATCACGGAGCTGGTGATAATGCAGATAACGCGATTCTCAGTTCAGTGATCAGTTTCACTGCCTGTTCACAGGACACTTCATAGTCGAGTTGATTCTCCGTGCACATTGTCAGTGCTCTTCGTTTTCGTTCTTCATCCGCCTCTTGGAGAAAGAACCGGTCAGGAAAGTTTGGAATGTGCGCTACATGCGCTATATGTGGATGGGGTTTGTGCGCTTGATCCTCTTGGAAGTTGAGACTTCTTGCTATGTTGACGTCATAGAAATTTTTCGGCTTAAATGCACTATTCCTTGAAACTCCTTGTGGGAAATGTTTGGTGTTCAAATCATTCGGACGCCATCATGATCAGACATTGCTTGGTTTATTCCTTAGCGAATGGCTTGGTCAATAGTGATGGTGAATATGGGCGACTTTATCTTACTGCCAGCCAAATAGTATATCATGAAGGCTGTTAAATGGAAATTCAAGTACATCTCTGGTTTTTGTGAATTTGGTAGGCATCCCTTAAGGTTTTCACCATCCGTCACGAGAACGCTTCATTGTCCGAGTCAAAAACAAGCTGTTACTTGTTGGAGGAACCCATTGTGATGCACTTGGCGGGTACATTCAACTGAAGTGAATAGATACGTGGTGTCGTTCAGGAATTTAGTGAAAATTCTCCGTTTGTTTCAGTTTTCCTCCTCTCCTCATGAGTAGACTGCCACACTGTGCCAACTAAAACGGATTGGTGCTTTTTCCACGAAATGCTTAGCGAATGAGTGTGTTGAAGTGGGGCAAGGGCTCATTATGCGAGAGAGGGGTGATCCGGCAGCCATTACTGTAAACTTCGGCGTTATAAAGAGCTACGTAGTATCGCAATAAGTCAGATGTGTTAACGAGCAGAGCGGCAGTGAACCACCATCTACGACTTAAGTGACTGGCGGATTTCGGATTCGAACTTCTAACTTTTTTAGTTTTAACAGACGTCTAATTCACTCTTTATGACATGCTTGAAGCATGAGTGCAGTAGAAGGGACATGCTCCATAGTCACTGAGCTCCACTAAGCGGGGAGGGAACTATTTCCTTGACCGTAAAACTTGGAGTGGCATAGAAACACATAAATTCTCAACAGGTCAGACTGGGCGACAACAAGTTGCCGACTACCACCAGAGTGACCCATAGATCGACGATTCGTACATCTGGCCCTTTCGGTGACAGATGCTTAATTAACTAGACCACCTCCAATCAAAAGTCTTCGATCTGAACAAGGTGAACCGTTATACTATCTCCAACCTACTCATTCGATCTCCCTTTTCCTAGCGACTGCTAACCATTATTTCTTACAACTGACCTAGGGGAAAAGTGGGATTTTCTGGGAATCTTTGAGGTTCAGCGTTCCTCATTAGACTGTATCCTTCTGTGTTTACAGATACAGTAGTTTCGTAGATCCAACTCTTTAGACGTTTCTTCAGTTCTTCATCTTTCCTTCCAAGCAGTTTCTCTAATTGCTGTTATTACCGGCTGTTTTTCGACCGTGGCTAAATCTGTTCGTAGGTAAGTCACGGTACTCGATTGAGTCACCATGATATCCGGTAACGCTCAGCATGTTTTCTTTTGTTTGACTCGCGTCATCCACCACAAGTAGCCAATCATTTTGATCCTTTGCAAAAGCGGTATGCCGCAGTTTCTGCCCTTCCAACTGTTCTCCCATCCAAAATTCCTCTGGGTCAATGATTTGTTAACCCCTGTATTGCGCTGTATCCTGTCGCTCCTAAACGAAGTAATTTTCCTTCTTCATGGAGAACACAGACCGTTCTGACCCCAACAGCTATCGTCCCATCACTCTGTCCTCCGAGTAAGTTTTTGAAACCGTTATCTCCGAAAAATCAAGTCCGTTCCTCTAACGCAAAGGTTCACTGAGTGACCGTCAATGTGGATTCCACTTGTTTCGTTTCACAGACGATCCACTAGCTTTCCGCACACTCCTGGTCGGCTGCTTTCGATAACCACTTAGAGACTCACCTCGTCACGCTGGACATCTCCAAGGCCTTCGATGGGGTTGGGCACAAAGGCCTGCAGTTTAAATTTCATCCGGCTCTCGCATCGTAGATGTTAGCCAGCGGACCACCTGCGTCCGAAACGATAGGGTTTTGTCTCAGCTGTTTTCTGTGAATGCCCACTCCTATTCTTCCATTTATTGGTTATCCGCTTACATTAGCCTCCAAACCTTTTCGCTGTTTTGCAGACGATGCTACTCTTCTCTGCTCTGTTTCCTACTCAACTGCTTATCAAACCACTAATAATATCGATCATGATCGTATTTTTTCTAGTGCATTACTCGCCTCGGATCTCGGACGAATCTCCGCTAGGGGTTCCACCAATCGTGTCTGTTTCAATCCCTCCAAACATTTGCTCCTTTCAGTCTCATTCTAACGTCTTATTCTCCCCATTTAGATTTTGATTCGACTTTTCTTCAATTCACTGTGCCATTTTCACTACTGGGTTTGTTCAGAAATTCTTCTCTTTGTTGATATCCCGCTTTGGTAACATTTGCCTCGTGTTGCGCGCCAAACTTGTTTTCTATTTTGCACCAGAAGATTTTTTGTACCTGCCCATCTGCTTCTTTTCTTACGAAGCCCAAATCCGCCCGACCCTTGAAGCATGCAATCTTGTTCCAGGAATATCTTCGTCTATCGCTCTTTCTTGGTTGAGTTCAAAGAAAAGCTGTTCGATTGATGAATGATCCGTCTCTGATCTCAAATCTGGAATCAGTTGCTCAACACTAAGCAGCTGCTTTATTTTTTTTCTATCACTATTATCTTGGCTTCTGTTTTTCAGTACCCGCTTTGGAAGTTCCTATCCCGTGACTTTCTCCTGTTCCTCTCGTATTCAGGTGGATAGTCATCATTACCAAATCTTCATTTCCGTATGTCGAACCTCTTTATTTCAATTTTCTCTTATTCATCGCACTGCAAAACTTTGGACCACTCTTCCTCTCTTCGTTTTCCCAACAACCTACAATCTTTCCGTTTTTCAAACCAAAATGAGTAAGGTAGATCTTACTTGAATGTTTTCTACATGCATCCCACCCGGCAGTATACCTTTTACTGTAAATCACTTCATATGATAAAAAAGGAGACAACTATGACAAGGAATTTTGCTTTTGTATAGAAAGAAGACGAAACCAGTGACTTATGTAGAAGCCATCAACTAGGAATTTATTTATCCTTGTTATGACCACAGTTTCATGAGTCCCGGGTGATTGCGGTAATGCAACACAGGAACAGGAACGATTTGTTCCGTCTCCTTCGTTCCATCACAATTACGCAAGTTTTGGTCCCGATGGTATCTTCACTACTTCTTAGCCATGGTACAGCTTTTCACGGGTGAATTTGTTTCTTTTCTCAATATATCCTTATGCTTACATGCCATTTACGAGCGCTGAATACTCGTCACCATTGTTCCCGTTTCCAATCCTTGTAAGTTCAATATTCTACCCAACCGTTTTGGTCCTATCGCTCTCACATCCTAAGTCCTTAAACTAACGAGGCGTGCTAGTGTGTCCGACGACCCTCTTTAGTTTGCCCATAAATCAAACAAGTCCACTCTGCATGCTGTTACTTCGGTGATTTATCATATTAACAAATCCTTGAATGCATCCTCCAAACCTGTCGGATGTGCTTTCTTAAATTTTTCACTTGCTTTTGACTTCGTTCCGCGGCCCGTAGTTCCCAGGAAATTAAGATGATTCGGCTGTCCTAATCACCTCTTGGCATGGTTATCGGACTACTTCACCAAAAGAACTGCAGAAGACTGAGCTGATAAAATCTACACCAAGAAGCTGGTATTTCTCCCCATTTGCTTTGAACGCACATCGGCGATCGGTTTACAAGTTCTCCTGTTTATTTATTCAGATAAATCGCTGATGTTACTCTGTCAACCGTTTAACTGGAACGGAGGATTCCCTCAACTTTTCCAACAGATCATCTTTCACGTTCGATCTTTTTTTTTCGCTCTGGTTTAATGCTTTATCTGTAGAAATGCGTCGAATCTCTGCTTATTTTTTTCTGAATCTGCTTACTTGTCTAACCTTTCTTTATTCACCACAGAACCGCTCCCTAAGGTTAATTGCATCAAATACTATTGCTGTCGACTGGAACTTGAAATGGCCATTGCAAATTTACAATTATATCAAAGAACTTAGTAGACTATATTTTCAAGAAAATGACCGGGACGCTTTCAGGTTTGAAAAAACTATCTTCATTTTTGTCTACCAATTGGTTTTCCCGCTTTTGCTCGCCTGTGATTTTTGCGGTTTTATTGAAGGACTTTTCCGGGGACTGTCAATTATCTGTGGTTTATCTTCCATACCACTCAAAGAACTATCTACCAAATTGTGTGATAGGCATCCATCTGCGTGTGTGTGTGCACAAAAAATTCTTTCGATTCCTTCCCACCTTCCACAACACAATTGTTTTTCTAAATGCCGTTCTCATGCCAAGACATGTTCTGTCTCTCGCCTCATATCCTCCCGCATAAATAGCTGCAAAAACTCGACTATTCTTTACTTAGTCCGAATTCTCACCAAATGGGAGCGAATCGTGACTGACTTTCTATACGATCTCTCGTAAATTTAAATTCTTTTTGTTTCGAGTTTGTGCTCTTTGTGTTTTGTCCAGGTGACAGTTACGTCTCTTTTTGACCGAAATGCAGTAGTCTATGTATGCAGAAGTCCGTATCAACATAAATGCAACTACAGTACTTATTTATGACTTTCGGAAGTCATCAAGCATCCAAGGCCATCAGTTGATGTCAACTCTCGTATTGCTGGCCTAATACAGCCCTTCGTAGAGTATAGCATTCGGATTCTTCCGAGAAATCCACGTGTACATTGCAGTCGCATGCGACAATTTGTTTATTTTATCTCGAGACAAAACTGATCAAACATTGTAGAACGTCGAAAATTTCGTCGTTGGGGGTTGATAGTTGCTGTAGAATCTAAATGGGAAGGTTCGGTGGGATTCTCACTCACAAACAAATACGTCTCTTGCTTTAACATTTCGTATTTGGATGGGTAACAAGTAATCCTTAAGGGGAATACCCGAATGCCCTGTGGAGTGGCCACTGAGGTCTGCTAGTGGAGAACACGCAATACTGTGATGCGGGCCGCACCCATTACTTACTTTACTGCTGCTGGCTGCTCGGAGAGGACTAGTCGGCCCCGTGAATGTCTGATTGTGAGTGACCATGCTTGGCAGTTGCCAGAAAGATCCTTGCCGACTTTAATCCAGTTCTTTTTTCGTTGCCGATTGTCGTAGACCATACGAGGATCAAGTTGATTCATATCTTCGGGAACGGTATCCTGCCAAGGTTTTGTTAGTCTCTGTCGTTGGCGGCGCGAGTCGGGACACGGAGTTGTCTTGGGATACTGCCGTTTGGATTGCTGTCAAGTTTGAAAACATGTCCAAGTCACTGCACTCGGAAGAGTTCTATGCGCGTCGAAAGCAGACGATGCCACGGTGGTTGCTGTTGGTCCCTCTCGTGATTCTATCACGGTAGTTCACTTTCACCATAAGCCTAAGACATTAGTGACCGGAAACCTTCAGTAACCTGTTCTCTTCAGCAGTTGATGACCTGGGTTTCACAGGCATACAGTAAGGTTTATCGGACGACTGCACTGAACATTCTGAGCTTGGTTTTAAGATTAATCTCCTTCCATTGACAAAGGGTGCTTTGACCAATTAAGATTCTGTTTTGGCTTCGTCGATGCGCGTTTTAAAATCATCTGTGGTTTGTCCGTTTAATGGGATAGGGGGTCGAGACATTTGAAATCCTGGATGATTTCTGTTGCTTGGTTTTTCACTTGTGGGAGTCCATTTGCGTTACTGGCAGGTATCACGAAAATCATGGTTTTGGCAATGTTATTCTCAAACCAAATGCTAGTGCGTGTCTATCGACCGAAACAGGTACAGCCTAAAAATTACCAAGTACTCTCCGGGCCTCGCTATGGCGTCTACAAATTCAAATTCTGTAGCACTACAGCCCCTATGAATTCGATTGCCCTGATAACCATTGGTTGTGTTGCATAACCCAGTCTGCAGTTGCCGTGCTCATGGACTTCATTTTGGATGGGTCAGACTATTCGTTGTGTGCTCGCACGGGCATCTTTCGTAGCCTAACACTATCTTGCCGGTGAACCGACATGGAAGGAGCTCCATGTGCATGTATTATTTTCTGCAACGACTCGTGATTTCATGAGCCGACCGCAGTGCAAAATTCTAAGAATCATGCGGTGTTAAGGCATCGAAATTTGTATCCGTGTTCCAGAATCCCGTGGTAGGCGAACATTTGATAAGTTCATCCACTATCTAGGCGGAAGTCTCTCTGGTTGGATCGAGTGTTTGCATGTCCTGATCCAACTGAACGAATCAGCACTAGCAGGACAATTGGTTACGCAACCACACCTTACAGACCGATGCCTCAGCAATTCCCGCGCGCGATTTTGTCATTATTTTCGTGAACTGGAAAGTACGGACAACTGGTTTACTCTAACCGGATAGACATTTTTCAGTTTCGCAAATCAAACGAAAATGGGGTATAAAATGGCCGCTTGATCATTGGTAGGCACGTCTTTTGAGTTCCCACTCGAATAGCTTCTTCACCGAGCAGTTACCAGACTCAAATCTGTTAGTCATATTAGATATCTCATTGAGTGACGGAGAATCACAGTCTTTCCCATACAGAAGACCCGATGCCGCATACTTACACGTCAGTCTGATGGACGACTGAACAGTTGTCGGAAATGTTCCATCCATATAGTTTTATCATTGTATGATCTGCGCATGAGTTTGGTGGAAGCGGAACAGGCCGCCATGACCCTGAAACTTTGGGTGGCCTAGATATCAGTGGTTATCTTATCATTCACATCAATAATACGTGCATCCCAAAAATCTGGTAAGTTGGGTGCACTGCCTTCTACCAGCCACTGGACATATGGAGCGAAAAAAGTTCGCTAACTGACAATCACTGACTGCAGTTTCCATCTCATTTGCAATTTAGTGTGAGGAATTATCTTGGTCTCATGTGTTGGTATTTTGGACTGCCAGATTAATGAGCATATTTAATGAAGCCTAGGAGTCTGATAGTACTCTCGGATGGCTAGACATAATAACGGTAATCCGTGGTCTTCAATTCAGTTATTCCGTCTTGTACTGTTATTCTCAATTTGGTCCACAACAGGTCGCCCTTGTCGACCATGTTGTCAAATGGGGTAGATTCGTCCATTGACAACCGTGGTTTAATTTCATGCATCACAGTTTCTGTCTTCTCACGAGGTTTTAATAGTTCCTTGTTGGGATTCATTGGTGAATTTGCTTGTTCACCCATCGTCAGCCGATGACGAAGCTTTCCATATAATATCACCTCTTCTAGTCCGCCATTGTTACTCACGTGAAAGCCGCGATATGGTCTGTAATTTATTGGCATAGTCAACTGTGATCGGATTAGCACGTATTCGATTTGACGAACTGAGGGTGGCCTCTTCTAAGGTGTTATTTATCTGCAATTGGTTGAGATCGGAGAGGTTAATTTCCCTACCGCCATTTTCATAGCCCTTGGTCAAGCTCGAAATTCACGAGAATGTGGGGTATCGAAGAGTCTTGCATTATTGTCCAGGTGTTCCAGTCACTCTCTGTGATAAACATCTTTTTTGAAATGCTGTCTTATAATTCATCCACCACACTACTATCGGATGGTATGGTTGGTTGATGATTAGTCGATGACTTGCCAGAGTGGTCTGAAGACTATAACCAGCGGATCGACTCGTGTTGGTGCAGTTATGCTGCAAGGTTGGGATCTTCAAGACCTTCCTGAGCGATTTTTGGGGGCAAAAGGTGATATAGCTCATTGTTGCTATCAGTAGCAGCGCACTTGCATTCGAAATCTTTCATCTTCTGTATAGTTCTTCAACTTCCTATTTTTGCACTGAATCTTTCACTATTCCTTGTTATGTCTTTCTCTGGGCGGCAACTTGATCAAAGCAGTTTGTAGATGTCTAAAACCATTGGTCAATGGAACAGAACGTTCAGTAACGAATGATTCTCGAGAAGGGTAAAGAAGCACTAGAGAGGAACGTGAAACGATGATTTCGTTTGACGTCGCTCCCTTCTCTTCACAGCAATCTACTTGAACCTGGCAAGAAACATAATTAAAAGGCTTCTCCAAGAGCACAAACTAGCAATTTGCGGACTGATGAACTGGTGTCGATATGCGTTCTTCAAATTTAATGGCGATGTGTTCGGATTTCTCGAGGCAGCTTAATATGGGCACTGAAGAATATTGCACTAATAACCAAAACGTCCAATCAGATATGTAGATAAGGCCTTCCTAGTCAGCAGTCCCTCCGATATTAAAAAGCGCGGATTCAGAGATATTACGTTCATCGAGTGAATCGCGATAGACAGAGAACTGGCATTCTCGAATGTAATACAACAAGGTGCCCGCTGTATCCTAGAGACATCGGTTCATCGGAAACAGGCGTATTGAGATCAAATGTTGTGCCTCCACCGTATTCACTCAACTAACCACAACTGACCTTACACTCGAATCTTGTTCACCAGGGCCAAATAAATTCCAATGGAGCCAAGAACTCAAGGAGAAAATAGTCCTTTCAAGTTGTTCCAATGCAGTGGATCATCGAGAAACCTCGTTAGAATATCCATACATAGATTAGGCAACGCAATGTGCCGAAGAGCGCATTCTGGTTGAAGTCTCCTTGTGGCGTATGTCAAAAACATTCCGCCAGACTTCCGCAACGTCATGACATTACTATCGCACACAAACTGTCTGTAACCATTTGTTTATCCTAACGACAAAGTAGTAGTTACAAACCGAGAACTTATACAAACGTCCTATACCAGAATCAGGCGCTTGAAATGCGACAAAATCTACATCGGTCAAATTGACCGAAAAATTCCCACGAGAATTCGCGGACACAACTTGGCTAAAGGAAAGCATAGCCCATTCTCCCCTATCTTTGTTCACGAGGTCCACGAAAAATGTTCTTTATACTTGGATAATGTCCAAGCTTTTCAAACTCAGCAACCATGGGAATTTCAAGGGAAACTTTTTACAAACGTAGCCATTTTGAAATAACTCGATCTGTGCACATACTGAACCGGGCCACATGTAAAGGCTGATGACGGGCAAATGGCCCAATCAACGGAACTACCAAAAGGAATAAATCACCAAAACAAAGGCTCATAAGATAATAGTTATAGATTCTAATTTTATGCAGAAGGAACTGATATATCAACTTACCGAATTTCCGCCTAATCGAAACACACTAAACAGCAACAGATTCCCAGGTCAAAAGTCAGGTTACTGAAAATCAAAAGCCACAGTCAGCCAAACGATCTAGAGTTTTGGGCTCATCTGAAACGTCGAAATCAAAACTGAAGATAAGCACTACAATGAAAAGTAGAGAATACTCTTGTTTTCAGTAACTTCCTCACCGGACTAAGATAGTTGCGTGATTAGGTTGTATTTAGTGCTCTTTGTATGTTCTGATAATGATAAGGATAAGAAAAGGAGTTTGAAAGGCGTGGTAATTAAAATATGACTGGGAATCGAAATCAGTTCTGCCGTGGTTTCGAAAACGGAACGCACGGGGAGGTTAAGATATTTCTGGGGTCAACGTCCGATGGAGGTTGATCATTCTCTGTTGTAATTGAATTGTGCGGTGCGTCGAATACTGTTTGACGAGAAGCGTTGATTCTAAATCAGGGCAGTTGAGGTGACTTGACAAACCATTTATGAGAACAATGCGATTTGTTGTAAAGCCGAATAATTATACCTTCCACTGTTCCCAGATACTGGTGACGAAATGTCTTCTACATCTTACTGGACCCTGTAAAGTACTCTAGGTACACCGTCATCGACAAGGTGCTTTGCGATCGCATTGGTTAGATTCTTTGTGGTTCAAGAGCACAGCCGATCAAAACATTGTATTGTCACTTCGGCTGGCCTAGCCTTAAATCCATGCCACTCTTCAAACAGTTTTCGAGAACTTGCATAACCGGATTGCGTGACTGGAGATGATCAAATACTATCGGACGTGAATCAGCAGAAACCAATTTTAACCCCATCCGGTGTTCGGTTTTCGAAATCGAAGCAGATTGATTTCGATTCATAGCCATGTGAACGCCAGTAGATGACATGGTAACGTGGAATGAGAAAATGTACAGCAAACGTAGTTAATACAGGTGTCTCACGTCTTCGTGGTTGGGGTCCGAAAGACTCGTTAACTAGCTGGCTGGAGACACTAAAGGATATGGCAGTGAACCATGAACAGTGGCGGTCATGTTGTCATTTTCTATCGGATCAGAATGATTAACAGAACGCGTTTGTACATTTCGACTGTATTCGGTATGTTGGCTGCAGCAGCGTCTTTTCTTTTCCCGCCTGTGTAGGTCCGCTCCCTGTTCCCCTTGGATATTCACTCTTTTTATATAAACGTGTCACTCTGGGGAAAGGCAGCGGTCAGTGAGGCTTGCCATGTTGTTTAACGCTGAACGATGATGATAATGATAATTCATAACCACTCTGACCAACATATCCCTTAAACCAAACACCTTATCCACAATATTTGTAAAATACATGAAGCACTCACTACATCCTGTTTTTTTTTGTATATTTCCCAGGCGATGAGGTTGCTGAAAAGCAGCCTTTTCGCTAATTTCGTGTTCCCAATGCACCAGTGTTGATCGCTTGTGAAGTATGGGGAACTACAATCAGTTGCGCCTATGCACTGATGATGCATCCTCGACTCGTATTGAATTGTTTGCGTTCTGAACGCTAAGTACAGGTCTGAAAACCATCAACTTGAGCTTTGACCAACACCAATTTCCAGTGCCATTGAGCATGCCTCGTTTTCTTGGAACCACGTGTCCCAGCTAATTAAATCATGGGGAGACAAACGGTCCAAGTGAAACGACAATGCGCATTTGCCTTGTTAATTACTGCTTTACACGTCTTCCTCTATTTATAACAAATCCACTACAACCGTAAGCAGCAACAAACAGAGTGTCCACAGTGGGGCTCGTGTGGTTGAACAGAAATTTTGGATGGAGCTGTCCTATCGACTGGCCTCCGATTTAATATCTCCGACCGCCTGTGCTACAAATTGTTTCATGGCATCTTGTTTTGGTTGGACGTTGTTAACTCTCTAACGTATTGTATCAATACTATTCGGATTTTTGATACTCTGAAAGACGCTTCTTTTACAAAAGTCTCAAGAATAAAAACGTGAGTACCATTAGCTACCAAAAGTAGCTGTAGCTAATCCGGCCAGCGAGCGTCAGTTCCTGTCAATCCATCCTGACTCAGTACAAACAAAAATAATGGTGTGTACATTCTAGTCTGTTCCTTATGACGTCAACTTAACGTGTGTGCTGACCATCATTTTTCATGATTCCATAACACTGCTGGTTTCTCCTATCCCTTCTCGTGTCACCGTACACGGCACTTGATTCGCACATCACATCAGTTGCTGATTTCTAAAATGCTCCCCCCCTCAATTTTCTTTCTCCAGGCAACGTTCATACATCGAATAAATTTGTTTAAATGCATGCGATTTTTCTCCAGCGTGCATGGCTAAACATAAAGAATAGGAGTGGTTCCAACTGGGCAGTTTATGTTTCGCGAATACCAATCGAAATCATTCATGAGATTATCGATTTTGCGATGCACTTGTCCGTCCCACTGAGGTCAATATTTATCCGGGCGTACGGTGTTGTTGCCTGTTTTTGTTTCTAGTCATTACGTTTCTTCGACGAGTCATTTTTTTTCAAACTAAAATTCAGATCTCTTCGTCAGTTTGGTTGACTAAGCCGATTGGTTCCGTTTTATTTTTCACATTTTCATCAGGCACGTGAAAGTCTTGGCTTTCCCTGGGCAAACGGTGACCATTCCGAGGCGGCTCAGGCCGCGCAACTACTTGAAACGCATTTCCGTGACACACGTGTCATGCGTCGCGATCGAGCTCGCCTGAATCAGCTGCAATGGACAGAGGACGAATTTATCCAACTCGTTCCAGCCATGCGCGCAATATGGGCTGATCCCAGTATTCAGTCCGCATTTGATCAACGTGCCAAAGTGATCACCGAGAATTTCGTAAGTGATTTCGGAAATATATGAAATTTCGGGAAACGTTATACGTTGGTATCTATCCTGTCTCAATATGACTAATTACCGAGTTAACGAATTTATCCTTTCCCCAATGTCATACGATACCTGTGGTCGGTAATCTGACGCGTGCGCAGACAATCGTATGCAAATGAACAGTCAATCAGCGTTTGTTTTTGCCTTTTTTATTTTCCCTACGGGCGATCCGACAAAGTTCTATGCTTCCATTAGGTAGGTTACGGACAATTGAAAGCTATCATGGCGCCAAAAACGTTGGTCTGATTTACTTCGGTTGGTAAGAACACAAAATCGCCTAACTGAACTAGTCAGAATATAGCTGTGGAAAATGGTTTACAGTATTTTTGTTGAATGTTCTGGTCGATCTATTGAGTGGTTTGCTCAATAGCAATACATTGTTCTTCTGTTCAATCGGCAAACCTCAATCTCTTTAGTTTTTATCCAAGCGTGTGATTGTACTGTATTCCCATCAGCTATACAGAACCAAAAGCGCTTAGTTTCACCCGCCTGTAGGAGCCGACCATTTTGGAGCCTTATCACTACAGTCTTCTACACCTTCTCGCTCTTCAATTTCCCTCCCATTTGTAATTCATTTGGTGTTCCTTCTTGGGAAAAAATGAGAAAACTTCTGTTTACATCATAGCTTCTCTGAACTCCAACTTTGCTTTCTACTCCCTCATTTTCTACTAGGTTTGCGCACTAAGAAAATTCACCAAGTGCTTCTACCTCAGAGCTTAGGCACAGCACGGTCCGTAAAACATCTGCCCCTGGGATGACCTCCCTATTACATCGTCCCCTCTATCTTCCTTGCTAATTCTCTACTTAGCACCTAGAACCACGCTGTAGCTTGTTATTTTCAAACAAATAGTTGTAACAGTCGTGATTCAAAAAAATATTCGGAACGACTTTATCAGACCAACTGCGTGCGTTTCTCAAACGTGAACAGAAATGCTGAGTCCGTCATTGACGGCACCTGTCGGTTGCGAAACCCCTAGCTTCCACTTCACCCTCGTATGCTACAAGTTCGAATGGTTTGGAACCAAACTTGAAATCCACCAACTAGAAGTAAAATTCGAGTCTTCCAGGAGCATAAATGATATGAAATGAGAGATAAAACTGACTGGCATCTAGGTTGCCTGAGGGATCGAACTGGGAAATGGAGGGAAGCTATGTGACCTAGATTGCGCAGATGACGTTGTGTGCCTTTTCTAGTCTGCGGACAGTGCACAACGCTTACTGGATAGACTGCTGAGATCGGTTGCTCGGTTTTGCATGTGCTTTGCGAGACGTGGATTATGCGTGTGGGAGATGTTCGTCGGTTAGAGGTTTTCGATAACCGATGTCTACGTGGTATAGCTAGGATTGGATGGAGTGACCGGGTGAGCAATGTAGAGTTCAGGAATCTAGTACTAATTGCTGGCTCTCAGAACACCTTGTTTCATCGTATGAACTTTAGTAGACTGCGCTGGTTGGTTCACGTGTTGCGTATGTCGAACACTCGTCTACCATACCGTGCCCTATTTTGTGTTCTTTCCAATGAATAGAATAGGCCACGTGGAGGTCAACAGATGACGTGGCAACGTGGGATGAGAAAATGTACAGCGAAGTTAGGTAAAGTAAGCGTCTCACGTCTTCGTGGTTGGAATCCGAAAGACTCGTCGACTAGCTGGCTAGAGACACTGAAAGATATGGCAGTGAACCGTAAACAGTGGCGATTGCGCTGCCATTTTCCATCGAATCAGAATGATTGAAAACACGTGCGTTTGTACAGTTAGACTGTGTTTCGTGTGATGGCTGCAGCAGCGTCTTATCTTTTTCCACGTGTGTAGGTTCACTCCCTGTTCCCGTTGGATATTCACTCTTCTTGGAGAAACAATTAACTATGGAGAAAAGGCAGCGATCAATTGGGATTTCTCTGCTGCTTAACACTGACCGGTAATAGGTTATTGAACCGTTAGTCCAACTGACTTACTCAGTGTCACCTGTCTCATCGCCCTGAGAAAAGGGGAATTCTCAGCGCCACATTGATCCCATACATGGAAGAAACCAAATTAGCGTTCGTTCATCATCCTCCATGATGTAGACAATTACGAGAAAATATCCGTACCGCGTCGGTCGTGCCATGTGATAATCAGGACCACCGTGCATCGAGCAAAATGGAAAGTGATAAGGGGGCTGCCATTTAATGTCCCCTATCCTTTCCTCATTCATTCTCTACGTTGTCATCAGTCTTTTTTGAATGCCACTTCGTACCCAGTAGGAGGTCTCACACGACGGACTTGACGAAGCTTCCTTGTAGATGCTTCGGTCACGTTCCGGTACTACGTTAACGACTCACTGCCTTGTGGGTCACATTTTTGAGTCAAGCCTCTCGGGTAACGCTCCCAAAGAAAACCTTGTGTTGTGAGCGACGGCGGTTCATCGGACGTGAAAATCTTGAGTTTCTTATGTAGGAAGCTTTACCAGCGGTCGTTCTTTCGAGTTAGGGAGCATGCGAGATGCCACGATTGATTGGATCACGGTAAATTTGGCGGATGTTATTAATTGATCGAAGGGCAAAAAATAAACTGGGCTCATTAGTTAGACTTGAATTTTTGCTTTCTTTGGCTCTTTTCTGTATTCCCACGTTGTACTAGACAGGGCAGCAAGCTTCTCCAACCATTAAAAATCGATGTATGCTACAGCCCAAACACGCACATAAAAAACCCCTACTTCCGAAATAACTCTTTGTAGTTCAAGTGCAGCCTTGGCCTCTCACTTCACCTTTTACGTTTCAGGCTATCCAGTTTTGAGCAGTTGTGATCATAGTAGCATCGGGATCGACCATGTATTTAAAATATTCTCGCCCATCTGTAGTTGGCGAAATGATAAGTCATCGAATGCAATTGTGTAGGATTTTCATAAGTGTGAGTCCCTGCTGGTCTGTTGTGGCCTGCTTTTAGCATTGGTGCATAAGGTTAGGCTCTGAGCCAGAGTCATTCTCCAGCGAAGTTTGATTATGTCCGAAAAACGGGGCTGGTTGACAGACTCCTTCGGTAACAGATTAATGATGCATCTGACCGATTGCAGACCAAGGGGCCAGGTGTGAATCAGCCATTCGCCCTAGTTCTCTGGTCGAGTGAGAGTGGTCTAGTTTTGCGACACCTTCA
This sequence comes from Fasciolopsis buskii, assembly GCA_008360955.1. Classification (NCBI taxonomy): domain Eukaryota; kingdom Metazoa; phylum Platyhelminthes; class Trematoda; order Plagiorchiida; family Fasciolidae; genus Fasciolopsis; species Fasciolopsis buskii. The sequence continues at coordinate 137,620 of LUCM01006533.1, forward strand.
GAGAACGATGCTCGAAGCGAACATCAAGGAAGAGACAATGAATCCGAGAGACTAGAGGCAGTCGACCAAGGAGGTGACTCACACAGAATTTTGTCGATTGTCTGATCACGACAGATAAGCGACAATCGTGTCGGCCGGCCAGAGACCGTTTGATGGCTCTCGTTTGATTAAGCATGTCAGATTGAACTAAAACGAGACAACCGAATGTAGTCGCTAGAATTAGCGGTCTTTATAGTCTGATTTCAAAACAGTGGTCCATCATTTTATGCACTAGGTTTCTTCCGTCTTTTTATCCCCTTTCAATTCACCTAGGATTTTCTGCACGATTTCCTAAGTGAATTCCACCTCCACTGTCTTGTCCAGACTGTTTCGGGGTCTGTACACGTTTTGGTACACCGTCAAACAACGGGAAAAGTTCTTCGAAGTGGGCTGATTTTCTTATCCTCATAAGCGGGGAGGGGGTTACCGTTATTGGTCTTTACGATCAGTTGTCACTTCTTCCTTTTTTACTCGGTCTTCTCGTTGGGTCACTTAATTCGGCTACAATAAGCTGTGTGCTTATAACGAAAGCGTGTAGCAGCAGCTAAAATGTGTGTTGTTTACCCGAACTACTAATGCATGCCTTAAGAAACATTGCTGCGGCCACTTGTACTTCATCAAATTTCATGCGTACGAGTGGATCAAGTCTCTGTGATTCAGTGTATGTTTGATACGCTGTTCCCTTGTCTGAGTTGTGTGTAGCTGGTTGAAGAGAGTAAGAAAAAAGTTGCTCAAGACCAAGGTCACTGATGTACTTGGGAAACTCGGATGAACAAAAATCTCAAAAAAAAATGAATCGCGCAAACACGTATCGGAACGAACGAAAAGTCTCATGTACATTTCCTCCTTGATTTCGTTGTATTTTTCACAACTTTGCTGTTAGTATTCTTATCTGACTTCGGAGTGATGCGCTTAAACATCTGATCAAGGATCACTCGCTACATTCTTAATCATTCAGTTGTGTTACTTTGATTCAAATTTTGTTTGCTTTAAGGTTTCTAACTCATTCCCTTCCTTATGCATTTGCGATAATGCAATTGATGGTCGTGTACATCAGTATGGTCCTACTAATCACGGTAACCGGGCTGTTTGGAACATCGGCCTTTCATCCGTCTTATAAATAATCTTTCGATTAGTTATTCTTTTCTGTTCGTGTCCTTACTTCTTCTCCTAATACAGTAGATATCGATCTCAAGAATTTCCTTGTTTTCTGACTCAACTAGGGCATATCGTAGCATCACAGCCGTTAAGACGTTGGTTATTGTTGCTTTTTTTGATCCCGCTATCGATCGAAGTGCGATTCGTCTAGCGTTTTTGTACTTATGACCTGCATTTGAAAACTTCGGATTTCTAAATTGATTGGTATCAAATGCTTTAAACGAACAAAGTGGTACTGTAACTTCTAGTGGTACTATACCACCATACTTTCCAAGGTCACGATTGGAGGTTCCCTCGGTGCCGTGGACAGTCGGTATTCGTGACTGTATTGGACAACATGTTAATTCACGATACACCCATAACAAGCTCATTTTCCGAAATCAGGAAGCTCATTATACCAAAATAGGCAGACTATTTTACCTTCTATTTTCTTTAAAAGCAGTTGCTAAGATCTTTCTTTTTATCTATCGAAAAATTGTACAACCAACATTTCATGCATGCTTTTCCAGGGGATGGTAGAAAAATAAAAGGCGTTCCAAGTTAAATGCGTATGCGGAAGAGATATAAAAGAATAACAGATATTGATCTTGTCGAAAATTTGGAGGTACGAGCGTATCGACGTAGCGCCCACAGTATTTTGCTAGTCAGTGTCTTATTAATGATAATTCATAGAAGGTTCACGAAGGTTCCATTTCTGAGGATCATTCCCCGTTTTTGTTACGATTGTTTTCCAGTTCACAACAAAACAGGGATGCATTATCGTCAAAATCTCTAAAATACGGACGAAATTCCCCATTGTGGTACCGTGATGATCCATGGAAATCAAATCTTGTAGGAAGTTGATTGTTGTCTAGGTGAAGGTTTTCGATTGTGTTCCAGTATGGAATGGTTTGCCCCCAGTTATTGTTTGTCTGCATTGATTTGTCCCACCATAGCCCGAAACTTTATTGTTGTCGAAAATGTTTGACGTTCGAGGCGAGTGAGTTCATGAGTTGTATACAAATTGAACATTTTAGTCAAAATCCTAGCGTATTAGAATAAATAAGGCACGAAGTTAACTAAGTTGTTGAATTGCATGTCATAAGGAAAACAAAAGTCTTGAATGACAAAGTTGAGGCCATGGTTGACTCTTGTATATAGACAAAGTATTGTTACAATTACGTGAATTACGCCTTTGTGTATGAGCCTCGTCCTTTCCCCTTCAATTGTATCGTAATCCGTCTTCGCTGATGATAATTGGTGACAGAAATTGGATGTCACCTTAATTTCGGGCATGCCTGCTCGTCGAATTAAAATCAATGCATTGTTCTAGAGCTTTGCCACCTCTAACTTATCATTAAACATCTAAAATTGAATGATTCGTCATCTGTTCTGTTATATACGTGACCGGAACGTGGGCATTCAACGCATGTCACCATTTTTTCCAACAAAACCTTTTGGATGTTTTATCAATCGAATTCGGCTTTTACCTATCATCCTGTTGCATCGACTAGAGTCAATTTATTGTGCATTTAGGTGTCTCCGGATTCCAGCCTGTTGCTTTGTCTGTCGTAGTCCGCTGATTGTGCACCAACTGGATTTTGACCGCATTGAAACCTAACCACTGCAAGACAATCTGACTGATGACCAATTTACGCAACGACCTAATTTGGAACATCCCATTTTCGTTTGTGCACATAGGCGGATGAGTGTTTAAATGCAGGCGTGCATTTGACAGTGTATTTCGAATCGTGCAACACAAATGCGTTCTTGGTTTTGTCTGTGTGGTATCACGGATCGTGCCAGCGATCGAAGCCTTCTCGAATTCTCACGAACTATAGTACCCTTAAGGAAATAAAGCTTAATTCTTCGTACAGCCGTTCCTCGAATGGCCCTTTCGTTTCAGTCTTATCCCTTCACGTTTATAAATATCTCATTTGAATCATACACACCACCATGCTTCCTTCTGTTCGGATGGTCGTTTCCATCGTCAAACTGTCTTTCCAAGTTTTCTTTTTGGTATATTATAGAGAGTTTAAGTCATTTTCATTGCTTGAAGTATTATCAAATTTGTCATTCGGGGTTCAGAAAAGGTCATCATGTTTCGCGTGAAACATAAATGCCAGTTTTCTCAACTGGAACCGCATTTGCAAAGTAAAACAACTGGGTCGATATAATGGTTTTGGAAAGTTGTTCGGTATTGGCGTCAGTTAGGTGTTGTTGAAATTATTAATACACTGCCACTTATGATACCAAGCCATTAACGAAATTCAACGGTTACAGGCTAGCGAAATTTATGTGCTGCCTGGCGCGTTTCTAGCTTGTTAATAGGGAAATGCTAACAAAATTGACTATTAGACGTGAAAAAATAGGCTGGTGCACACTGGAAGATAGATCACCTGGGACAAGTAACCAAAGTACCGCAAATTTTATGAGTTTTCTAGTACACGTTTCCTCTAAAATGATATCGTGTTGTGGTAAGCATGGCTTGGCACTAAATAAGGTCAGCTCCTTGTGTAATTACATAATTGTTTACTCGATCTGCAAGGGTAATCGGTTTTTATTTGTAAAATATTTATAATAACTGAATTTGACGAAATCTCGACCGTTCGTATGCGTTCCCCACGTGAAGGTCAACCGTTGTGATTTAATAGATTATTTGTAAGTGGTCTCCATGATGCTCATTTATTTCCAAACAAAATAGTAACTTTCTGGGTCAGCCAGCTAGTTATTATTGCGGAAGATTTAGTGCAATTGTTTTCACTTACCAAATAGGCGGCTTTCGAACATTGTCCGCTTGTGTATGCAGAGGCTTTCACGCAAATCAATTCCCCCTTCCCAGTAAAAAAGGTTTTACTCACCATCTGAACACGGTACGGGAGATGAAAGTGGGCGAGGAACTAATGTAATCAAGTCGTAAGTGGTTGCTGAGAAATTCAGGCGAGACGCGCTCCCTACGCGTGACAATGAATCTTGTCACATAATGAATGCATCGTTGTTGGTAGTTTGCTCAGGGCGGATCAGAAACTGGAACGTGGTATTTTGATAAATGATCATGCCAAACATGACTTAGTTCTAAAAGTGTCTGATGTGTTGTCTCTTTGTATACCAACAAATTCTGGTCACAGTTTGCCGGGTTATTTAATCATTGATGTGAAAGATAGACAAAGAGATTAGCAGTCTCCGATGATGTGCTTTGGATTTGATTTGAAAAGGCATCAAGAACAATGACGAGACAGTTAAGACGAGTGGGAAAAACTTTGGCGAATGGATATATCATCGAACTGCGGCAGCCTTCTGATCAGAACTAGGTCCTTGAAGTTTCTTTAAGCTGTTGAAAGTGTGAATTGACCACCTAATAGTTTGGTTGTTAACGTTTATTAAATAAAATTGGACCATTGCTCGTAGGTTTGTGTTGACTAAGGCAGTATCAGGTGAATAAGCGGACCTTGGAAGACCAAATAGTTTTTCAAGTTTTTCTGATAAGTTGAGATTTGAACCAAGTCGATCAGGAAAGCCATGACTAGGGAAAACGACGTAAAAATCCTCAGTCCCGCTTGTGGTTTGACGAGTGAATCATCATCATCATCATAATTGAAATGTAAAATATAAACGACAAAAATCGACCAGAGTTTCCTTGACACGGCTTGTCGCACCGAAGTAGTTTCAATTATGAACATACGCTAGAACTGGGCTTCGAATTTCGCAAATCAGAAAGACGGACCAATTCTAACTCTGTGCAAAGAACCAACGTGGGTCCGTAGGGGACGCTGCAATAAAGCAAAGCAGTTTATAGGACAAACTCCAGCATGAATGCCTGTCGACCTAAGGGGAAATGAACGCTGCCTATTGGTCCGGTTACACTCCACCTCCCCAAGTCCGCTTATCAAAATTCATTACTTCTTCCGTTGTTTTTCTGAATGCCAAAGGTAAAAGATAAAATCGATAAGTTTGACTTTTGGTAGCCATCACATTCGATCTGAAGCGTTGAGTCGTGCATCAGCGACTCTACTCAGAAGGAAATTAAATGAAAACAGTTGACTGAGGTACGTGAAACAACAACCAGCAAATTTGTACATAATGAGAAACTACGAATGCAACTGCTCCACACTGCGGTACTTCGCCAACTAAGTTCGTGAGTGTATCCTGTGAACTCTAATTCGGAATCTTTATTTAGATTCACACAAGTCAGTTGACCCGTTTAACCTTTCCATGGTTTTTCCTCTCAAGGTCAGACTATTTCGACTCTTCTTTCAATTGCTTCTTGTCTTAGATAAAAATTTACCGGATGTGTATCCATTTGTGAAGACGCGCACCACACTGTTCGTCCGCGTTGACCTATTCGAATTCATTGCCTTTAGGGTTTGGGATCTGGAGCCAAGTACTCGCAACGAACCTCAGAAATACCGATGAAATTGACCTATCATGTTATATCAATATTAATGAACATAGCACTGTTGTGACAAAGACAATATATACTTTAAATTCTACCAAAACGGTCACGAATCTGGGCGAGATAGCAGGATCGATCTAAGTGCAATCATTGACTGGTAACTTAATCTCACTCCCGGTGCCACCGCTACTTTGAATTGGCAAACTCCTGGTAGGTTTTTTGTACAGGTAACCACGCGCTGTTGAATAGTCCCACTAGGCAAGATGCGCTTATGCGAATAAATAAAATTACATATTTTATCATATGATTCCTGTACGAGAGTAAGTGTAGATCCCGGACAAATCCGTTCTTACAGCAGTGTTTTGCACTTCAAAATGCAAGGAACATCCCGAACTGATGCATTATCGTTTAAGGAATGGTTACAGTTTACCCCTATCTTCAGTCGGAAGCATATCATCCTTACTTTCTAAACCTTGCACATCCACTGTTCTCGCATGAGAATAAGGCTATTTCGTTGGTCACTGCATTTACAAATTTGGAGTGAAACAGCGAATGAGAATAATTCTTAGGACCTCCAAACTCTTCTGACGAAAGGTCGTGATGCGCATGGACTCGTCTTCGGAAGTCTCAACACTGTCACTAAGGAGGAGAAAGGAATTTCTCTGGCGTAGACTTCAGTAAAACAACAAGCCACAGTACTACACCATCGATTTTAGATCGAGGAAACCAGATACTGTCGGCTTTGTCTGTGTTTTAAAATTGGCGTAAGAATAAAAAAATGTGATCAACACAACGGTCGTGCTGGAGACCATCCTTATTCTCATGCATACACCCTTGGTTACTAGTAGATCATAAGTGGAGAATAATGCTAGCGATCAACTTGGATTCAGTACTTAGCAAACGTATTCCTTTGTGCTTTTCACATGGAGATTTGTAATCTTTCTCGACAGTCACCGGTTCTCACCAGTTCTTTGGAATATAGTTCTTTACCTGAATTGATCCCGGAGGTTTTGTTACTTTCGAAGCTAAAAATTTGGCACCGTCTTTGGAAAAGAATGATGACAATCCCTATGATCTAACTGCATCATGACCTTCCAAGATCCCTGTCTCCCTGGTGACTTATATTCCCGGTGGAGAATTGGGTTTGCGGGCTTTTTTTTCCTGCGTTTATTACTTGAGGTTCCAGTGTGAAAGGAAATAAATTGAATCAGTCAGTTTTCAGGCTCCTTGATCGTTTCACTCAACTCCGGTTTTATTGTCCCAGTGCTTGTGATCAATTGAGGCGTTAAGCGGGTCCTGTTGACAGCAGCTTTTCGGTTATCGCCTTTTATTTCAAGTTCCGCAGCTCAAAGAATATTGCAGCGAATCGACCAAAGACAGCAGCTGAACTCTGTTTCTGCAACTCTGTATCGATCGTGAGCTAGCTTGTTGGTTCTTTAGGGTGTAACTCCTGAGCTTGACATTTTAATCGCAAACATTTTATATTCCGCTCCTGTGCGCAGTTGGTGATATTCTCTATTTATTTTTGTCAACACCTTTGACCTTGGTTATCTTCGACGACCTTGGCCCCGCGACTAAACGTTTTTTCACTTGACTAGGGGGGGGGGGGCGTTTTGCTTGAATAATTTGATTTTTTATCGCTGTGCCGATGTTTCTGTTTCAAGTACGTGCACATATGTTTTGATCTCCGGCTCCTAGTTAATTGGACTGTTCGCTCTTCATCCGAATGCCCACTTGATTCCACTTCAATGATTCTATTATTTGATTGATTTGAAGAATATCAGGCGTCTACAAATTCCAAGTTGAATCCCAGTTAAACTTAGTGTGATACAACAGATAAAGTGATGAATGGCTGTAATTCCAACAAAGCCCGTTAGCAAAATGATGAACAAGAGGACGAATTGGTTGCGTGATGTGTGTATAATTGCAACCGTGGCCATTGATGCATGCGGATGTCCATCGCTTAGTTGGTTAGTAGCTTTTAGTTTCCTCAGGTTTTCAAAGCGGATACAGATTGCCCACAACATTTTTAAGTTATGAAACACCGTCATCAGGAATGTTTGTGATCAGCCAACTTTTTGGTTACTGAGTCTACCTCTTTTAAAGGACGTTTTATCGTTGATTGATCTTATAATAACAGTTCTACGGCCATTCAGTTTTCTTAACGGGAATTTTTGTTTGCTCGTCGTATGTCATATCTGTGGGCATTGTACCACTGCTACTACTGCTACCACTAACTCGGGCGTCCAGGAGGTGGTGGTTCATTTATGAGCTCTTTATTCCCCCCCTGGCGATGATTATGCGTTCCTTTGGTCAGCCGGTGTCTCTGGGATTTACACCGGTGTATGTGGCATTCGGGGGAACTAAATGACGCGCAATTCGCGCTGAAGGTTTACATCGTTTCTGAAACCCACTTGGTCCAGTCTCCAACATAGCGTGCGCAACTGCGTCCCGGGCTTCCTTGGTCTGTCACCAGTGTTTGCTTGGATTTTAGACACTTACTTATGTCGATGACCACATAGAAATCTCCTATTGGAACATTGGTCAGTGGTGATAATCTAAGAGCCGCTGTGTAGGGCAACTAGTTTCTGTGCAGGTGCAAGCGCAGACTATGTGCACACCAAACGGCCACATGGAGCAGACACTGTGCCATCTCCTGTCTTGGGTTTGTTTTCTACCTTGCGTCGTTCAGTTTCGGTATCAGGTTAAAACAAATTGGAGTAAGTAAAAGCGAAACGTAACTGGGTATTTTATTCCTTTTACAGTCACTCAAATCTTGTGGGGATCCGAAACCTTGAGTGGTTGACGCTTGGTCGTTGATATTTTCATCGCTTTGTTAGGTTTGCTCACCTTTGACTCTAACCAGTTTTTACACCGTTCAAAATAAGCGATCTTCTGTTATTTGTAAGCAGATTTGATGTTGCACATCGTTGTCCTACTCATGGGATTGAAACCTGGAAATAGGCTGTACCTGCGTTTTTGTAAAAGGTGTTATCTTTCATCTGATTCACAAACCCCTTCGAGGATGCGGACGTTTTCCTAATCGATTACTCTATTTTTGCTGCTAGAAAGGATGAGAAGCGAAGGTTTATCAAATAAAACTTTCGATTTTCTTTAGGGGGGATGTCTTTTGTTAGATCACCCATTTGCATCAGTTAGATATGATCGCGAATGAATGATTTGGTCTTCATGAGAGCGTGATTCGTTCAACTATATTTCAGTGTGATCGTGGCAACCGAAGGTGATTAAGGTTGTTTCATTTTCAATATGTCTGGTAAATGTTATACTCCTGGATATCGATATGCCATTGAGGAGAGCGTGTGATTCGATCGAGCTCTGTTATCAGATGGGATTGAGTACAAATAGCAAGCATCCAGCGAGCATGCCTACCCATATCCCGTATATCTCGACTGATTATTGATTGAATTTGCGATCTTATCGATTCGCATTTTTCTAGTTTACTGCCGGTCGGTAAACAACGAACAAAAAAACCGTTTGGATGAAATCGACGCAGTAGGAACCAAACGGCTTTTGAGGTTCAGTTGTTCAGTTTTTTTTATCCATTTTTGTTCGTTGTCTCGGTTAAATCGAGCACAGTAAAGTTATGAATTATCTCGTAGTGATGACTACCATCTTCAAATGGATCTATAAAAATAAACTTCCTGTTTTGGTTCATGCGAGTTATTACTGTTAATTTTGACTTTCTTCCCTAAATGTGACCTGTTTTGGTTATGTTGCGTAGTTTGTTCCAGAGGTTTAACAACTCCCGAATCTACTTTCTATAGCATAATCGAGAAAAACCTTTCCCAGTAATTCATTCTATCTCAGTTTTGGGCTTTCCTACTTGCCGTCCTCTCTCTCTTTTTTCTGTTTCCAGAAATTTTCTCCTATTTTTTGCTAATCGGTTTTGCTTCTGAAGTTAATTTGACTTTTTCATTGTAGTTCTGAACGTGCCAAGTTAATTCTAGTTCCCGTGCCCTCTTGATTATTCCGTCTTTTGTTACCCGAGTGTTTTATCATCGAAATAGCTATGATCGTGTTTTCGAAGATCATATTAGGACATGTGGTTGATCGATTTTGGCCAACAATATAGGCTATACAAATCTGTGGAATTCGAACAGTTAGATGTGATATCTGATTCTTTGGTACGTCTAACATTTTCGACTATATGACCTGCATTAATGTAATCATCGCTGTCTACGTATTTCTCTGTTATTCCGGAGTGTGCGGTAACAATTTTAGGCCTTTGATGATCACTGTTGGGTTGCAAATGTTTGTGTAAGGCTGTTAACGACCACCAATGACTCACCAGCTATCTTCACTTTATCATCGACGATCACTGAAATGTCTTATTTACCATCATCAGCTTTTGGGTATTTGCATATATCCAGGTGGTTACATATCAGATGAGATATCATTGCGGGCATTGAAGACCTCATTGGCGTTCGCCAACTTGAATCGTTTGAGGCCTCGGTGTCGATCCTGCTATACGGCACAGAAACTTGACTGTTGAGCAATGTGTAAAGACTTTCGGTGCCTTAAATACCGTTGTCAGAATATGAAATAATTCTCTTATTACTCCAGAAGCTAAGCTTTAGGTACTAAGCCGTAAGGTTTAATCTTTAGTAGATTTACTGAATATAAATAGATGTGTATGGGCTCGTTTAAGCCACGTTAGACTACGGCGTTGGGGGTCAACAAGGTCCACTTGGGTGATTGTTCGGGACGAGGCGGCTTTTGTGTTACCCAGTTGGATTGATTTGTGCACATGCTGAAGCACAAGATGTAAGCACTAGGGGTCGCACGATGGCACAGGAGCACAGCCTGTGGTTTAGCAGGACACAATGGTTCGGGCCGAAGTCTTCAAGCCCCGTAGCTGCACAACAAACTGGAACGGGCCAGCTGTTTTCCTGAGGGAGCAGCCACACAGAACAGAAAAAGGAGCGAAATTCGAACGAATAGCTCAAGCCGATAGTGGAAGAGAGAAAATGGACGAAGGACACTGCCGCGCTTTTATTGATGACCCACCATTACAAATCAGAAGCTCGTAATAACAATAATAATGACCACCGACCATGACAGTGGCCCACTTAAATGCTACGATCAGTTCTGTTCTTGCATTCAAAAGTTTCCCATTGTGTTTAGTTATTCAGCTCGTTATGTTTGCGGGTGATGTTTCACTATTTCTCATTCATTTGTCTCTTGTGTACACGATGTTATGACATGGCAGTCAAAATCAAAGCATATCTTTACGTTATTGATGGTGAACGGTGGGATCTTGAACGATAGATAAACTTGTTATTACCAAAGTGACGTTTTTTGATGTGATGGTGTGTTTTGATAATACCCATCCGTATTTTCTCTATTGTATTTTAATGGTATAGTTCACTATTTCACTGATTTAATGTCAGATAACTGAACTGTATTCCCCATTTTGTAATCTTTACGGCAGTTTTTGATTACATGCTTTCAGTCTTTATCACGACTACTTTTAATATCAGTTGATAAAGGAGCAAAATTCTCAGGTTGTTGTTATCATGGCTACCAGTGCGCAGAATTCGCTTATTTTTTATCTCAGCGCTGGAAATCGGATACAGACGCTAATCTCTTGTGTATGCATCCGTGTGGGTCTGTATGCTGCCACATTTAACACGGATAGACAAATGCAAATAAGTATGATCTTGTCTCCCTGGTCGCGTTACGTTGATCGCGTATCGATTTAATTCGGCCTCAGCAAAAGCACTCAGTGGAACTGGAATGGTATGCGCAGCCGATTCGGTATTGGATTGGCAATGGGGGAAGCATTCTAATTGGTCCTCTGGGGTTCAGTAAAAGAACGATGTTTGGTTGAAAAGAAACCAAAATCAAAATTTTCGTCCTTATGTTTTGCCTCCGGTTTCCTTCCTGCGGTGAGATGGAAGTTACTGTTTTCGAGCACCAATATGTTAGTTTTTTTGTCCTTAACAATATAACAGTTCTCTCTTGAATGTATCAAATTCAGCGGAAAACCGTCACGATCTGTTACCCTACTCTGTCATGATATTGTTACTATCATCTATGTGAACTGATATTTCTTGCGCTCGCGATCAACTGTACACAATCGAACTGTTGGATCCTATTTGCATTGACAATACACCAGCCGTTCACGATGTCGGTTTTCGCGCCTGGTTTCTAGTTGTTTCGTGACTCTGAGTCGGTGGTAGTCAAGCGGGTAAAGTCGTGACTGTTGAACGTGAAGATCAGGGGTTCAAATCTTCCCATTACCAGTCAACTTCGCGACCTTTACTGAAAATGATGTCCATTGTTATTTCATTAATAAAGCAGGCGATCAACTGGATTAAGCATCTGTCACCGAATGCGTCAGACGTTCGCACGTCAGATCTGCCAGTCACTTTGGTGGTAGACGTCAACTCGCTGTCGTCCGGCCCGTTACCACACCTGACCTAGTGAGATCTTATGTGGTTCTGTGCCACTCTAGATTTCGCGGTCAATGTTGCCGGTCTCTCCCTCTGCCGTCTAGTGGGATCTAGTAGCTATGTGACATGTCCCTTTCATTGCACTCATACTTCAAGTACGTAATTAAAAAAGGGGAAATAAGAGAAATCTGAAACGATACTGAACTACATCAGATCGAAATCCCCGAAAATCAGAACGTTACTGGGCAGAACAAAATCAAACTTTCGTGAAAATCTACTCTCGAGTGCAACTCAACTCACTATAAAGTAAGGCGAAAATGATATATGCTGGTTCGATCCAATCCTCTGTAGACAATTTAAATTCCGGTCTCAAGTAGAAAATCAGCCGATTTTTTCTGAAAACATGGTGAACAGCAATGGTAGAATAAGGGATTAAAAGTTAAAAGAAGCTTCCGCGAGTACTTTCCTCGCTTCTCCCGTTCGAACTTCGATTGAAGCCTTCTGATATGTTCAGAGCCTGACAGTCCGAATCATGCGTTTCATTTCATTCTTCTCTTTCTAATTCGCTAATAATTCAGAATGCATTAAAACTGGATTCGTCTTACAATTCGATTTAGAACTCGGCCATTACCATTAGGGAATTTTTGGGGACTGTCGCTTTTTGAACATTATTCTATACAACGTTGTTTATGTCTGGTAGACACACACGGAGGTGGAAATGAATTGCATGAGTCATGTGTTGTTTGGGAGCGGAAAGCCGGAGATAGCAACGGTTCCAGGTGTGAATGCATTTCTGGGCTTTGAGATGTGTTCCGCATAGTCATGAATGTTTTTGGATGTCTTCTTCGGAGGAACACTTCATATTACCAATGTATGACGTGGAAACAATTAGGACCACTTCAATCACTGGTTTGGTTTCTACAAAATTTGATCAGTTGTTAGTGTGGGATTTCGAGGGTTCTAATCCATAAGTGGTTCTTATGTGCATCCAGTTTCATGTAGTGCGTTTGCCACTTTACCATGCTATTTTTGTTCTCCGAAATGGAAACTTTAATAATTCTTCGTGTTGCCTGCACCTTAGAGAGATCGCTTTACTTAAGTAATTCCAGCGTTGTGACCCCTATGACATCGGCTGCCGTGGACGATTTTGTTTGCTAGGCCAACCATAATGAAATTCAGACAGTGATCTTAGAAATTCCCTACCTGAGCTGCTGTAGCAATTTTTCAATTGTATTTAACGAGCAGCTGTGCAATTTGTCACCAAAGTACCGGTATTACATTAACGTATGGAATCTAAAGGATCGTGAACCCTTTAGCAGTCGAGCCTAATTATTTTTTTTTTCTCCACAATCAGGTTATTAGCAAGTGAAAGGTAGCACTTTGGCCTTTAAATTAATTAGGGTTTTGTGACTAAGTACTAATTTATGTGATGCAGCCCAAAACATTTGGTGAACATTTCGTTTTGAAAACAGTAGGGGAAATTCGAAAGGCCAAAATTTATGTTCAACTCAAATTATTCGTGAGGTATGCGATTCCATGGAATCATCATCATCATCATCGTTCATCATGGAATGTAGTAAAATCTCGCCCGACGATTAGGTTTTTTAGTTTAACCAAAGCTCCAGAACATGACTACGTCTATCCGTTCGGTGCTTTTGTAAGTTAGGAGATGAATTAGTAAAGCATTTGTGATATTTAACTAAATTCCCAAAGCGGGACGATAACTTGCCTAGAATAACGCCTTGCCTGCTTTCTGAACCCATACTCATGGATGATTCTCTACTCCTAATACCCTGTGGGACAACCGGTGGCTGTTATTTGAATTGACGCGGTCGGGGCGTATTTTTCAAAATAAAAACACCACGAATTTAACCAATGCTCTGATCCGATTGGGAACAATAACATTTACAATTTAGTATTTATGAGTTTTTCAACCGAATGATTCCGAATATTAGATTACCTGCATAGACGTGAGATGTTTGCGTTCGAACTCTTCATTCAAATAAACTTTTGTTTATTGCATGAATTCTGTTGACATTCTTCTTTTCTGTTCATTAGGCAATTCAAAGAAGTATGAAACGAAACCGAAGTACATCGGCCTCGGTAGGATACGCTTCGAAAATTTTCTGAGTGACCCAAAATTTATGCGTAAGGTACTGGGCCTTAGGGTTCAACCCCTGGAAAAGGAGTTGGTTCATAATAGGTTAGGATTGTTGGGGCATGTTTTACGCATGCCCACAAAGTGTGTGCCTCTTTATACGCTATTATCCGAGGGAATTATTGGTCGAAAAATGGGTTACAGTAGTCATTCAGTGATTTGAGAAAAGAGTTTGAAAATGTCACCCAGCGGATTGGCTCGTGAAAGTGTAGCTAAACTCCCGATATCTCGAAGCAGTGGCTGGATACAGTAGGTGATATGGTTCATTGTCGTAGTTAATGACGTCCTTGCATTTGAATTTGTCATTGTGCATTTGGTTTTCTAATGTTCCTCATTAGATGATGCTGTGATTTGGCAACCAAAAACAGAGAACTTTGATATATATATATATATATATATATAATTTATTTACAAGCCCCCTTTTCATTTATTTCTAGACAGCAATAAGGCTAGTTAAACATGGGCGACATTGGTTATCTGGTTAAACGCGTCTAAACATGAAAAGTGAAACGCCAATACAGGAAGAAAATTTCATGATTATCTTTGGGAAGGTCTTAGGGTTTATCCTATTCATAAGTAATAACGAACTCGTTTTTCCAACAAAGGCACTTATTTCATCGTGTACTCTCTACCCACGATTGTGCTTGTATTTATATGCGGCAGATAATTTTTTATTAATTGGGGTAGTTTGCGTTAACTGTGGTTTAACATTCATGCTCGATCACTGACACAAAAATTTTCGTATAAGTAGCATCCTAATTTACATAAAGGTTGACCTTGCGTCAAGGTCATTCAGGCGCGCCACTTTTATGGGTTACATTAGTGCTGTGACATTGAAGCAGTTGACGAAAATAAGTAGAATCTTTTGGTACCACAACGTAGATCAGGAACTGATTTCAAAATACCGGTCGATTTAAGATTGTGGCCAAACCCTTCTAGCACTTTAAACTAAACAAGGTCACTATTCGCATCATATTTAGCGGATAGACTATTCCAATAGCCCGTTTTTCATGGAGAAAAGCAACCTTATCTGAAAGTGATCACGAAGTTACTTTCATTCATATTGAAACTTCACGACACTAATTCACTTCTCGAGCCCTGTACCAGATTATTACTGATACTTCATAGGCCATCGTCCAGATAGATTTGAATAATATTTAGACACTCCACGTTTCATCGGATATGAAGTGTGAATTAACCGTATAACAGCAAGGAATATAATCATCTTGCGCAACAATAGAAAATGCTAAACGCCTCACTCCAATAACCCGGTAATTTTGCTAATAAGTGGATGGCATGTGGTGACCTGCAAAGCACTTACAGAATGAACATTTCTAGATGGAAATTCTCCGACAAAGTTTTCCCGCTCTCATATTCCGTCGAAGTTCGTCTATTTCACACGAATATAATCCTTACAAACGGATCAAAAGAGAATGCACTCCGAATAAGAGGAATTTTATCGTTAGGGTAGCGGAAATGTTCTATTCCTTCTACGAAACGGCATTGTCTCTGAAAAAAGCTGCATATTGGACTCTACCAGAATTTGACAAGCATGTTTTAATGAATGAGCTGATGTTAATTCAGTCCGACGTTTTTCGGATAAAAGTACACTTAAGTGGAGGCTATGATTCATCTAAAGTCATACCCCGGCCTGATACTTGATTCTATTCAAAGTACGTTTCATGTTGTGGCGTGATAATTGAAGGAGGTACCTAGCAAGTGGATACCTACTTAGAAATTCCAGAGTATCTCGGAGTAAGAAGTAAAAACAGGTTCACCTTGAAAATTCTGGATGTCACATCGAGATGATCAAACATTGCTGAATGATAGTAATGGACCCATCGATGACCACTGTTTATGGACGCGAGTTTCTTAGCAATACACGCCAAATTGTCGTGAATTAATCTCACTTTGTTCTTCTTAGCAAACTCGTGATGCGTCATGCTTACCGATTATCTTCCTAACCTATTTACTCGCTGGATGACTTCAACGCTTGTGGTGTATCATCTAAAAGATTCGCCCGTTCTCACTGGATGCTATCTGAGAGGGAACGCGAAGGTACGGGAACAGGGCTTATTCCATTGACACTACCGCAAGCATGACCAACTGCAGTTCCCGAAGAATATAAAAAGATTGGGTGGAAACAGGAGGAACAGCACAGTTGTGTGCGGTAGAAGGTCGGTTTTGCAACTGAGAGAACAGCTAAAAACGTTCATGCAAAGGTCAGTCATATCCTTGGTTGTATGCATTGTGGGCTGTTGCACTGCTCGGTCACCCGGTCCGTAGTATGTCTTTACGCAACTGAGCGCGTTCTAAAAGGCAGCAGAATCATTCCGTGCGACCTAGTAGGCAGTTGGTCGTTTCATACGCCTCTTGTTGCAAGCCTTGCCGGGTAAGCTCACCAAGACAAGGGACTTATTTAGTTGCAGGCCACAATTCGCCATCTCACATTGCCTCCAGAGGGCTCTTTCAGAATTTTTTAGGGGGATCACTTGGGAAAAAAACCCACCATGCTTGTTCGCGGCTGCTTATTCGGTGGATTTGCGCCTGCCTTAGTCGCATCTAACCACCTAGATAGTGACTGTTTCCTTATCCGCAACTCGGGACCGCGCCCAGTGCCATGCAGCTCTGCCGCATGCACTTTAGTGCAAGGTTAATAGTTGTAGAAACAAGCTGAACTGAGCTGATGTAGGTAGTTATCGATTGCACTGACCAATCTCATAGAACATCTTTTCAGTCACTTTATTTGTGCTTTAAATTTAACACAGGTCAGAACATAGCTGCAGCGTCCGTTTTGTGTAACTGGATCCTTTAGAAGGATATGCAAACTTCGTAAACGTTTCTGATCCCGGCTGCTCGTACGTGCTGAGGGGAGCCCTGCAGGGTTCGATGAAATTTATTCTCCATTGTCGGGTATCGTAAACAGTGCGAAAGCCGAGTTAGTTTATTCCTTCGAAAACAATAGTTCAATTTGCGAGACCACTAACCTCGCACCAACGTTCTCTGGTTTTAGTTGGTACCTCACAGCGCCATCAATTCAAGGAGAAAAAAACAGGTATAATGAAAGGTCGATTGAACAAATAGCTGGAAGAAAACAGATTTTGGATGCTAGAATGTCACTAAGCCATACCATCTATTGTTTCCAGCCATCGCTCGAGGGGATCTCTTGGCCTCCAGCCCCGTAATGTGCCGCGAGCCAATCCGCTGGTTGAAGTTCTCGAATTTTGTTGCCATTTCATCGACCGACCATTGGGACCCATTTTCCAAACATTAGCTGTCTCGCAGACCGGCGTACAACGAGGTAGTCATTTTGTTGGGATATGCAAAATATATCCCGGCCACTCTAATCTATTCTTATTTATTTCCTCTTTTAAGGATTGAACTCTAGAATCCAGTGCCTTCTGCCTAACCCCTGGGTTGGTGAAAAAACTCTCCCATCATGTTCTAGCAATATTGTGGAGATAACGGTCCCCGATTAATGAGTCTTCGTAAATCTTCTGTTTTCAACGGCCACATTTCGGATCCAAAAACAGTGACTGGGCCTTTACCACGCTACATTTGCCAAAATTGCTTCTTTGGCGATTTCGGCTGAGAAAAAAGGAATGTCCTAATTTGAATGCTTACAGAGGGGATGTTATGTGTGCGTTCAGGGACAGCCGACTTGATGGCGATTTCTATTGATACCATCGGATTATGTCACACTAAGTTACTGCTAACATCGGTAGCCTTAGCGTATTAGGTTCCTGTAAGATTCCTCAGTCAGTTCAGGTGCCGTAGATCTTTCTGCTTCCTTTGTTGCGCCCTAGTATGTCAAATGTGAACCGATCAGTATCACAGCATATTATCACTCACAGCAGCATACCGGTACATTCGACTTTCAGAACCGATCCGTTGCATTTCGTAAGTAGTTTTACCATTGGAAAAGTGAATGCATGCTATGTCTCGGTTGATGATGACTCCATGCCTATTGTGACGCACACAAATCGGGCTCCGAACCGGAGCTTGTTTACCGTGTGCCTGGAACTTCTACTCGTATAGCTAGCTGGTATCGGGGAGCGGGGGGGGGAACGATTTGGATAACTATGCAAACATATCAGACCGCTGTCCTCGAGTAATTTCGAGTTACTTCAAACGCCCGATCATTGTGTTCCTGTCGGTGGCTACGGGCCGTGTGCAAATGATGTTGTATGATGAAATGTTTACGTTGATTATTGCCCACTATTTGATATTGTTCTTATAAATTTCAATAGTAGGATATTTCCTTAGACCATGATATGGTTTTCTGTGCAATATGAGCACTCTATCCATCATGAGAAACCGTGGAAATAGTCGCAAAGTGGTCCCATCGTTTTCAGTGGTTAAGCTGAACGTGGATGGAGCATGATCAATTGCTTTTCGGTTTTATTTGTTGCTTTTTCCAATGTAATTACTCATCAACAAAAATTTTTCCACGCTCATATTCAATCTGTACCGCAATTTCAGTGTGATTTAGTCCCTCGTTTCACGGTCGGGCATTGGTGTGCTGTGGGTTAAATCGTAATTTTTGTGATATCTTTTTAATTTAGCGATTTACCATTCCAATACGATTTTCAACTTAAACTCTTTCAATATTTTGACATTTGTCTTGTTCGTTGTGTTCCATTCCGTTTTTGATCATCTTCTAACTACGTTTGTTTAACATCATCGTTATCGCCCCCGTTAGTGTGAGCACAAAATTGTAGGCTTTCTAGAAAACCTCATCCGTCTTGAGAACCATTCACTTTTTGGTCACATGCCATGTTTCTACCCTAAATGCTTTTGTTACACTCTATTATCTCACGTCCTTTGATCATTCACGTAGATAGGATAGTCCTGAGAGTTTCAAAGCGCGCATCGATAGACCTTTAAAGAAAGCTACCATTTACCTAATTGATTACATTTGTAAACCGTAACTCTTTAATCATATGACTGTCTTGGGTTGACCAAAAGCAATGTTCTGCAAAGTAGTGACTCAGATCCAATCGTGGGCTAGAATGTGTTTGTGCATTTGTTGGCTGCAGTGTTGTAGTACAAATATTTATATGTACGCCAAGTTGTTCTCTTTTACGTCGATGTATGTATTGTGATTTTGTGTATATAGTCAAGCGTTCGTATCTCCTTAGAAGCCCTGCAATAAATGGTTCAGTGCCGAGGTAGGTCAAGGCGAATACATTACCTTACAATCTGGGTGAAATGAACTCATTTGATTGCGTACGTGTGTACTGTACAATTTGACTAGCACAAATGACCACTCACTGTTCTACTTATTTGCCTATTTTTTTGTACACACAAACAAAAAGACCCAACTATTTTTCCTACTCTCCTTTGTGCATGTTTTAAATCAACACCCAAGAATGTGTAGGTATCGAGAGGATAAGTTCAATCTTACACAATTTGGTAAAACGACATGAATGAGTTAGAATCGTTTGTAGCATATTTCTGCTAATCTCCTTCCACGTAACCGAGACACTTACATGACGGCCATAGGTCATACTCATAACCAGGGTTTCTTATGTGACTTCGATATTAGTTCAATTGACGCGGTTTCGGCTCAGTACTTGTTTTTTTGGCTTTCCTAGTGTATAGATTGTTTCAGGCACTATTTAATCTACCAAATTTTTGCGCCACTAATGCCTCATTTACGGTTCCATTAACAAACATTATTGTTGTTCTTTATTCTCGTTAGTTGCACGGTCGCATCAAGCATTCGATAATTCAATACCAAGTCTTTGATATTACGCACCCATACCCGATCTCACAAAAGTACACTGGTCCTCCTGTTCTGTTATGTTTTACAATGACATCAAATAATACCGGTGTGAACCATATTCCAATTTATACACAATATATTTCATTTTATTTTATAACCCAAAACCTGTTATTGTTCCTTTCTTAGTTGCAATTGTTCTCAGTGATAGATTCGTTTGCTTTTTTCGACTGTTTTCATTATCATTATTGCTATAATAGTTAGACTCCTGTTTCACTTTGTGTTTGTTTTTGTACTTTTGTTTCAGAGCGAAAATACGCGGTACTACTTAAATCGATTAAATTACATTGGCATAAAGGTGAGTTTTATTTCTTATTCTCTGTTTTATGTACTGATCTTTCATCTGAAAGGTGTATAAATTCGGATATATTTTGGTTAGTGCTCGTTGGTGATTTCAGCTGATCCCGTTAATCCCGTTTAGCCCTAATCGCTGTCTCTAAGGCGGTGGGGTGGGATGGCAGAGTTACATACCACACGGTGCGTCGTCAAACTCAAATGTTGCTGGTTGGCCCTGACGAAGATCAAATGATGTTCCGCGTACGAAAAATCGCGGACTAGTAGCGGCAGCATGCAGAGAGCGGTATCCGTTCTGTCTTAAGGATTTTCGCGGGAGTCTCTCGATGGTACTGTCACTTGGTGAATGATGAATATTTTACCTGCACCAACAACCTTTGGTCTTTTTGGGACTTTTTGCCATAGCAAGGATGTGTTGGCAAAATTTCTCAGTGATCAGCTGTGTGAGTGGTGACCACATCACGGGCTCCTAACGATTTGTGAACATCGAGCTTAGTTTTTTTTGGCTGAAGATCCGGTCGTCCGTCCAAGGGTTCCAGGTGAGATATGCTAATGGCATGCGTCCGATGTCGTTTTTGACGGCTGGATGATATATACGGCCTGCAGGAGAACCATGTATTGTGACACCTACTCAGGGAGTCATGTTGGGCAAAATTTACACCGGTTCTTTTTCTTTCGCTCGCCTGGTTAGCTTTTTACCTTTGTTCGCATTACACGGTATCCGTGAGTAGATGTGTGATATGTATAAGGTTGGTTTAACTTAATCGACAATGAATGACTGTTTTGGTTTTTCTATAGACTGTCAGCGAATAGCTACCACGCACGATACAAGGTATAAGGATGCTCAGACAGGGGAGTATCGGGTACTCATACTTCATGGACAACAATTGTCTTGGAACCCTTCATATATATATATATATATATATATATATATATATATATAAAACAGGAAGTAGTATCTGGATGAGTAAACAAAATTTTCCCGGGAGCACACAACCGGTTTCGCGGTTATTGTCGCTCGTCAGGTATGCGTACCCGATGCTCTCTTGTCCAAACATCCACATACTATATATGTATATAGTGTTATTACAGATATTTTGCCTACATTTTCACGGCAGAGTAGAAAAGAAATTACAGAACAGAGTTTTTGCTCAGTTTTTTTAATCACAAAGTCAAATTCATTGCTCGTTAAGGTACAGTTAGGAGTATTTGGCAAAATCTTTACTTAAAAAGACACTCGTGCTGCACAATGGTTTCTAAATAATGATTCCAGACATGGGATTTAGCCGGATCTCTCAATTTGGTTATCATCGCAGCGAAATGCTCAGGATACAAGCGAGCACTGGGAGCAAATCAAAGGAGCCTTACACTCAGCGGCATTCCTCACGTTAGACTGCATGTTGCGTGAGCCTCGAAAAGCATGGATATCTTCAAATTTAGGTGCACTTCATCGCTAATCTATCCGTTTTGGTGCCGGATCCAGTGAGACGTGCAAAGCCTTCAGGCGTCCGAAAAATCACCGTGAAAAATGATAATTTGTGAATTATATGAAAATGGCTAAAGCCTTGGCCATCGGCAATAGTCACAACTTCTGTCGGTTTATTAAAACCGATTAGTTTCACAAAATCCAAGTGTGAGTGAGGCGACTAAGGAATTGGACAGTGCACTGGTTCGTTGGGTCGAACATTTCAATGGGCAATTTCCTTGGCTCAGTTCGATAATGAAGCTTCCACTTATACCTGCAAATAAAGCGATGTAGATGGATATTATCCCTCCGTTAGAATTGGAAGTCAAGAGATAGGTTTTCTGAAAAGAAATAAAGAAGCTAGACCAGATGAGCTGTAGCTAAAGACGATGGCGAAGTGTTAGCTCCATGTTTCAGTTCCACTCAATCTACACAGCATGGAAATTGGGCTTTCAACGATTAAAGCTTCCAGATCGTTATGTCATCTGTGAGTGTTCTTATCTATCAATATTTCGCCTGTTATTTCTTTTCTGAAAACCACAGCATCAAGTGCACTATCACACACGTCAGACACTATATACACTCACACCTAGACTTCCTCAGTGTTCCAAATCAGGATATATCATCAGTCAACCAGCACTCGGAAGTTTCTTAGACCCATTTATATCGCCATAGCTAACCACGCGTTCCGGCAGTTTGTTCCGTAGTGGTACCGTCTCTCTAAATTGGACCATTGTATGGCTTCACTGTAGTCCGCTTGCTGCTTTTGCCGATCACAATAGTAAGTGATTTATCGCACAGTGTTGAACGTCTCAGTTAGATCGTCACATGCGCAGGTGTATGAGAAACAATATCCCGATTGCGAATTCTTTCTTCGTGCGTTTCGCCCTGCTGGTCAGCCATCATTTTAGTTGTGAGCTTCTGTCACAGTATGACTGTGCCTTGACGTGGTGTACCTCCGTGACCCAATGAGCTTTGTAGGATTGATTATCTCGGGCCGAATATTCAACAGTGCCTTGGGGGTCCATGGGTAAAAGCTTGACGAAGCATTTTCATAGTCCTCCAGGTTGAGAGTCGATTCGAGGTGGCAATTCAGGCTGTAGAACAAATAGAAGAATGAGCGATCCAACTGAATGAGCTTTCACTCAGCCACTGTCCACTGTCTTGTCGATAGGTGATTGCTAGAACCTGGTCTCCCATGCTACGTCGCTCCTCGAGCAGGACTGACAGTCCCCTGTTTTTTCCTGTTTATCCATCCGTATGCGAAACGCACTATTGGCCACCTCTAACTGACCACCTAAAAGGATGAGCGACGACACAGGCTCCTTTCTTTTCTTGAAGTAGTAACTTGCAATTTGAAGTTCTAAAGCAACTACTGTATCGAGTACCTCAGTTGCCAAACTATCTAACGCGCGTTGCATTACCATTACATCGTTGCTCATAAAGCAATATCACTGGCGTACTCTAAGTGGAAAACTGTTTTCTCACAGGAGTTCAACTTTATCATCTAAACGACCAGACAACGCATTCTGTAGAATATCTTGTGACAGTTGAAAAGAAGCGGAGATACAAAACAGCCTTGTCGCACTTCACTGGAGACGACGGAGTGTGGCGCAAGTTGATAGAAAGTCCTGATCCAGCTTGACGTGTGACGGCATAACTCTGAGGATTAACACACACTCCGTTTCTCAACAAACAGTGCCATAGTGCAGACCTGTCGACGGCTGCACAAATGTGCAAAAAAATGATTGTTGGCTTTCGGAAAATAAAGCGGTGCTGCGATAGCTGTCGGAGGGTGAATATTTGTTCGGCGCATCCACGGCTAGCGCGAAACCTAGCTTGTTCTTCACGAGTTTGGTCTCCATGTGTGTTCTGCAACCTGTGAAGAATCACGCACGCTATTAGGATTAAGCTGATTTCGCTATATTTTGCACCGTCATTACGAGAGCCCCTTTTAAAAATGGGGACATTAGTCGACTCCCCCATCGAAGAGACTTTTTCACACTAGACTTTGGAGAGCAAAACTTGATGCTCTCTGGTCCGTTCAGTTCCCCCATCTTTAACGCCTGGGAGAGACTATCGGAGATGGGCGCTTTATGAGATCCTAAGGCTTGCATTTTCTTGCAGATTTCCGCCTCAGTTGGCGGATTTGTTGAAACAGGTCACTGGATGTTTGGTGAAATGACTTTCGGAGGGACTGACGCAGGAGGCCAGCTAAATCATTATGCTTGTGAGTGCCTCGCACAGCACACAAGAGCTCGTTGTGAATTGTGGCTAGGCGAACCGTCAGCTTCACAGATCGTCTAGTTCGCATCAGATGAAAAGAAGCTGCCCTACAAAAGTTTATCCGAGATAGGGGAGACGTTGTACAATTGAATATTCTCGCAAACAAGGTTTTTTGACATTTTGAAATCTTCCGCGACTTAACTTCGCTGGATTAAGATAACACCACCAAGTTGGACAAAATTAGTTCACTGTCAAAAATTTTTTTGTTAAAATCCACTGCTCGGAATCGAGATAGCTTACTTGTTCGGGAGGTGTTCCCGCTCTTCAGTGTTATGCTTTTGAGAGGGGAAGCGCTACACGCATAGTCAAACCTTGTAATTGTAGGGGTCCGTGAAACTACCACTTTGAGAACCACCGATATACTTTCCTTTTAAATATCGACAAAATAACTTCGTCAGGGTCTTATTTGTCAGTCAGGACTGTTCTGCTAAAAGCGCCAGTGAACATCTCAGACAATATTGACAATTGACTGACTAAAATAACGTGTACGCTTGTAGTAACTCGCACCTTGCAAAGTATAAATCATTCGCAGTGATTTCTCAGTGTAGGAGCAGCACGCTATCAAAACATTGTGCAGGTTTGCTTGTTTGCGGGCACCGCAGCCCAACTGTACTACTCCTGTATCTCCACTCACTTGACGCACTTTGGTTCTTCCATTCTTATCAGCAATACTTCACTTTCCTCTTTACTTGCTTAGTGATAAACACAATGGAAGCGTAATATTCGACGCACACTTTAACGAAAGCTTATCTTATGTGTACGCCTTGTTTGATACAATTTCCTTTTTTCATGGCTATCTTTATAAAACCTCTGATAAACGTACAAAAACGTCTTAAATGCGTGTAAAAGGTATGCAAGTATTTGACCTGTTCCCTTCCTTTGCAGCAGGCCAATGTTTGTGTTCAGTCTTAATCACTTATATTTAAAATGACCACCATTTGGTTTTATTTTTTCACTTATCAATTGGTTCCCATGTTATTCCTTGTAGGACTTGAAAAGCCTGCATTTCTGCACGTAACCTTCATCGTCGTTTCATCTGTTTGATATCCGATTCCTTTAGCCGAGTAACCTTCAGATTATCTAACCTAGTTATGTACGTTTTGTTTCAACCAATGCCCGAAACTGGCAGCTGTTACTAGATGTACCAAGGCATATTATGCGGCCTAACAGTTGCCAATCGATGCGCACACTAAAGGGTGAAGGAGCTCTCTGGTCGTACTGACACCCAAAGGGAACCGATAGCCTGCCACCCACACAAGCACATGTATTTGCACCATAATCTGTTATTAATCGTCCTGTGTGATTCCGTTTGCTCCACTCCACTTGTTCGTCGCGCGAGCCTAAGAGGCTTTCTGTTTATTTTTATTTCTATTATTACTACACGATTGTTTTAAGGCTCCGTCTCAGGCATTCCATGCCATGGATCTTAATAAATGACCACAACGGTGGTACTGCTGACGATGTATACAAGTCCAGACAGCACATCTTCATCCTATTACGTTGTCGTTTTTTGTTTTATATTTATTTTGCAAAAATCTATGCAGACATTATATCATCAAGACCATGGTGCAGAGAAGAACAGTGACGGAGTAAAAGTAGGGGAAAAAGATGACCATCAGGAATTATGGTTCCTCAGTGGGCTGGATACTATCTGGTTACCCCAACAGAAGTAGGCGGTTGAAATACGGGATCCTACCCGACTCTTTGACCAAGTGGTTTAACCTATAGGACAGTAGGATAATCTGACCATACCGTGACCCCCAAAGAGTTAAAGACTATTCAGTTCATAGGCCATTCCAATGTGGCTAAATATCGGAATCAGAATATAACCATCCTTCAGTCTGACTGCCAAACTTCATTCAATCGCAGTGGAGATCTTCAGTCAACGGCCTTCGTCTTCGAATTCGATGGGAAACGCCTCTGCTACAATAAAGTAGGTCGGCACTGTTCGGTTACCTGATTTCCGGTTCAGTCTCATCCTGTTTAATGAAGCAAAAACTTATAACGCGACCTTCGACGTCAGGCATCAACGAATGAGTATATGATTTTTATTTACGATTTCAACTTTCATCTGGTTACAAACACCTGTTCCGATTCCGACTGGGTATACCCGCCGATTAGCTAGCACGTCGAGCAACAAAGCCTGTGGTTGAAACGGGAACCCCGCCAGCGTCAGCACAGTGACCTTCGTTAGGAAAACATTCGGACTGTCACAGGTATAATGGCCAAATTCAACCATTTTCATTGAGTGTCCTCGGTTTCTTACTTGACAATTAGGATTTAAAGGCTTAGCTAGTAGCGTCAGTTGATAAGCTGTCACAACGAGACTACACCATGACGTAGCGTGACGGCTTGCGTACCTCCATGACCCAACGAGCTATAGTGTGGAATTATTTGTAGGCGGGTAACTCCATGCGGGAATAAATGACGTGGTAGCTGCTTATTAGGAGTGGTCTCAGCGCTATGCAGGAAGAACTGATTAGGGTTCTCCACCCGAAGCATTTGGTTCTGACAAGTACACTAGCCGACAGAGGCAGTGGGGATTGCTTGAGTTGGATAGCCCATGCTACTTGGAATCACTGCTACTCTTTCCACTCGTTTCTTCCGACTGTAGCTGCCTACTCACACCTTTACCCTCGGACCAACGGGGGGTGCCCTTAGGAGATTACCCTTCGTTCAGGCCTCTTACGCAATTGACCTTCCAGGCATGATTGGAATTCTTCGGCTTTGAGTAAGCCATCCG